>JALAZF010000188.1:10010000-10610000 GCA_022829125.1 Lathyrus tuberosus | reverse complement strand
CTCACATGTGACCTGTAACACCAAAATCTCAAAGTCCCCTTTCAAAACCTCAAAATTGGACTTTTTTGCATTTTTCAAGCCATGTCTTGATTCAGTCACTTTCAAAACCAAATAAAACCTCAAACATACTCCAAATATCATCCTTGAACTGTCCCAAATGGTTCCCCACATCTGGAACACCACTTGAGAGAGTTGCCATATTGGTCACTTTTGCCCTTTTTGCAAGAAAGAGCTCAAACTTGTTCCTGAGGATTCCAGCTGGTTCCAACCATTCTAAAAGCTTCTAAGGGATCAATTGAGAGTGTCTAAAGCATCAAATTACTTCTGGCACAAGAAACTTGGCAGATAACCTAAAAAGCTCCTAAAGAGGTAAGCATCACAACTTGAACTCTTTGAAATATGCATTGCTTTGAAGTCCACTAATCATACGCATCTCATACATGTTATATATGTTGTGTTTGAACCAATTCATCATGTAATTCATGTCTGTAACAAGAGGTAGCATAGAAAATGCAATTATAGGCCTATTTCAAGAACACTATCGGGTTTTGAAATAGGTACCTCATCTGAAAAAACCACCACCACCATTGGATTCCTTGTGAAATTCTAGGCAAGATAGACCTAAATTTTGTCCCAATCCATGGAGAAATGAGAAAGTTACAAGCTTCACGTTTTTGGCCAAAACCTTGCCTTGCCTTGCCTTTGCCAGGCCAAAAACAAGGCATGCCTCATGTACTCATGGGGTGGTTTTGATACACGGATTTATCACCACCCCAGTGGTAGAAGGCGCGCGCTGCACCCTAGAGGTCTGGGGTTCGAATCCCCCTCGCCCCAGATCCTCTTTTTAACACTTTTGCCCATTTTTTTTTTATATATTTTGTTATATTTTAAATGATTTGGAAAATTAATTTCTCCTTCAATTTTAATGATTTTTGATTGGTTCTTTTTGCAAAAAATCACAAAAATGTTAAAATATTTTATTCCACAAAAAATCATATTTATATTAATTATTTAATATAGTTGATATTTTTGTAAATAAATTCATTTTTATTGTTTTTAAACCTTTTAAAAATGAATATTCACCTTGAAAAAAAACCAAATGAGTTCTAAATCATCTTGTGATTAAAACTTCATTTTTCAAACCATAACAAAAAATCACAAGTAGTTTATTTAGACTTATTTGGTATTTTTGTCATTTTATTCATTTTATTAAAAGGATTACTTTTTAAAAAATGATGAAATTAGGGTTTCTTTGATTTTCACCCTAACAAACTTTTTTCAAACACTCATGGGCCTCTAATAGAGTGTAAGACCCAATACATATTTGATAGTTTGGGCCTCAGTCATTGTATAAGTCCCAACACACTTTCAAAAATCTCGGCGCGATCGCCAGTTTAAAATAAAACCACTTGGGCCTCTCCTTGAGTTGTAAGCCCCATTATTTTTCTTTAAAACATCCTTGGGCCTCTAATAGAGTGTAAGACCCATTCCTTGTAAATAAGATACCTTGTTGGGCCTCAGACATTGTATAAGACCCACTGTATTTTCAAAAACCTCGGCGCGATCGCCGTTTTCAAACAAACCATCTGGGCCTACCCTCGTGTTGTAAGTCCCATGTTTCTTTTTTTCAAAATAATCTTTGGGTCTCTCCTTGAGTTGTAAGACCCATACCATTGTACAGAAAACCTTTTGGGCCTCAGACGTTGTATAAGTCCCAGTACAATCTTTTCAAAACAACTTCCCTTTTGATTTAGATTCAAATATACAGTTGTTATCAAAACTTTCTTTAATTTCTTTGAACAACTAACAATACAGCATGAAAGCTTGCTCGCCTGTAAGTTTTATCCACTTTCATTTACTTGCTTTAATATATATAATTGTATTGTGGAAAGCTGCGCATGGTTAATCTTCTTTCATACTCCTTTACATACTTGTCATATATCAAATGTATATATACTAGTATAGTTATTTAGAGTTTCCCCAGTAACTAAGTCTAGAACTAGGTAAAGCCATGTTGGTCACTCTTAAATACAGTCAAAACTAGATTCCCATAGGATTTCCAGATACAGTCTTCCCTTCTCTTGGGGTTAAACAATATGGAACAAAGAGAAAGGCAGTATTCTCGGTGAACCTTTTCTTAGACTGTCACCCCTAGAAATTGTCAAAGAAACTCTACTCCCCGGAGTTGATCTATTCTAGGTGAATAACATCTCTTGAGTTTCTTCAAACCTCAGAACTTTCACTAAATGATCTATTCTCGGTGAATAGCATTTCTTGAACTTTTCTTGGTTTGTGACCCACAGGCTTCCTAAAAGCATCCCCGCCTCCTCTTGGGCTTTGTACAAGGACCCGTCGGCTTCTTAAAAGTTCTCATGCCTTCTCTTGGGCTTCGTACAAGGATCCTCACGACCTCTTAGAGGTATAGGACAGAACTTAGTCATCCTTTGCAAGAGCTGTCTTTCTAAAAGGAGTCACAAAAGCCCTCAGACTAATTTTAGGGTTGATACTCATCCCTTAAACGAGTCAGCCTCCTCTTGGGCATTGTACAAAGATAGACATTTCCAATAGGCTTGGACAATCTAAATCCCCCCTTGAGTCTCCAAGACATTCTCAAGTTCCCTACAAACATAGGGAGAAACCCCGGATTCTAGATTAATCTCCAGCAGAGTTAAAACTTGTGGGTTCTAAAACCCCGTCTCTCTCCTAAAATCCCCTATCCAGGATCAGTCTATCACTAGTACAACATAATCTCAAATTAGAACCTCAAGGCATCTGATATCTCAACTCTTCTGCATCCTCAGCAAGACTTGATTCCCCATCTGGACATGCCTAGGGATCTCAAGAATCCCCAGCATAAGCTAGCCTCCTCTTAGGCTTTGTATAATGATCCTTTCCTCAGGAAAGTCAGCCTCCTCTTGGCCTTTGTACAATGATTCTCCCCAACGGAGCTAACCTTTTCAGACTCTCTTGTTGAGTCAATCACCTTTTCAGACTCTCTTGTTGAGTCAACCACTTTTCAGACTCTCTTGTTGAGTCAATTACTTTTCAGACTCTCTTGTTGAGTCAATCACCTTTTCAGACTCTCTTGTTGAGTCAATCACTCGCATAGACTCTCTTGTTGAGTCAATCACCCTTTTTGTACTCTCTTGTTGAGTTAACCCTTTTTTAGCCTCAATCTCGGGCTTCGTACGAGACAGATAAAAAGCACTCTCTTGTTGAGTCAACCCTTTTTGGCCTCAATCTCGGGCTTCGTACGAGACAGATAAGATCACTCTCTTGTTGAGTCAAACCATTTTTGCCTCAATATTGGGCTTTGTACAAGACAGATAGAACATTTTCCCTGGAAAAGTCTCCTTTAGCCTCCTCTTAGGCTTCATATAAGGATATCCCCAAAGAGTCAGTCTCTTTTAGCCTCCGTCTTGGGCTTTGTACAAGACACCTATATATCCACTCTCTTGTTGAGTCGGTCTCATACAACCTCCTCTTAGGCTTTGTATAAGGACTTCCCCGGTGGAGTCAATCAGCCTCTTAGCTTCAACCTTGGGCCTTGATCAAGGCACACAAAAATCAACAATCCCTCCTTAGAGATGACAAATTCTATTTTAGTCAACCTTTTAGCTTCAATCTTAGGCTTTGAACAAGACACAAAAACTCCTTTTAGCCTCTGTCTTGGGCTTTGAACAAGACACCAAAACATTTTTTTCCTCCCTTAGAATAGGAGGAACTACGATTGCTCTGATTTCCCTGTTTCGTTTAAACGGGAATACGTAGGCATAAGATTGCGAAATCTTAGCAAACATACTAACCAAAAACTCTAGGTCCAATACCTACATACTAATCGAAAACTTAGGTCCAGAACCTTACCAAAAACATCAACAAAAACTCACTCACTCATACTTCCCAAGAAATTTTCCCAAACCCATTAACGGATAAACACCATCAAGTACAAAGCAAAACCTAAAGCTAATATGATGTGGATAACCACATATAGGATGGGTCACTGACAACTGCCCATTGTATAACCTGACCCCGAACCCCCCAATCTCTTTAAATGTTTGTCCTGTTAGACATTCGCGTGCAAGGTTAGTTTTAGATAGCTTCCATTTCTGTTCCAGCTTCATGGGATAAATAAGAAATCAGAAATTAGCACCCCCTCCTACCATTGCAGTGAGGAAAACCCAGCGATAAGGTGGTCGCGTCACCAACAAAAATCGCTCGCTACAGTTATGCGGAGTGTTGTATGGTTTTTATGGGAGTATTGTGTAGTGAGAAAGCATGGATGAGATTTTATCCTTTGTCAAATATGGTGGGGCCGCATGGCATGGTAGGAAGTGCGTGGCGAGGTTTTGTGGTCTGTTCATACAAAGGAAAAAATAAAGCATGTTCTTCCTCCCCAAAAGTTAGGTGGCCAGGAATGAATGTTATATTGTGAGGAGAGTGAAGTAATGAAGTAAGGTGAGGTGTTTCTTAAAACAAAAATGGAGAGTGGTAATGTGTGTTAATGAAGATGAACAATGGTGTTGTGTTGTTCTTATTTTTTGAAACAAAATGATATGGAGAGTATCTGATGGAGGGGCAAGCCGTGGGAGATATAGGAAGTCTGGAACTTTTTAGTGAGATAAAAATTGGACTCCCCTCCAAAGAGTTGTAGGTGATGATGTTTTTTTTTATAGAATGAGGGTGATACTTTATGTGGTGAATGTAGTGATTTTAAGAAGAATGTTGCGCATGATACTGGGAAAAGGAAAGAAAAAAAAATGTTGGAGGATGGTATTGGGATGCCTCGTTTGTCCTTTTTGTTCTTTTTTTTTTCTTTAGGATATTGAGAGTGGGAGCCTTAAAGAAAAGGTGATGGTTAGTGGTATCATGTGAAGTGGGGGCCGCATAAGGGTGTAGTAGTGGTTGAAATGCATGAGGGATCAATTAAAGAATCAGACTGGGGAGGTACAATAGGTGAGGAGGTTTTGTTTTATTCACATGGAGGTATAATGGACCGCGTAGCAGCTGTGGCGTACGTGATAAGCTTGCATGCTACACTCAGTTTCACAAACATGAGCTAGAAACCAAAATAGCTTTTACAAACTTAACAATTAAATATTGCCAAAAAAGAAAATAAAACAAAGTTAAATATTATTTAAAAACAAAAATTAAATCAAATAATAAAAACTTAAATAAATTAATTCTAAATAATAAAAGTCTGAACAATAAAAAAAGATTATTTAATTCTAAAAAAAATAAAATAAAAAAGGTAACGATGATAAATTGGGTCGAAATCAAAGTGCTCAAAAAAATAAAACAAACACACCAAAATGATCAGCGTAAAATATACGTATTGGAAAAATACAGCGTTCGATCAAAATTCGAAATAAATTTTACCCGCTAAAAAGGCTTAAACTGTCCAGAAATGCGACCGAAAAGTGGTTGAAAAATTTAAATGAGCACGTCAGGTTAAACTACGCGAAATGTAGATTAATACCACAAACGTCTGCAGGCTCGATTTTAAAATTCTTTGTCCACTGATCTTACGCTCAATTGACTTTTAATTTGACCGATTCGACTGTAAATTCCAACAAATTTATTTTGGCTGATAAATTGGGTATTATGCGAGACAAAATGCATGACAGACTATGCAGACGATGCAAAACGAAAAATGCAGAATCTTAGGGTCAAAAATTAGGGTGTGACAGATGCCCCTATTTAAGTTTCTTCTATCCGGAGATATGGAGATTGAAATCTTTGTCTCGACGAGATAAGAGAGACTTAAATACAAACATGCACAATTTTTTGCCCTAAGATGCCACAAGATGCACATGATATGATATGAAATGCAAGACAAAGATCCTGTGGGGAAATGATGCCACAGGGGATAACTGCATACGAAAATGTTGCTGAAGCACAACTAAAGAATGAAGGACCTGACGAGGACAACTTAGCAAATAGAGCAAGATTTCATAGGGAAAAGATCCAACTCCACTAGGGATGAGAATCAACTCCACTGGGGAAGAGACCACCAACTGACCATCACAAGGTATCTTGAGCACAGGGTGATGAAATTGTGACGAAATATTTTAACAAATTCCACTTGGAAGACCTACTGTCGGGGCCAACTGTGGGGATTCCAGGAGATATCAACTGGAGGATTCTACTGCCGATACTTAGACCTCATTTGGGGATACCTTCTGTCAAGATTTTTATTGAGGAATGTCAACTATCAAAATCAATGGGGAATTCGCTGCCGAGATTAACCAAGGAATCTAAAAAGAGGACAACTATTTGTTGAAGCTTGAAGATGCATCAAAGTTAACCAGAGAATCTACTGTCGAGATTCTGGAAAGAATGAAACATCTTTTGTTAAAGTCTGTTGGAGATCTACTACCGAGAATACCTAGAGAAATTACAAAATGAAACACCTTCTGTCGAGTTTAATTGGAAATCTTCTGTCGAGACTTGCCATGAAATAAAAGAAAATACCTTCTGCTGAGGTATATTGGAAATCTTCTGCCGAGACTTGCCAGGAAATGGAAAGAGATACCTACTGCCGAGGTCCTTTATTTTACTGAGAATTCCAATGTAAAATTCATCGGAGAATCTACTCCCGAGATTAACCAAAGAATCTAAAATACAGCCAACTTCAATTATCAAATGATCTGTTTAAAAGGATGATAAACCTCCCCTCGCCTCGTGTCGTAAGCCACAGACTGGTCTCAGTTTCTTCTTCAATCAAGGTCTTCGCTTGAGAAGGGTAAACAAACCTCCCCTCGTACTGGGTCATAAGCCGCAGACTGGTCTCGGTTTCTTCTTCAATCAAGATCTTCGCTTGATAAGGGTAAATAAACCTCCCATCGTACCGGGTCATAAGCCGCAGACTGGTCTCGGTTTCTTATTCAATCAAGGTATTCGCTTGAGAAGGGTAAAATAAACCTCCCCTCGTATCGGGTCATAAGCCACAGACTGGTCTCAGTTTCTTCTTTGATTAAGCTCCTTCAGCTTGAAAAAGGTAAATAAACCTCCCCTCGTACCGGGTCTTGGACCGCAAACGGGTCTTAGTTTCTTCTTTGATTGAAAGGGTAAACAAAGCTCCCCTCGTACCGGGTCTTGGACCGCGGACTGGTCTCAGTTTCTTCTTTGATCAAGCTCATTTAGCTTGAAAAGGGTAAACAAACCTCCCCCCGTACCAGGTCTTGGACCGCGGACTGGTCTCAGTTTCTTCTTTGATCAAACTCCTTTAGCTTGAAAAGGGTAAACAAATCCCCCCTAGTACCGGGTCTTGAACCGCGGACTGGTCTCAGTTTCTTCTTTGATCAAGATCCTTTAGCTTGAAAAGGGTAAACAAACCTCCCCTCGTACCGAGTCTTAGACCGCGGACTGGACTCAATTTATTCTTTGATCAAGCTCCTTTACCTTGAAAAGGGTAAACAAACCTCCCCTCGTACCGGGTCTTGGACTGCGGACTGTCTCAATTTCTTCTTTAATCAAGCTCATTTAACTTGAAAAGGGTAAACAAACCTCCCCTCGTACCGGGTCTTGGACCGCGGTCTGGTCTTAGTTTCTTCCTGGAATGGTGAATACTTATGGGAGAGTATCTTTCACAGGGAATTGGAACTTTACTGGAGATCTACGACTTCAACGGAAATCCATAACTTACTGGAGATTTGGAAGTTTCACCGGGGATCTTCAAAAGAGATGCAGGTCGGCTGACTTGTAAACATGTCTTCTCAAATAAAGAGAAAGATCATCTGAATCTTCACCAAACTTCTCGGAGAGATGCCATTTGATGGAAGCAAATTGACTAGTTGACTAATTGGGAGAGCGATCTTGGGGAGCAATATTGTTGTAGTTTTAAATTGCATTGAAGCAAATAAAATCCTTGTATCGAGAATTCTCAAATAAAAAGAAACACTTGTAAAGTCTTCAACAAACTTCTCTGACGGATTTCCTGAGAGATGCCATTTGATGGAGAACAGTTGATAACTTTGATAACTCGCTGGGAATAGACAAATTGTCTTGGAAAAAGGTCGCCATTTGCCATCCAAATAGAAAACCTGAGACCAAAACAAGCTGCTCAAATAAATTTTGAAGAAAGATTTTGTCTTCAAGGATGATCTTCAAGTAGATTATTCCCGGGGAGACAAAGTGCAAAATAAATGCACACTCGATCTAGGTTCACAAGCCTAGAGAGACTCAAAATTATGATTGTCAGGGACCAAAGTTCAATTCAGGGAATAACTGAAGAGAAACAGTCAAACAAGACTCTACCCAATGAGGAATGAACTCAATTGGGGTTTATCTTATCCAGAAATGGAAAATAAACTAAAGTAACCATCTTTCACGAGTGCCAAACCCAGTGGGAAATTAGAAAGGATGAGCACTTTCTGCTCAAGGCTGACGACTATACTTGGAGGGAGAAGACAAACCCAGTCACTTGGGGATAAACGCACCCAAAGTGAAAAAATAAACAAACATCACAAAAACGCAAAATGCACAGATGCCATGAATATCTGTATGTATGAATGTATGCTATGTAATGCTTATGCTGACAAAATAAACGAAGAAAAATAAACTGGAGATGAAATAAACATCTCGACATGGATACTCAGCCAAACCTCACAAGACAGAAACATCACTGGGGATGAATGGAGAGCCACATCTGGGGTCCACAGTCCTGCATCAAGGCTTCAAACTTCTTTAGGGAAAAGAGAGCACTCCACTCGGGGATGAACATCATGACTTCACATAGGGGATCGTCAAGATGAATCCGGTGACTCTGTTGAAGATGAGAAATATCCACTAGGGAAGGAGTCATCCTCATAATTGGAGAGACTTAATGGGGATAAAATAAATATCCCAACAAGTCGAAGTAGTCTGGAAGGAAGTTGTAACTGGAGATACCAGAGCTAAGGCCTCACGGGGGATAAAATAAATATCCACTTCATGGGGAAGCTTAGATCAACATAACAGCTGCAAATGTCAGAGTTGATTCCATGGGGATGCAGTAAACATCCACTTCGTTGGGGAAGATTGAAGTTGTAAGAAATTCACCGAGGAGTGAAATAACATTCACTTCACTAGGGAAGGTTGAAGCCAAAAAAAATCCCTGTGGAATTCTCAAGTCACCAACTGGGGAAATCTCGCACCAGACATGCAATAACTGCTTGAAGTAGAGATTCACCGGGGAATTGTCATGACCACTTACTGGGGACATGCGTGAAGAATGTTGTGAGAACAATGTAGTTCTGCATTGATGAATTGCGTGGTAGTCGCCATTTCGAACAACAGTTGTTGTGAATGAATAAAATAATCTTCAACAATCAAATGCCCCATAGTACATGGTTTATGAGAAGAAGTCATCTCAAGAGGATTTTACAGAAAATTTGGCATCCAAAATACTCCAATGTCTTCAAACTCTTGGAGAGATTTATCGAATCTCGACGTAACTGCCCCAGATTGACTGTATTCGGCATAACCGAGTCTTCAAACTTGCCTTTTAGGGATGGTCAGCCTATGAAAGCAACAACTGGGAAAGAATTTGCCCATGTTTAGCAGAGTCTTCAGGCATCATACCCCTGGATATGGTCATCCTTTTGAACTGACTTGCCATTTACTCATCAGAGTTCCAAGTCTCAAAATATTGAGCTCATCACTGATGCTCATATGCAAGCTTCTATAATGTCAAGCAATGCTAGCAAGCAGAAAAATGTTAATTCCGAAACTGGTAATGCAACACATATATTAGTCTTGAAGTTTGTATTGAAAAGATATCGCAACAACTCGTGACCAAATCACTAGTTAGGATATGACAAAAACATTTTTATAAAGCCAACACAAATTTTGAGCATAGCTCATAGGAGTCAGGAAACGTTATCTCATCAAGTACGCTTTCAAAATAAACCCTGCTTCAATTAGGCCTTTTAAGGGTTGTATCGTGGCTTGGTTCACGGTTTAAGAAATAAAAGATATAAGGCTCAAAGTTTATTTGTACCCACCCCTTCTTCGAGATGTTCTCCAATCCTACATTTAGTTAACTCAGACTATGCACTCAGGTTCCAAGAGGTTTGGAATTTGTACTGATGATAGTAATGATGGTTCAGAAGCCAAGGGACTTTTGAAATGGCAATCACTACTTCCTTACCAAAATGTTTGCCATTGAGGATTTTCATGGTGAAAGTTTTAAAGATTTCCTCTTTCTGGTTGTCATACAAACCTTTTTGTATAAGGCAAGGTCATGAGCTTTCCATCTTTCTTAGCTTTTGCCTTGAAAGAGACTCGAACCATTCTTGGAATAAGGAAAGTGATTAACCAGCTTAATGATTACTATGAACCATCATTGGCATTTGACTTGAAAGACATCTTCGACACTTGCTTGATGTGTACGAAGGAAAATTTGTGAGTGCAACCTTTATATGAAAGGTGTCTTGCATGAATGCACAACCAAGTTAACTGAGAACTACCCTGCCCCAGGGTAAAATTGAGGGTTTTTTGATTTGGAAGGAAACTTCTACTTCAAGGCTCAAAGGGGTTAAAGAGGGTCTATCTCCCTTATATCTTCGGTGTTTGAGGATTTGAAACAATGCCTTACATCATCAGCAGGGTTTTATTCAAAAGTATACGTCAAGAGATCTTGCATTTTTGATTTCGTCATCCTCCCTCCAATTCTCCGCCTAGGCAAGAGATTGGGTAACATTGGTATTATAAAACAGAAAAAGCATTTTATGAGTGAATGCAAATGGATTTCTTCAAGGCAAACATATTCATTACATTAATCATTCAAAATAAATAAGTTCTTACATGCAAATCATGCTTTTACAATCAAAGGAATAACAACAAACGCAAGTAAACAAACAAACAGCCTGATGATCTTGGGAATGAGCTCCCCTCTTGATTTCATTGGCTTTTAAAGGACTCTCTATTAGCATAAAGGAGTTACATTCACAACTGGGCTTCCTTCCTTGAAGGCCAGCACTTCATCGTCGATCATCTCTTGAACTTTTTATTGGAAAACCTTGCACTCTTCAATCGGATGCTCCACTACTCCATCATGAAACTCACAACAGGTATTTGGATTGTACCAAGGAGGGCGAGATTTCATAGCTCTAGTCTTTCTGGGTGTCATCACTGAGTTTCGGGAAAAATAAGACCATAAATGACTGTAAGTCATTGGGATTGGATCAAACTGACGTCTCTTCTTTTGGAGTATTCAGAGGTCTCTGTTGATTCTGGCACTGATTCTGAAATTTCAGATTTTGAGCTTGTCGATTCTGACGTTGATCCTGAGGAACCAGCCTTTGTTGTTGAAACGAAAGTCCACGAAGCAGTGGTTACTGGCACTGGACAGGCGCTGCATACTGATATTGGTGACAAGGCACCAGAATTGGAGCTTGTAAGGTCTGAGGAGAATCCCAAATTGCATCAACATCAACACTTCTTTCCTCTTTAGAATCACTAACAGATTTCTCTTCACTAGCTTGGCTATTCGAGTCATCTTGGATTCTTCCACTTTTGAATGCGTCCTCGATGGTTACTCCGAATTCCACAATTTTGGAGAACTCTAATGGCACAACGCCTACCATCCTGACATAATAAGAGTCTAACAGCGTTTTTAGAAACATCTTGGCCAGTTCTTTCTCTTGGAGTGGTGGATGAACTTGGGCTGCCAATTCCTTCCACCGTTGTGCTTACTCCCTGAAGGATTTGTTGTCCTTCTGACTCATGCTCATCAAATGATCGCTGTCTGGAGCCATGTCCACATTGTAACTGTACTGCTTCTCAAAATCGTCAGCTAGGTCTTCCCAAGACTGAATATGGTTCCTTTGTAGCTTCATATACCACATCAAGGATGCACCACATAAACTTTCTTGAAAGCAGTGAATCATCAGCTTATCGTTGTCGATATAAGCGGCCATCTTCCTACAAAACATCGTCAAATGGTACTTTGGACAACTAACACCCTTGTATATTTCAAAGACAAGCATTTTGAACTTCGGGGGAATAACCACGCCCGTAACCAGTCATGAGCCTTAAGACCAGATGCATTGAGTCATTTCATCATCTTCAACTGTTGCTCGAGATCACGAACTCCTTCCTCAATTTCTGAAACTCTAGGATCATTCACCTTCATCATAGGGTGGACATTTTGAGGACTTGGGATATGCCTAGGAAATTGGGAATCTCTTTCATCAACTTGGACAACTAGGTTTTCTTGCACAGGTTGAGATTGAGTAGGAACATCCACTTGTGGAACATTTTCATCAGGAGGAAAACCAAACAACGGGTTAGTCATCACTCTAAAGCCTGACATGGGATCAACATTCTCTGTCCTCTCCATTATCTTTCAATAACTACTTCAAGTTCGGTCTGAATGCCAAGAGATCAGTTGATTGATACAAGGACAGAAGGCCGAATGAGTTTCTATTTAGGGAACATGCATGCAAATGATGAATGCAATGCTAATGATGCATGTTGTGCAAATGCAGATGCATTTCAAGGAACTCAAAGGTTATGTTTGCAAACACCAAAACGTGGATAACACTTTGAATGGCTGAAAATCTCATTTAAAATTTGAAGGATCGCAAAATAGAGAACAACTTCCAAAGTCATGGTAAAACCTATGATGTTTGCAAAATAACTCTAAGTTCCTTGAAGAGTTAGAAATATGGTGCATGAAGGCATGGAAGGATGAATGCACAAACATACATAAACACGTATTCACATATACACAAACAAACAAGGGCCTAGGTTTGAAGATCACGAGCATGGAGCCATGGTCTACCCATCCCAAAAGGTGTGTACTATGGGTTTATTTGTATCCGTAGAACATGGTTCTAAGAAGTTCCCAGAGTCTACAACCCATCTTTCAGATATTATCGATTTCTCAAATAACTCGGTAGTCAATAATATTCTCAAGAGAGTCTCTTCCGAGTGTAGTATCGCGTATCAACTATTTTGGGACTACTCCCTCATAGTCATCACACTACATCCTAAGAGGCCAAGTGGGGTTAAAAGGCGAGTAATGGTCATCAGTGTCACGGGCTCCTAGGTCGAAAGTAGTAATGTTTTCACGAATTACTCGTTCAAAACGACTACTCCCAAGAGGGCCTCCACTGAATGGTGGTTTATCAAGTCAACTTTTTCGAGAATCGACTCCCTCAAAGTCTCCTTGAATATACCACTTTCCTATCATGTGTGCACTCAAGTCCGGGTATAGGACATATCCTCACCACTCAAAGTAAACACCCTGCGTACAGAAAACATAAGCACAAACATAAATATATACAGATATTTACAAATATACAGATATACAAGCAAACAAACATATAACAAACACAAATACGAACAAGGTGGGCTTAACCCTCTTAGGGGAAGATATCCCAATGAAGTCTCCATTTCTGTCGCGGTGAGAATCGGATATCAAGCTATTGAATTAACTTGAATCACAAATCATAATTCACCACCGATCTTTAATTTATCCAAGGGAAGGGAAAAAGAACGAATAACCCAAAAATATGCAATGCAATGCAAAGCAAAAGAGAATCTAAGGTTCGGGGGTTGGTTGTACCTAGGGAAGGTGCTAGCATCCTTAGTATCTGTAGTACTCTACAGGAACCTCTTGTTTTATTGTGTTATTTGCTATTTGTTTCCTAAAGGTGTAAAGATGAGTAAAACCTAAGGTGTTACTCCTAAGTATGCTCACCAAGACATCACATCTCGTGCCTACGTATCCTGAAGGGAATGGAATCAGAGCATTCGTAGTTCCCCCCACAAAGGGTGAAAGGGTGTAAAAAGAAAAGGTTGCTCGCTAAGGATTGACCTTGTGCCTAAGTATTCTCAAAAGGAACTTTGAGAAATCAGAGTGTCCATAGTTTAGACGACTTTTGTTGGTTTCAGGAGAAGAGATAAATTGTCATCTTAAGGATAATATTCAACTGAACCACCACAAACATGTGGAAGATGGATCTTTGCTTCACATTAAAAGAAGGGTTCTGACTCGGATATAGAATCGACGAGTATGCCCCATACCTCTCTCAAGTGGAAAAGAATCTACATCTTTCTCAACTATGTCATGGGGTAGGAGAATTACATCTCAACTAGGGATGACTCATGTCTAATCTCTTTTGGAGAGAAAAGGGAATCTAATTGTAAGTTGTCTAAGGTTGAACATCCTAAGGGAACTACCCTAAGGTAACTGGCCTAAAGGAATCTGTTTAAAGTCAAGAATCTAAGTATGTACAATCTAAGGTGATCAACCTATAGGGAAGCATGGATCAAGCGCAGAGGTGAATGATACAAATGAATAAAATGCAATATATAATTGTATAGTCAACCACAAGTCCTTCCCTTGGACTCAAACACATGCAATCATAAAGGTTCAAGGACTACAAGTGAATATCACACAAAAATTGGCATCAGGGAGATAATATACAATGAAAAGATAGTAGGAACTCAAATGTCAAAATTAAGCAAATAACAACACGTATGCAAAGCAAGGATTAAAGCATATCAACAACCCACAAGGCGAGACATCAAGAATATACATCACCAATCGTCAAGAATTAATCAAAGTTATAAAGAATTAATCATAATTAAAATCAAGACGAACCAAAATGAATATTAACAAAGTTCTAATCGAAATTAATCCAAGAAAAATCAAGAGGAATTATGGAAAAAGAATAATGAAAAAAACTTAATGAATAATACCAAAAATCTTACTGAAAAATTAAAAGGTTTAAATGAAAATTATAAACAAAAATTTAATAAAGAATCTTTACAAAAGATATTAACTAAAAAAATTTAGCAAAAGGTTCTAAGATTATTATTAACAAATAATGCTAAAAATTAACAAAATAAAGATTAACAGAATTATTAATAATGAAAAACTTACCAATTTAATTAACCAAATATTACCAAAATATTAACAAAAATTGAAAGAAAAAAAAGGGTGTGCAGAGAGGTGCAAAAATTTAATGGGCTAAGAACAAAGCCCAGATCAAACTAAACCTAAAAAAACAATAAATAAAATAATAAAAAAATTGAAAGAAATTATCAAAAAGTTGAGCCTTCCCTCTTTTAGGATCAATCCCAAGCCACGCCACATCATTTTCTCAGCAGAAATGTCCCCTGATAACAAATTCGTGAAACTTGAAGCTTCGAGAATGGTTTCTCTTGAAGAATCTCACTCTAATTCGGATTGTTTTTCTTCACCACGAAGCTATCAGTTTCATAATCGTTCAACTGGCTCCGTAAAATCGCGGAGAAAGATCAACGTGTGTATCGAGAATTTAACCGATTCCGTCTAGGTAAGGTTCAGCATTTGGTGACTATGCCGTCGCCGGAGTACAATATGTGTTGAAGAAGCCTCCTGTGTTGCTAGAATGGAATCATGCGAGGCAGATGGAAATGGTTTTGTTGTTGTTCTGAGCTGTTGCTGCGGTGAGTATTAAAGTTAGATGTTGCTCGGTTGTTTCACATGGAGCAATAGGTTTTGGTGATGTGTAGTGAAAGATGATATTTGGTGGATGGTTGCTGGAGGTTTTAAGAGTAGAAAAAGTTTGCGGTGTTGTCGGTTTCCCTACACAGTTTTGCATTATTTTATGAAATCACGAACCATGCCATAGCCAACATGCTGCTTTTCTGCGACTTGAAATCGAGTTCTTTTTGTAGCATCATTTGCCAAGAGAAAAGATCTGTATACCATCACAGAGTGCCATTTTCTTCTCCTAAAGTATTAACACTTTTCACTTTTCTTTTTGAGGTTGTGTTGAATATGAAAATAATGTGAAGGTTTAATGATGGAAGATGTATGAAGAGATTTGTAACGGTGCGAAAAAAACAACAACAAGGTGATAGGGTGATGTTTGAGTTACTAGTGAAGGCTTGAGTTTGGTTGATGTTTAGTGGTTATGTGGAGTGTTGTATGGTTTTCATGGGAGTATTGTGTAGTGAGAAAGCAGGGATGAGGTTTTATCCTTTGTGAAAGATGGTGGGGCTGCATGGCATGGTAGGAAGTGTGTGGCGTGGGTTTGTGGTCTGTTCATACGAAGGAAAAAATAAAGCATGTTCTTCCTCCCCAAAAGTTAGGTGGCCAGGAATGGATGTTATATTGTGAGGAGAGTGAAGTCATAAAGTAAGGTGAGGTGTTTCTTAAAACAAAAATAGAGAGTGGTAATGTGTGTTAATGAAGATGAATAGTGGTGTTGTGTTGTTCTTATTTTTTGAAACAAAAAATGATGGGGAGAGTATCTGATGGAGGGGCAAGTCGTGGGAGATATAGGAAGTATGGAACTTTTTAGTGAGATAAAAATTGGAGTCCCCTCCAAAGAGTTATAGGTGATGATGTTTTTTTTATAGAATGGAGGTGATACTTTATGTGGTGAGTGTAGTGATTTTAAGAAGAATGATGTTCATGATACTGGGAAAAAGGAAAGAAAAAAAAATGTTGGAGGATGGTATTAGGATGCTTCGTTTGTCCTTTTTGTTCTCTTTTTTTCTTTCTTTAGGATATTGAGAGTGGGAGTCTTAAAGAAAAGGTGATGGTTAGTGGTATCATGTGAAGTGGGGACCGCATAAGGGTGTGGTAGTGGTTGAAATGCATGAGGGATTAATTAAAGAATTAGAGTGGGGAGTTACAGTAGGTTAGGAGGTTTTGTTTTATTCACATGGAGGTATAGTAGACCGTGTAGCAGCTGTGGCGTACGTGATAAGCATTCATGCTACACTCAATTTCACAAACATGAGCTAGAAACCAAAATAGCTTTTACAAACTTAACAATTAAGTATTGCCATAAAATAAAATAAAACAAAGTTAAATGTTATTTAAAAACAAAAATTAAATCAAATAATAAAAACTTAAATAAATTAATTCTAAATAATAAAAGTCTGAATAATAAAAAAAGATTATTTAATTCTAAAAAAAAAGGTAACAACGATAAAGTAGGTCAGAATCAAAGTGCTCAGAAAAATAAAACGAACACACCAAAATGATCAGCGCAAAATATACGTATTGGAAAAATACAGCGTTCGGTCAAAATTTGAAATAAATTTTACCCGCTAAAAAGGCTTAAACTGTCCAGAAATGCGACCGAAAAATGGTTGAAAATTTTAAATGAGCACGTCAGGTTAAACTACACGAAACGTATATTAATACCACAGAAGTCTGCAAGCTCGATTTTAAAATTCTTCCCACTGATCTTACGCTCAAATGATTTTTAATTTGACCGATTCGGCTGTAAATTCCAACAAATTTATTCTGGCTGATAAATTGGGTATTATGAGAGACGAAATGCATGACACTATGCAGACGATGCAAAATGAAAAATGCAGAATCTTAGGGTCAAAAATTAGGGTGTGACACATTGGATACCACCTCCCTTGATCTAGTAATAATCCCTTCATTAGGATATCCTATTATAAGTTCCTTGGGATGATCCTTCTGAATTCCTATAGAGGTCCATTTATTTTCCTGTTTTCCGTCATCCTTCACAGCAGCAGGTTCATTGTTGTTGTTACTATCAACACTATTATCTGTAGTGGCAGTCAACAGTGGTGATGTTTCAACATCATCTTCGATATCTGCCTGTTTTTTTTATAGTTAATTCATATATCACAACGTTAATAGACTCCATCATTACCTTGGTTCTAGTGTTGAACACTCTATAGGCTATGCTGTTTGTGGAGTAGCCTAAGAATATCCCTTCATCATTTTTGGGATCCATCTCCCTCCTTTGTTCATGATTAGCCAAAATATAACACTTGCTCCCAAAAACATGGAAGTACTTGACAGTAGGTTGTCTTCCCTTCCATAATTCATAAAGAGTAGTTGAGGTACCAGTTCTCAAGGTAACCCTATTATGAATATAGCATGTAGTATTCATTGCTTCCGCCTAAAAAAGATAAGGCATGTGTTTAGCATGAAGCATGACTCTAGCAGACTCTTGAATATTTCTATTTTTTCGTTCAACCACTCCATTTTGCCGAGGAGTGGTAGGAGAAGAAAATTCATGGCTAATACCTTTTGAGGAACAAAAATTAGCAAAATTGTTATTCTCAAACTCTTTTCCATGATCACTCCTAATCCTTACAATTCTTTTTCCTTTTCTCTTTGAAGCCTTTGACATAATTCCTCAAAAACTTTAAACACATCTGATTTTTCCTTGATAAAGTGCACCCAGGTGAATCTTGAGAAATCATCAACCACTACATAGGCATACCTCTTACCCCTTAGGCTTTCAACTTGCATAGGACCCATTAAATCCATGTGAAGAAGTTCCAACACTTTTGAAGTAGTCAGATGTTGGACCTTTGGATGGGACATATTGGTTTGCTTTCCAATTTGACACTCACCACAAATTCTTCCTTCCTCTATCCTAAGTTTGGGAATTCCTCTGATAGCTTCTATAGACACAATCTTCTTCATACCTTTCAGATGTAAATGACCAAGCTTTTGGTGCCACATTTGAACTTCATCTTCTTTAGACATCAAACATGTAGGAGAGCATTTTGTTATGTCTATAAGTAACAGTTATCCTTAGATCTGTCTCCCCTCATCAAAACGTCATCCTTCTCATTAGTAACCACACATTCGGACTTAGTGAAATTGAATTTCAACCCTTGATCATAAAACTCACTTATGCTTATCAAGTTGGCAGTCAATTTTTTTACAAGTAGCACATTCTCAAGACCAGGGAATCCTGAAAAAGCTAGTCTTCCAACCCCTTGAATCTCTCCCATGGCACCATCCCCAAAGGCAACATAGCTAGTAGAGTGTGACCTAATGTTGACCAGGAAGTTCTCTACACTAGTCATGTGTCTAGAACACCCATTGTCAAAATACCTGTCTTTTCTAGCTGAAGCTCTAAGAGAAGTGTGAGCAATAAGTGAAGTGATAGCTTCTTTGGGAACCCATTTCTTTGTAATCTTAATCACTCATGATTAACCTTGGGTTGTATAGAAGACCTTGGATATCCATACAGTCTGAAATAGAAGGGCTTGATATGCCCAAATCTACCACACTAATGACATCTCCAATGTAAGGCCTTGCTTGCTACTTTAGAATTATGATGTATGGAACAATGTTGAAACATTTGTTTTGACATCATTGACTTTTTCTTCTTTCTAGTAGGGATAAATTTTGTAACATTAGGATCTGCTTTCAGAGTTTGATTATCAAATCCTATGCCTTTTAAGTTACCAGCCCTTTTTCCAACTTGAAGAATTTCGTTTAATATGCTAGAACCATTATTCAACATTCTCACAGACTTGGTCATATTTTCAAGTTTGGAGGACAACATGGTTACCTCATCCTGCAGATTATGGATGTTGGACAAATATTCTTCCTTCTCACTCTGAAGCTGAGAGATAATTCCGTGTTGCTTGTTACTTCTGATACACATATCTTTGTACGAAGCAGCCAGTTCAGTACAAGAGTTTTCTTCATAAGAGGAATCTACTTCAGATGCCCATCTTCAAGTTAGAGCAGTAACATGTTTGGCAGATTTATCCTTAATTTTTTTTCATCATCAGAGTAAGAAATAGTCAGCCTTTTATGCTGTTTCTTTAGATAGGTAGGACATTCTTCTCTAATGTGTCTAAATCCACCACATTCATGACATTGAATCCCTCTATTCTGATTGGAATTTTCTTCTGTTCTTGCTTTTCTTTGAGAGTCATAGTTTATGCCAGTGTTAGAACTGATGTTCTGGACATTGGGTCTTGACTTCCTCTCAATTCTCTTTAGCACTTGGTCAAATTGTTTTCCAAGTAGAACAATGGCATTTGACATACCTTCATCAGTGTCCAGATCGCATTCTCCCACTCCATCTTTAGTGTTGGAGACAAAAGCTATGCTTTTATTCTTCTTTTCAATTATGTCATTAATGGTCAATTCAAAAGTTTGAAGTGACCCCACAAGTTCATCAACTCTCATGCTGCTGATGTTTTGGGCTTCTTCTATGGTTGTTACCTTCATATAAAACCTCTTGGGAAAAGACCTGAGAATCTTCCTAACCAACTTTTTTTCTGATATTTTCTCTCCTAGAGCACTAAAGGCATTAGCTATTTCAAGAATATTCATGTGAAAGGCATGGATACTCCCATCCTCCATCATTTTTGGATTTTCAAATTTGGTAGTGAGCAACTGAAGCCTAGACATCTTCACCTTAGATGTACCTTCATGATTTGTCTTGAGAATTTCCCAAGCATCCTTGGCTACAGTGCATATGTTTATTAACCTAAACATGTTTTTGTCAACTCCATTGAATAGGGCATTCAAGGCTTTGGAGTTTCCAAGAGTAGTCTCGTCTTCTTCCTTGGTCCAGTCCTATTCAGGTTTCAAATATTCCTTCCATTTTCATCTTCAACCACATGGTGTTTCTAACCCTTGATGATAGCTTTCCAAGCATTGTTATCCATGGTTTTGAAGAAGGCCACCATGTGTGCCTTCCAATAGTCATAGTTGGTTCCATCCAAGATGGGAGGTCTGTTCACATTCCCTCCTACTTCCTTGTCCATTATGCTAGAAAGGATATCTCCCTGGAGCCTACCCAAAACAGAACAGGGTGATCTACTCTGATGCCAATTTAAATTCTGGCACACAGATACCAGATGTCAAGACAGATGTCAGGACACTGGGATCAAGACAACAACTAACCCTTGTGTAGAAAAAATAAGAGCTTGAATGTAAACAATAACACAGTCAATTATTAACCCAGTTCGGTGCAACATCGCCTACATCTTGGGGCATCCAAGCCAGGAATAAAACCCACTATAATTGTATTAGTTCAAAGCCACAACAAACATCCACAAGTTTAAAAGCTTCTCACCTAATCACTATACGTGCTAACTTCTACCTAGGAACTCCTAGATATGAGACCCCTTTCACTTCCCACCAGTCAGACAACAGTGACAAACTCAACAATAGAGAACCAAAAGGAGTCACACTTCAATAACACAAAATCCACTCCTTACTTAAAAGCTTATTGTAGCGCGATTTTCGTGAACGACCATTGGTTGCCACATGTGAACTTTTATATTTATCCTATAAAGCTTTAAAGGAAGGGGGAAAAATATAAGTAAACCCTGCAAGAATTCAAATGTTAAAAAACCAAATGCAAATAAAGAGAACTGGAATCGGGGGTTGGTTATACTATGGGAAGCTATTAACACCCTAAGTATCTATAGTAATCTATATGAAACTCTTATATATCTATGTTATTACTATTATAATTTGCTATTATTTGGGGAAGTTTTATTGCTTTTGAGAGATGAAGAGAGTGAGAAATGTTTTTTTTTGTTTTTGTAATATATATGAAAAAGGAAATTTGTAAAAAAAATGGAAAAGAGGATGAAAAAGAAAAAAAAATTATCGCCAAGGGTTAAAGCCTTGTGCCTACGTATTCTCAAAAGAGAAATCAGAGCATTCGTAGTTCGGAAATACGGGAAAAGCTTGAAGAAAATTTATAGTTCGGGGACTACGAGTTGTCGGGTTTTTAAGAACCAAGACAACAAAAGGGAAAAGCTTGAAAGCAAAGCTTGTGAGGACTGATTGAAAAGGTGAAGAGGATTAAAGGTTGTAAAGGAAGGATCCTATTATTTGTGATGCTTTTAGGAAGTCTGAGGGTCCTTGTATGAAGCCCAAGATGAGGCTATGGATATGATGCCTGTATGAAGCCCAAGAGGAGGCTGAAGATATGAATATCCGGGAAAGCGTCGGATGAAAAGAGAAGTTGAAGAGATGAATATCCAAGAAAACGTAAGATGAAAAGAGAAGATAAAAGAGGAATATCCGGGAAAGCATCAAATGTAAAGAGAAGATCTTGATCGCACGGAGACGAGAGAAAAGATTTGATAAGAGATATGCAAAGAGTGAATATGAATATCCGGGAAAACATCGGAGGTAAAGAGAGATAGGAAAAAAGAAAAGAGTGAAGATATGAATATCCGGGAAAACGTCGGATGTAAAGAGACAGTGGAAAAAAGAAAAGGTTGCTCGCTAAGACTTTACAATCTTATGCCTACGTATTCTCAACGGGATCTTGTGAAATCAGAGCGGTCGTAGTTCACCCTTTAAGGGGCGTGAACTACAGAAAGGAAAGTTTTGATCGCACTGTGGCGAGAGGGGAAATCTAACCTAATATTATCATGCAAGATGGACTTAAGGTTGAGTTTTGAAAGGGAAATTTTACCATAATGTTATCATGCTTGGATGAACATCCTAATGTCTACCTTACTTTAAACTTAATCGATAATTAAGTTTGAACTAAGAGATCCTAAGGGAACATGCATATGTGGCAAAGCATCACAGAATAAATGAACATACACGGCAAAGCATCGTGAAAGTAGATACATAGAAAAGCATCATGTGATAAAAAGCATACACGGAAAAACATCATGCAAATCATGTAAAAAACATCATGGCAATTGAAAGCATACACGGAAGAACATCGTGTGACCAAAGAATCATACATGGAAAAAACATCATGTAATGAAAACAAACACGGAAGAACATCGTGTTAAAAGCGTTTAATCGAGAAAAAGCATCAAGATTAATTAATAAGCATGACATCACAAAGATTAAAATTCAACAAAATAACAAGTTGAAATCAAAGAAATAAAAATGTTTAAGATAAATTCAATAAACAAATTAACATGTATATGAAGTTAATCAATTATGAAATTAATAATCAACAAACTTATTTTAAAAGAAATTAACATCTTAAACATAATTAAAATATTTTAGTCATTTTAGTAATTAAACAAATTTAACTAAATTAAATTAAACAAATCATAAGAAATTAAAATTGAAATAAAAAACATAAATTAAATGGGTCATGCTAGTATTGTGAAAATAAAGAATGAGATTAGAAAAGATACACTCGTGTTTTGCAAACTCCTTCCCTTTCGTGAATGTGTAGTATGTATGTGAGTTTGTGGTATGAAGTATGTTATATGTGTTGTAGTGAAAAAGAATATGAACGTGAATTTTGCAAAAGAAAAATTAAGAGTTATGAGGGAGAGAGATATGTGAAGAAAACAACTTAAGAGTATTGTTTTGGTGTCTTTAATGAAGTAAAATATGTATCCTATTTATAGAAAAATTATAACTTGGGCATGAAGGTAGAATGATGTAAGCTTATGATATAAGTTGGAAAAATTTTCCAAGAAATTTGAATGAATAAATTTGTGGTAATGTGATGATGAAGTTTGAAATTGTTGCACAATTCTAACAAAACAAAAAACAATGATGAAGTTAGAAAAATTGGTTAGAAATGATGATATTTGAAAATGAATTAAAAAGTTTGAAAAACAAGTTTGAAAATTGAAATTTTATCTTGAACAGATGATGGAATTAGAATATTGTCATAAAAAATAATATATTGTGTTTGAATGTTTGAAATTAAGAGAAATAGAATATTAAAGTTGATGATGATTAAAGAAAATTGTGTGGAGTTAATGATGAAATTAGATAGAATTTTGAGAGAAAATTCAAAAAATGAGATAAGATGAAAATGGACTAGTTGTGAACAAGTGGATAGAGAGAAAGAATTATGCAGGAAAATGAAAGTGTGGGGCGTGGATTTTGTGTGTGAGTGGAGAAAAACTAGTGTGTGAAAGAGAGACAAACTAGTGTGTGAAAGAGAGACTAGTAGTGTAAAACAATAAAACAAGTTTATATTATATATATTAAATAATGCTTAAATAATATAATAAATCAATCAATAATTAAAAAAAACTGATTAAAATTAAGTTTATTATAATCCTAATTAATAAAAAATAAAATGAATTAAAATTGGAACCGAAACCGGTAAAAAACGATAAAAACTGTTCGTATCGAGCTGTCCGAAAAAATAAAATGAACACCCCAAAACGATCAATAAAAAATATACGTATTGAAAAAATACAGCGTTTTGTCAAGTTTTGAAATTGATTTTATCCGGTAAAAAGGCTCAGAAAGCGACCGAAAAATAGCTGAAAAAATAAAATAAGCACACCAAGTTAATGTACGCGGAAAATAGATTAAAAATTGACATCTGCAAATTGGATTTAAAAAATTGCCCGTACACCGGATTTTTGTATAGTTGACTTTGAGTTTGACCAAAACGCCTAAAAATTTAACACGTTCATTCTGACTGATAATTCAAACAGTATTCATGATAAAATATATGATATGATATGCAGATGATGCAAAGTGAAAATGCAGTCAGATGACCGAAAATAATTAAAATGAGGGGGTCAAAATTTAGGGTATGACAGATATCCCTATTTAATCCTTTTAGACCTGAAGGTATGAATAACAAAGACTTTCTGACATTCGAGGTATAAGAGGATTAAATATCAGAGTCCCTAGAATTTTGACCGTGAATGCAGATGAAATGATATGTAATGTAGTGTCATGAAAGACTTTGAACACTGTAGGGAATGATAACACAGACCAACAAGACAGAGTTTTACTAGGGATGCAAGATATTGTGGAATTTTGTCGAGGTGACAATGAGTATTCAGCAGTTCTTGAAAAGAGAGGGATAAACCCTAGAACAGAGATACAAACATCTGGGAGAGCATCAGTTGTAACAGAAGTATCACACTCTGGAAAACACATATGAAACATCTTGAAAAACATTAGATGTGGAATGAGACCAGACCTGAGGGTATGTCAAAGACTTCCAAGAAAGCAGTTAACTTTACTGTGGAATACTCGGGAACATCCAGAAAGCAAAAGCAACTTTACTTTGAAAAATGTTACATTCATCAGAGGTTTTGAGAAATACATTGAACAACCCTAGAAAAGAATGATAACAACCGTAAAAGACATTTAGTAGAACATTGAATGCAGAACTCTGGAAATATATCATAAACATCCAGAAAAAATATTGGATGGGATGGAAACCAATTCGGAGATTTTTTAGAAGACATCCAGAAAAGCATTGGAATGAGTTGTTGACCAAACTCGAAGATATATTAATGACATCCAGAAAAGCATTGAATGTATTAAAATAACTTTGAAGGTATATCTGAAACATTTAGAAAAGTGTTAAATATACGAGAACAAATTCTGGAAGACTGTCAAAATGATGGACATATCAGAAAAGCATCAGATAAGCACATCAGAACAAAAGGTACATCTGGAAAAGTATTAGATGAGAAAAGTCATATCCGGGAGAGCATCAGATAGACAAAGTTCTGTAAAATCAATCAGAACAAATGAGACATATCCAGAAGAACATCGGAAGGAGTTTTGGAAAAACTTTAAAACAAAGAGACATATTTGGAAGAGCATCAGATAGTCACAAAGAGAGTTCTGGAAAAGCGTCAGAACAAAATAGACATATCTGGAAGAACATCAAAAGGAGTTTTGGAAAAACGTCAAAACAAAGAGACATATCCGGAAGAACATCGGAATGAGTTTTGGAAAAACGTCAAAACAAAGAGACATATCCTGAAGAACATCGGAATGAGTTTTGGAAAAACGTAAAAACAAAGAGACATATCCGGAAGAACATCAGAATGAGTTTTGGAAAAACTTCAAAACAAAGAGACATATTCGGAAGAATGTCGGATAGACACAGTCAAATCTGGTGGAACGTCAGATAAGACATAAAAGTATATGTTTGGTAGGTGCCAAGTTGGACTTTGGTAGTAAGGTAAGATGTTGATAGCAACACGACCTTTGGTGAATGCAAATGAGGATTAAAACACTCTTGAATGCATAACATATGAATTTGTTTATGATGTATGATTAAATGTATGTAATGTAAATGAGGATTAAAACACTCTTGTAATGCATAATATATGAAAATGCTGACAATAAGTTTAGAGTCTTTTAGGAGTGAAAATTAACAAGTTTATACTCTTTTGGGGAGTGAAAAATAAGACTGGAAGGCTAATTCCTCAACAAGGAGATCACAGCCATTTCGCTTAGAGACTTGAAGATGCTGTTTGTTGAACACCTCTTTGTTATACTGGTAAACTTTATCAAGTTAATAATCCTTGGAGGAAGGCTGGAGAGCTTGCTTAGGGATTTCCTTGCCCCAGACTTGCTGACTATTGTAGATGAATTGATCATTGTTTCAGCTTGAATGCGAATGACTATATGTTGTATGTTGGGAAGGATTGCCCCAGTAATTAGTCTTGAAAAATCTTATGAATAAACTAATTCTGAGAAGGACTTGCATTGAGCAACAAATCTTGAACTGATTCTCGACAGGATCTGGAAAGAACTTTCCCCTGATAGGATCACTGACCAAGTTTCTAAACCATTTTGAAAATTCCTTGAGAGGAAAGCTAGTTTGCAATCAAAAAGTGTTTATTTAAACATGGAAATTTTAATGTAAAGTTCATGCAAAAGATTTTGAAAACAAAATAATTGTTTAGAAAATGCAAAACAATATGAATTTCTGGTTAAAAACACGGTGGTTTTAAAAACATTCAGAATGAAAAGTAAAACAAAGGTATGATACCAAAATAAATGATTTTCAAAAAATGATTTTGGAGTCAGTTTACGCAACCTTGCTGTAGTATGCTTTCAAAATGTCCTTGCTTCAATTAGGTCTTTTGAGGGTTATAATGTGGCCCTGGTTCACGGTTTATGAAAGAAAGATAAAGGCTCAAAGTTTGTTTGTACCCACCCCAACTTCATGATGTTCTACAGTCCTACGCTCAGTTAAACTTAAATTGTGCATTCAGGTTCCAAAAGGTTTCAGAATTGTGCTGATGATAGTGATGATGATGGTCCAGAAGTCTTGAGATGGCAGCTACTGCTTCTTTACAACTTTTTTTTATCCTTGTGGACTTTTTGAAGATCGAGGATTTAAGGACCTCTTCTCTGTGTTATCCCTAACTTTTGCCTGGCCTATTTCTTTTGAAACTTATAGTCACCGGGATGCCCTAGTTTTTGCCTAAGTCTCCTTCATAGGTTTTGACTTAGCGGGATCTTTCTTTTTTTATTTAGAAAAAAAGTGGCTGCTTGATTTAATGATTATGGCGGACCATCATTGGCTTTTGATTTGGAAGACATCTTCGACATCTGCTTGTTGTATGTATGAGCTTCCCATCTTTCTTAGCTTTTGCCCTGAAAGGGACTCATCTCATTCTTTGAGTAATGACTTCTTAATGATCCTTTGCACAACATTCGTTCACTTGATTTGCGACCATCCTTTGAAAAGTATCTTCGACACCTGCTTGTTGTATGCAAACTTTTTGTTGAAAGGTGTCTTGTATGAAACTTTTTGAAATTGAATGCACAACCTAAGTTAAACTGAGAAATACCCTGCCCCTGGTTAAGATTGCGAGTTTTTTGTAAAGAAAAGAAAGTCCTACTTCAAGGCTCAAAGGGGTTGACGAGGGTTTATCTTCCTTATACCTCCAGTGTTCGGGAATTGAAAAAATGCCTTACATTGTCAGCAAAGTTTATTCAAAAGCATACCAACAACGATTATGGGTACCACGTTTTCATCATCCTCCCACAAATATTTGCATAATCAAAAATTTGAATAAGAGGTGTATATTTTTTTGTTTTTGTTTTTTTGAAAGAGAAAGCATAAATATGCGAATAAACAGATGCTTTGAATCAAAATACTGTACATGCTCATTTCATTAAAATTGACATTTAAAGATAAACAAGATTGAAAGCAAATAAATATGATACAAACAAGGAAAATGCAAAATAAAAAGAAACGAAGCCTAGTGACTAATCAAACACAAGGATGAGTTGTCCTGTCTTTGGGAAGTAGCTGAGCTAAAGTTGATTGACGCTTTATTTCCTATGTTCTGGCAGAGGATTGCACTGGACATTAGGACTGGTATCATGAAAGCTGATGAGCTTGTCTTTGATTAAATCTCGCACTCTAGCCTTTAGTGCATATCAATTTTCCAAATAATGGTCTGCAGCTCCTTCATGGAATGTGCAATGAAGGTCGGATTTGAATCCAAATGGAAGTGGATTTGGAGGAGGAGGTAAAGCCTTAGTAGTAATCCATCCTCTTTCAACCATAGTAGGATATAGTTCAGTGTATGTCACATGAATAGGATCAAATTGAGTCCTATTGCAATTCTGGTATTGTCCCACAGTTGGACGTTTAGGAGTTTGAGCTAGTTGAGCAACAAACACATGAGTAATAGCAACAATATGAGCTCGATTGGAATGTTGAGGTCTGTAATGAGGTTTCCTATCCTCAGTTAAGATAGAATTGGTCTGATCTTACCTCTTCTTTTGGAAGTTCCCATAGGGTTTTGTTGCAGCGTTGGAAGATTCAGTAGCTTTAGGTACATTCTCATTCTTGATGCCTTCTTTGAGTCTTTGGCCAATGGTGACCAAGTCTCTGAAGCTTGATGAGACGCTGTCAATCATCTTTTCCCAAAAGAATGAACAAAGTGTCTAAGAACATTCCAGTAAGTTCTTTTTCTGCCAGAGGAGGTTCGACTTGAGAAGCTAACTCTCTCCACCGTTGAGCATACTCTTTGAAAGATTCTTTCTTATTCTGAGTCATGTTCTGGAGTTGACGACAGTCTGGAGTCATGTCCATGTTGTACTTGTACTGATTCATAAAAGCATTGGAAAGATCTTAAAAGCAATGGATGTTGCTTTGATCAAGGTTCATGTACCATTTGAGTGAAGCTTCACTTAAGCTGTCTTGAAAGTAGTGGATGAGAAACTTCTGGTTGTTGGTGTAGGTAGCCATATTCCGTAAGTACATAACCAAGCGGGCCTTTGGGCAGGAGTGGCCTTTGTACTTTATAAACTCGGGAGTCTTGAATTTGGCAGGCATAACAAAGTTAGACACAAGACACATGTTGTCTGCATCTATACTGAAGAAGTCATTTCTTTCCACGACTTTGAGTCTCTTCTCCAAAGTCTGACATTGTTCATTGAAATCTTCAGGTTCAACATCCACATTGTCCTCACTTTGAGCACTGACGTTGTAATCAAAGTTAGGATTTTCATAGGGAATTCTGGCAGTATGTACCACATGTCTGGATTCTGAGAAGATAGGAGCTTGGTGTCCTGATCTTGAAGCTTGACCATTCATAGCGGCAGTGACCTGTGGTGGAGAGAAGTTGTGAGGCAAACCAAATTCAAGCCATGTTGATGTTGACATCTGGACAGGCTGAGGCTCAACAACAACACTTGCAATTTCTTGGATGACAGTCCTTTGAGGTGGCTCCTCTATAGCAATTAGGACCCGGAGCATCTCCGTTAAATTAGTCATGCTTAACTTCAGATCGTCAATTTCCATTCTGATCTCTGCGTTGTGCACTTCTTGTTCTGACATTTTGCGTCTGACGTTAGCTCTAGTCCCGTATCGGTGATGAGGAATCAGTTTGATGACTTACAAAAGACTGAAAGATAGACAGTTGGAATGAATTGCTGGACAACCTGGACGTATGTATGAATTATACAAGGAATGAAGATGATATACAATGCTTATGCAACATAGGATACAGTTCACATGCAATAGGATCAAAGATTTGAAATATTTGAAAATGTTTAAAGAATGCATGGATGTATAAACACAAGAAAAATTTACAAACATATGAAAGGTTTGACGTCATGAGCATGGAGCCATGGGTTTACCCATCCCAAAGGTAAGTATTATGGGTCTATTTTGTACCTGTAAAACGGGTTCTAACAAGGTTCCCAAAATCATTGATCCCTCTTTAGGATATTACTAGTGCACCGAATGACTCATGAGAGCTGTAATATCCTTAAGATGAATCTCAATTAAATGTAGTATTGTGTATCAACTACTCTTGATAGTCACTGCACTACTTCCTAAAAAGACCAAATGGTTAAAGGGTTTACTTTAATCCTCAGTTTCACGGGTTCCCAGTGGAAAAAGTAATGTATTCACGACACAAGCTCGATCAACCTTAGTAATTCCAAAAGAGTACCTCCACTGATTTGGCGAGTTTTTAAGTCAGCTTGTTTGAGATTCACTCCCTATAACCCTCCTTGATTATACCACCTCCTATCTTAATTGTATGTTCTCAAGTCCACTGAGGACTTTTCCTCACCACATGTGGATTAATCACATTCCCTAGAAAAATATAGCAAAAAAACAGTAGGCAAATAAAATCAACAAAAAATAGAAAGAAAATAATAATCACAAATATATATAAGATAGGCCTAACCCTCTTAGGGGATGTCCCCAGCAGAGTCACCATTTTTCTGCAGCGCAATTTTCGTGAACCGTCATTGGTTGCCACATGTGAACTTTTATATTTATCCTATGAATCTTTAAAGGAAGGGGGAACAAATCTAAATAAACCCTGCAAGATGTAAATGTTAAAAAAAACAAAATGCAAATAAAGAGAACTGGAATCGGGGGTTGGTTATACTAAGGGAAGCTATTAACACCCTAAGTATCTATAATACTCTATAGGAACCTCTCGTATATCTATGTTATTACTATTATTATTTGCTATTATTTGGGGAAGTTTTATTGCTTTTGAGAGATGAAGAGAGTGAGAAATGTTTTTGTTGTTTTTGTAATATATATGAAAAGGGAATTTGTAAAAAAAATGGAAAATAGGATGAAAAAGAAAAAAGATTTCTCGCCAAGGGTTGAAGCCTTGTGCCTACGTGTTGCGGTGAGAATCGGATAACAAACTATTAATTAACTTGCATCTCATTTCTTTGAATTCACAACCGACTTTGATTTATCCAAAGGAAAGGTTCAAGATCGAGAAAACCTAAGGGGGGAGATCTAAGGTTCGGGGGTTGGTTACGCCTAGGGAAGGTATTAGCACCCTAAACGTCCGTAGTACTCTACGGGAACCTCTTGTTTTAACTTGTAATATCTTACTCGCTTGATAAGGGTGCTATGCTAAAGGTTGAAACCATAGGGGTTTGTATCTAAGTATACTCGACAAAGCATCGCACTTTGTGCCTATGTATCCTTACGGGAGTGGAATCAGAGTATCCGCAGTTCACAGATCTAAGGGTGAAGGATAGGAACCATTGACTATGGCCAAAGTTCCAAGGGGAAATGAGTATGAGCTCATTTTAGAGTTCACGATAACTCTCTAAGTCTAAGTTGTAAAGGGGAAGTGAATACTCATGATGATGAGAATCACATAGAGTTTAAGAAACTCCAACCTACTTCTAAGTTATGATTTCATTGGCTCTCATGAGGCCAAGAAATAAGGGTAAACCTAGAAGGATAAAGGTAGGGTGGTTGTTTAGTGACTTCAAGAGTCAATTTAAGAAGGTCTCCCTTTGGAATAGGGGGAAAAGATAACAATTGTAAAGATACTAAAAGATGATAAGTTATAATTCAAATATGATGATGTAAAAGACATGAATAAGATGTAAGATGAAACAAAATTATAATGTCAATGCAAAGTTAGAATCATACACATTAGACAATAATCAAACATGATAAATAAAGGTAACATGGCGAGATGAATAAGGAAATGCAATAAAAACCCTAATAGACATTCTTAATCTTATCATGAATAAAAGTCTCAAAATTAAATATTCTTAACAATTTCTTTTTATATTTAGAAAATAAATTCAATTAGAAGAATATAGCAAAAAGAAGGGAAGAGAAAGGATGAGAAATAAGCAAGTTATGGCGTTTAGAAAATTAAGATATAAACTTGAAAAAAACTAAAACCAACAAGTGATAAAAATTAAGGAAATGGTACACCTAGGGATTGAACCCAGGTCTATTTGCTTACAGCTCAAAACTATCACCACTAGGCCAACGCGCGCCTTTAAAACATAAATGATAACACAAGTATATATTTAAGAAGGAGCGAAATTCAGAAAAAAAAAACAAAAGGACTGGGGCGAGAGGGATTCGAACCCCAGTCCTAGAGGTAGGCAAGGCGTGTGATAGTGTGTGATTGCCACTGGGTGGCTGTTACATCTGGTATTGTAATTGCTTCAATAAATACATAACACAAACATGCGCATATATTCCAAATTAAACACAAACCAACCAAACACTCATACTGCTCACGACTTGCAACCTTCCATACTATGCTATCCAACATCAGTCATGTTAAATACGAATAGAGGGATGATTATTCATTCAAAATCAAGAAATATTACTCATATCAAATGCCAAGTAAGTTCAACCATATGAAATGGTCATCAAAATCAACAATCATTGGGATGCATAGAATAAATAACTCACGCACAGCCATAGCAGCAACATGCTAAAGGAGGTTCAATGCAAAAGCAAACAAACATGTAGTTCACAGTTCCAAATGGAAATTGAATTCAGTTCAAGTATGTCAAAATAATCTCAAGACTTAACATACTTAATGGAGATCAAACAAGGATATGTTTTGAAAATAAGATACAAACATGCATACCAAGGAATCCAAAGCAGTTATGGCATGGTTTTGAACATAAACTAAATGTTGACAATCCGATTAACACAAAAAGCAGAGTAAGCTAGCAGCAAGCATCAATCAAGTTTAAAGGGGTTTACATGAAGTGAAAACAACTTGGAATACACTTTAATAGGCATTATATAGATATAGATAGCATGGTAATGAGGTTGGTTTCAAGTATGTCAAAAACATCTTCAAGAATTAACATGTTCAGTAAGGAAAAGCAAAGGTGTTTTAATACTGATATCAAATGATTGGCAAGGTAAAGAGTTTAAAATGCAAGCTAACAAAGGAATATGCTAGGGCATAATGATAAGTCAGTTTCAAAGATATCCTTCAAGGTTCAAATGGTAGCTCAAAACATGTCAAAGATAGGTCATATCAAAATGAGAACATGTTCTAAGATTGTTGATGACAAACTTCTATGATTAAAGTAAGGAACAAGAAGAACACAAGTAGTTAGCAGTATGTTTGATCATGACATTACAAAGAACACAACATATTCAAATGAAATTCCAAGCAATGATACAATTTGGACACAACAATGTACAGTTCATGGAATTAAAAAATATTAAGGCATAGATTCAAATATAAGTCTAACAGACAACTTACTGCAAGAGCAGGGTGAGTGGGCAAATTCAAACATCACCAGTCAATGAATTGGAAACTAAAACCCTAATGACAAGTTGACACATACATCTACATGCTAAATGACAATGTATATCACAAAAATCCAGCATGCTCTGATTACAAATCCATATGCAAAGACAAATGATGATGGTTCAATACATCTTAAATGTTTAACCACAAGAACCATTCACACATAGAGTTACATAGTGTCAAGGAAAGATATTTTCAATAATAGCAAGCATAGGAATGGTTCATGGAACAAGATAGGTTAAGGGCATACCAAGTCAAACACAATATCAAGACAAACTAACTTAGGCTTATAGCATCTTAGGAACATGGTACAATCATGAAACAAGAGTCTAAACATAGTTGTACACATAATGTCATCTAAATCAAGTAGCAACTTAAGCATAAACAACAAATATTCAAGAAACTACATTATCATGTTGATACAAGCATAAAATCAGTCATAAATACACAAACATCATGATGGTCACAATTCTCACATGTGTTCAAGAGTAGGGCATGTTACAAACAGCATAGCAACAATATTCAAATTCAAACAAAAGTATCACTTAACATAGACAAAGGCATGGGATTTGGTGGAAGCCAAGCTAGGCAACATCAAGCAAACATACTATCACACACATATATATGGACTAGGTTTTAAGGATAAATCATGATTGCAACAAGTTTACTTTAGTATAGGCAGTGGTAGAGCATAGTAAGACAAACTTGGGCAGCATTAAGCAAGCACATATATCAAGCATACATGTATAAAAGTCGTGATATCACAAAGGCATAATTTAGGAAGCATGTTAAACACAACAAGACTAGCATACACATCATGAACACAGTGTTAACATCATAGTATCACAAAGACATGGCTTTTGAGATTACAGTTCCAAAGAAAGACTTTAGCACATACAACATGAAATGGCATAGTATGGAAAATTGTAGAACATGAGGCATATGATAGAAACAACTCAAGGAAACACATATCAAGATTCAACATTCATAAGCTTTAAACATATATTGCAACAAAATCATTCCAACAGAATGTAACACAAGTTAGTGTCTTGCACATGCTAACAGTTCATACAAACCAACCTCAATCATATGACCAAACATCAGCCATGACAAAGACAGCAATGCATACAAATGGGAATAGAGGTCCATGACAACCCAGTATTTTAGTAGCATTAAACATACAATCAATACTATATCACAATGATAATTTAATTACAGCCATTTAAAGAATAAAAAATCAGAGGTAGCATAACTCATCACAAAGGCATTTATGTATATCATATCAATGAAACAACATCATCTTATCTTATGAACTCGAGTCATGAGCACACAAACAAAGTATTCAAACATATATCAACAAGGTTCATACGTAAAAGAAAGAAAACAAGATGCATATGATGTAACGACATTAAATGAACATATTTAAACAAAAGGGACAGAATACTATACCAAGTGGAATAATGCCCACTATCTCCAAATGTACTGATTGCTTCCTTTCCAAAGCCCTCCAAGAACACCTTTCAACTTGCTTGCTCGACCTATTTGGAACTTCAGAAGATTTTTGAGTGTTTGGTGAAAATTGTTGGTGAATAGATGTGTAGGAGCGTGTCCCTTTTATAGGCTGAACCCAAGGGTTGAGTGAGTCCAAACATCAAACATGTGGAGTGCTGAGTAGGAATTGGAGCCAACGTCTCATTTGAAATTCAAATGTTGGTCCATATCTTGGAGACAACTACGCCGTTCATGCTGTGCAAATCTCAGAATTGCAGGGTCAATTCACAACTTCATGTATTGACTCAGAGTTCTCCACTTGATGTCATTGGGAGGGGTATCAAATGAGGCAAAGGTTGGGGATGGCGTGAAGAGGTTCGTAGGCGAGGACAGTTTGAATGCTGAAAATGGTAAATCCTCAGAACCATTTTTATGAACCAAACAGTTGGGAGCTCAAAATAGTCACAAAATAGCTTGTAACACATATTTTGCACATTGGGCCAATCAAATTGGGCTTATGAAGTGAAATTAGAAATGGTTTTCTATTCTCTTGTTATAAAAGAAAATGAAAGATTAGGAAAACAAATAATAATAGTGGATTAATTGATTAGGGTTATAGATATGGTTTAGGAGAATTAAAGTTGACAAATTGGATAAAATTGGTTAAATGAAGGACTATCAAAATAGGTTTGGAATTGAAGGTGACAATTGAGGGTATATAAGGTGAGTAGAAATTTGGTTATGGAGAGGATCATGGTTAGGGTTATGGAGACAATCTCTTAGAGATTTGCTTGATTCAGTGCTCCATCCAAAAAAATCTTGATTAATCACCTCTTGAATCTTCTTAAGATAAAACCTGATAAAAAGAAACAAACACAAACAAAAACCTGATAAAAAGGGTTAGCTATGCAGCATGATTGACCTAAAATGACATGCAAGAGATCAATGGATCTAAGGGTAAATTTTAGGGTGCAACAGTTGCCCCTATTTAAATATCTTCACTGGATGACATGAGAAATGAAAATCCTCATGAAATCATGGTGAAAGATATTTAAATACAGATAACTGAAAATTTTGCCCTTAGATGCAAAGACATGCAATGCTACTAATATGATGATATGATGCCATGATAGATGCAAAAAAAATGCAGACAAAACAAGACACCAAAGAACAAAGGGCTACCAAACAGAAGAGCTTCACTGGGGAAGCAAATAAAGTTAGTATCCACAAGGAAAGCTCCTTGGGGATGCAGGCTAACCAACAAAAGAGACAAGAGTCACTGGGGAGACCTGGAGGCAACACCGGGGATAGAAAAATAAGAGGGATTCTCCACTGGGGAGGATCCAGGGAGGTGGGCGACAGGTTTAAATATGACCGGACGACACTGGGGAAAAGAACACATTCTTACTAGGCAAGAAACCAGAAAGAAGACATGATCTCCACTGGAGATCAGTTTGAAATAAAAGGATAGACACCCGAATAAAAGATTTTCTGGGGATTTCTTATGCTGAAGAGTTCAAACGAGATCTTCAAGAAAAGCCAAAAAAGACAGAGACGGACTCTGCGCGCCAGATAAACACCTGGAGTTTAAAAGAGAGCAGGGTTAATGAGCCAATAATAGACTCTGGTACTCACAAGAGTTGGTTGAGATAACAAGTAATTGTCTTGTGAAGAAAAACAGTGTGAATTGGATTTGTAATTTGGTTCAGGTTCATATTTGACCTGAGCGTGAGCAATACAGGCTCATGATAACCTGATATAAGCAAACTGTTCACAATAATCGAAAATAAACAACTGGTTCACGATAACATGAAATAAAAGGAATGGTTCACGATAACCAAAAATACAGGTTCACGATAACCTGATGTAAAAAGCAAATGGTTCACGATAACCTGATATAAACAACAAATGGTTCACGATAACCAGAAATACAGGTTCACGATAACCGGAAACAAACAACTGGTTCACGATAACCGGAAACAAACAACTGGTTCACGATAACCAGAGATATAGATTCACGATAATCTGATATAAAAAGCTGGTACAGGTTTACGATAACCTGAAATACAGGTTCACGATAACCTGATATAAACAACTGGCTCACGATAACCAGAGGTTTATAGTGCTAATGGTTACTGAAATGTTAGGTGTCCAAATGAGGTGATATAGGTGATAAAAGGTTGCAGGTTAAACTTCCTGGGGAATACTACACAAAGGGTCAAGATCTGGCGCACAGAGGCGAAGAAACCGGACACAGGCAAAACAAGGACAAAGAACCAAAGACCCACAAAAGGGGAAAGAGGAAAGTAAAACAAAACCACACAAACAAAACACCCAAATGCAAAGATGCCCGATGCTATGGTATAATACGAATGTTCAATGATATGCAAGAAACGACAGACCGGGGACAGTCAAAAGGAAAACACCGTGCCCACCACAAAGAGTCACACTGAAATCTGAGCAGGTAGTCAGCCTTCAAAGCCAATATGGGAACATCTGTAATTTGTTGGGGAAACAAATTCTCATCAAACATCTTGCGTAGATACTGGTGAGACGTCCTTAGTGGTTAGCCATTGTTAAAGCATTTAAATCAGGGAGATATTTCCAATCTTCTTTTAGAGCTCAAAGTTTTCAAAACATTCCGCTTTTAAAACCATTATTAATAAATAAGTGAAGTTTTGCATAACAATGAAAATATAAAGGTAATGATAGGTGTCAAACAAAGAAATGGCTCAAGAAAAACTGATTTTATTAGAATGGTAACTTGTCAATAGCGAAGTTCCATGGATCATTACAATTGAAAAATGGCAAAAGGAAAGGATTACATCATATTCAATGACCTACTCCCTAATGACTAAAATCCTAGAATTTTTTCAAGCATAATATTTCCGTACTGAGTCAGCGTTCACAGGGTGTGTGAGCTGTTCCCCATCCATTGTTGTGAGGAATAAAGAACCTCCTGAAAATACGGTATTTACCACAAACGGACCCTCATAGTTAGGCGGCCATTTTCCACGAGCATCCCTTTGAGATGGCAGAATCTTCTTGAGTACAAGCTCTCCCTCTTGAAATTCCCGGACACGGACCTTCTTGTCAAATGCCCTCTTCACTCTCTTCTGATACAGATGACCATGACACATAGTAGCCAGTCGCTTCTCGTCAACGAGGTTCAGTTGGTCATATCTCTCTCTAACCCACTCAGCTTCGTCAAGCTTAGTTTCCATCAGGATTCTCAAAGAAGGTATTTCTACTTCAATGGGGAGTACTGCATCCATTCCATATACAAGGGAAAAAGGGGTTGCCCCTGTTGAGGTTCGAACCAAAGTTCTGTATCCGTGCAGGGCATATGGTATCATCTCGTGCCAATCTTTATATGTTTTGACCATTTTCTGCAGGATCTTCTTGATGTTTTTATTAGCAGCCTCGATAGCTCCATTCATCTTGGGACGGTAAGGTGAGGAATTATGATGCTCAATCTTGAAATTGTCACACAACTCTTTCATCGTCTTGTTGTTCAGATTTGTTCCATTGTCAGTGATGATCTTGCTGGGAATTCCATAACGACAAATGATATTATTCTTGATGAAACGAGTAACTACTTGCCTGGTCACATTAGTAAAAGAAGCAGCTTCAACCCATTTGGTGAAATAATCAATGACCACTAAAATGAAACGATGGCCATTAGAAGCTTTCGGCTCAATAGCTCCGATCATATCAATGCCCCACATGGAGAAAGGCCAAGGGGATGACAAAACATTCAACAAAGTGGGAGGAACGTGCATTTTATCAGCGTAGATCTGGCACTTATGACATTTCCTGGCGTATTGGATGCAATCAGCTTCCATAGTTAACCAATAATATCCAGCCCTCAGAATTTTCTTAACCATGGCATACCCATTGGCGTGAGTACCAAAGGCTCCTTCGTGAATGTCGTGAATCAATAGGTATGCTTCTCGTTTATCTACACATCTTAGCAGGACCATGTCATGATTCCTCTTGTAAAGCACGTTGTTACTGAGAAAGAACTTGGATAACAATCTTCGCAAAGTTTTCTTATCCAGATTGGAAGCATTGGCAGGGTATTCCTGAGTCTTCAAATAATTCATGATGTCGTGAAACTAAGGTTTTCCATCTGTCTCTTCTTCAACTGACTGGAAATAAGCGGGCCCGGTCTTGCGCTCGATACTGATGAGAGGTGCTTCATTGTGAAACCTGACTTGCCACATTGAGGCTAACATGGCTAGGGAATCAGCTATGTGATTTTCAGTACGAGGTACATGACGGAAAGTGATCTCATCAAAGCACTTAATCAATTCCATAATGTAAGCACAGTATGGAATGAGTTTTTCATCCTTAGTTTCCCATTCACCCTTGACTTGGTAAATGACCAAAGCAGAATCACCCATAACTTCAAGAACATTGATTCCAAGATCAATTGCAGCTTCTAGACCCAAAATACACGCTTCGTACTCAACAACATTGTTTGTGTACCCAAAGTCCAACCTTGCTGTAAAAGGAGTATAACCACCATCGGGGTTTATCAATACAACACCTACACCATGTCCTTTGAAATTGGAAGAACCGTCAAACATCATCTTCCATCTATAACTGGTCTCGAAACTTTCATTAGGGCCAAACCCTTCATAATCTTTTACTACCATAATGTCTTCATCCGGGAAATCAAACTTGAGCGGTCCATAATTTTCAACAGGCTGGTCTGTGAGGTATTCTGATAATACACTTCCTTTGATACCCTTCTGAGGTACATACTGGATATCGTATTCTGACAAAAGCATATGCCAACGGGTGAGTCTTCCTGTTTGAGCAGGCTTCTCAAAGATATACTTTATTGGGTCCATTTTTGAGATCAATAAAGTAGTGTGACATATCAAATACTGCCTTAAACGTTTAGCGGCCCATGCTAAGGCACACCAGGTTTTCTCAAGTAATGAATAACGGCTCTCACTACCAACAAACTTCTTACTCAAGTAATAAATGGCATGCTCCTTGCGACCAGTTTCATCACGTTGGCCCAATACACAACCCATGGATCCCTCAAAAACAATCATGTACATAATGAGAGGTCTTCCAGGAACAGGAGGAATCAGAATAGGTGGTTCTTGCAAATAACTCTTGAGCTTTTCAAAAGCTTGTTGACAATCAGAATTCCACTGTACAGTCTGGTCTTTGCGGAGTAGTTTGAAGATCGGTTCGTAAATTGGAGTCATATTGGAAATGAATCTGGATATATAGTTTAAACGACCCAAAAATCCTCTCACTTGTGATTCAGTTTGTGGGGCTGGCATTTCTTAAATGGCTCGTACCTTGTCAGGATTTACTTTAATTCCTTTCTGGCTGACGATGAAACCAAGCAACTTCCCTGACCTGACACCAAAAGTACACTTGGCCGAATTCAACTTCAATTGATACTTCCAGAGTCTCTTAAATAACTTCAAGAGATGGTCCAGATGTTCCTCCTCGCTTTGGGATTTAGCAATCATGTCATCCACGTATACTTCAATTTCCGTGTGGATCATGTCATGGAACAAAGTCACCATAGCTTTCTGATAAGTTGCCCCTGCATTCTTTAAACCAAAGGGCATAACCTTGTAACAGTAGGTTCCCCACGGGGTGATAAATGTAGTCTTATCCATGTCGGCTGGGTCCATTCTGATCTGGTTGTAACCGGAAAAACCGTCCATGAAGGAGAAAACTGCAAACTTAGCCGTATTGTCCACAAGAGTATAAATATGTGGTAGTGGGAAATCGTCCTTGGGACTAGCTTTGTTGAGATCCCTATAATCTACGCACATCCGTACTTTACCATTTTTCTTCATAACTGGCACGATGTTGGCTACCCATTCTGGATATTTTGAGACTGCCAAGAATCCTGCATCCAATTGCTTCTTAACCTCATCTCTGATTTGGAGAGCCATATCTGGTCTACTTCTACGGAGCTTTTGTTTCACAGGTGGACATTCAGGCTTGAGTGGTAGTTTATGAACTACTATATCTGTATCCAATCCAGGCATGTCTTGATAAGACCAAGCAAACACATCTACATATTCTTCCAAAAGCAGGACTAGCCGTTGTCTGATCTCTGCCCCAAGCATTGCCCCAATCTTGACCTCTTTCCTTTTCTCTTCAGTGCCAAGGTTGATGACGTCAACTTTTTCTTCGTGTGGCTGAAGATCCGTGTACTAATACTCACACATTTCTGCCAAGTCATCGGGGACCTCATAATCTTCTTCTTCCTCAGCTTGATAAATGGGTGAATCAAAGTCTATAGTGAAAGTAGGGTCATTGAATACAACGGGTTTGGGAATCACTCTGCACGATAGAGGGATTTATTTTATTAAAGATGCACAAACATGAACAAAAGAAGAAATTTGTAGTTTTGAAAAGATTGCCATTTTTCTTAAAACGAAAGCAAGAATAAAACAACGAAGTTTAACAAAACAAACACTTCATTGATTAATAAGATTTAAAAGCGGTGGCCCATACAAAATAATCCGAAATCCCTGGGCAAGGCTGCGGAATTAAAAACATCAAAGCAAACAAACAAATTACTCTGGCATAGGGTACAAAGTAGGTATCTCAACGGCTTCCCAGTTACTTAAAGTAGCGTCACACCGAAACACCAAGTGGTTGATATCTTCGTCTTCAGCGTCTTCAATAATTGCATGGACTTACTGTCCTCCACTGACGAACACTTCTTGAATGGTCCTTGGTCTTCATTTTGTTGAAGCAGCTCTTCCCTCAAAAGCTGGTTTGTAACCCAACCCTTGGTATTTCTCTCTTTCTGGGACCTCGACGACCTTGCCCCAGCCTTCAGGTACTCCTCCTCGTTAGGCAGATTTAATGCTTTTGAAAGAAACAAAAGATGGACAACCAGAGGCCGCTGGTTCCTTGTCGTCAAGCATAATGGCATTAGCTATTTCAAGAGCCTGGAAAGAAGTTCCCAAAGCATCTTCATCCGCTTCAATGTAACGAAATGATGACAAATTACTTACCATCAGGTCCTCCTCACCATGTATGATAACTAACTTCTCGTCGGCCACGAACTTCATCTTCTGATGTAAGGTAGAGGTTACAGCACCAGCCTCGTGGATCCAAGGTCTACCCAGCAGACAACTGTAGGCAGAGTTGATATCCAAGATCTAAAAAAGGATGTTGAATGTTTGAGGGTCAATCAAAACAGGTAGCTCAATTTCTCCCATCATCGATCTTCTTGAACCATCAAAAGCTTTGACAATAAGAGAAGTGGGTCTCATTATAGCTCCTTGGTAAGACAATTTATCAAGAGTTCTTTTTGGCAAAACATTCAAGGATGAACCAGTATCTACGAGAACTCTAGCCGTTGTATCCTCCTGACATTTTACCGATATATGTAAGGATGAAAATCCTGGGAGCGACAGAGTCGCCGGCCGTGTAAATTTATCCCAAGAGAGGGAAAGGGAACACCGCATAAACCTGAGGAAGAGGGAAAGGAATGGTCATCGCAACCATATCCTGGGTTCAGGAGTCGGTTACGCGAGGGGAAGGTGCTAGCATCCCACGCGTCCATCGTACTCGATGGGATCCACGCTTGTTGTCTAATCTAAGGGTGAGTTATCCTAAAATCTATGGCTGTTCTGACACGAGTAAGGGGAAGACAAAGACAGACTCGGTAGGACATCGACGTCCTAGGCCTACGTACCCCCTTTGTGCAATGGGGAATTCAGAGTCAACGTAGTTCGGACTAAGTTCTTTTTGTGTTTTTTATGAGCGGCGTTAAGTTCGCGTCCGGCAGTTAGGGTCGATGCCTGTTTGCGACTCAGACGGAAAGTAACGTGCCCTTTTTGAAAATAGCCTTTAGTTTGACAATCCCGAAGGACAAAAAGGTTTGAAGTTTGTTTGTATTTTTTTTAAGACAGAAGTGACTTGAGTTAGTTCATAACTTGCATTGCACCAAAGTCTAGGGCACAGGGGCGAATACTTAACGAATCGTCCCAACACAGGACGCTCGCTAAGCACTCTAGAAAGATGAGAGGAAGACCCTCATTTCTCATTCCCCACGCTTAAGGCTTGTGTGCAATACACTTTATCCTTATTAAGTGTTTTCAAGAAGTTTTGAGATGAGAAGAGAGAAGACACAAAGGAAACTCTAAAGGGGAACTAAGAGTCCTAATGTTATCATGCATGGATGTCCTATGGTTAGTGAGGTTTGACAACAACCTAAGCCTAAAGAAAAGAAAAGATGAGAGACAGAAAGAGTGAGAGTGGACATGGATAACTATCCACACCCTCAAAGAACTTACCTCAGCCCCTGCATAAAAGGTTAGCACAAAACAGACACGAGCAACATTAAGGCAAATGAAACCCAAACAATGACATATAATAGTGATTAAGTGATCTATAACAATTCGAACATGGTTCAAGAAGTCAAAGACACAATCCCAAAACAATGGCACAAGTGCCTTTTCAAACAGGTAACCAGACATGATCAGAGATATGCATACAAGAAGACCTCAAATAAAAGCAATCAAACAATTAGCAAAACATCTTCTAAAATCACCAAATTAATTATCAACATATCTCAACCAGAAGCAAACAACATGTCCAAAATTCATGCCAAAATTCCCAAGATAGGTCACTCAAACAATTATGTAAATTCAGATGAGAAATATGGTTCAATGTGCTAAAGAAAAGGAATAAAATGCAATATGAAATTATTTTAAAAATGAGAGAAAAATATTTTAATGCAATTCAATGTGTTGGTCAAACAATGCAAAAAGAATGGGCTCTAAAGGTTATGTATGCTATGAGAACAAAATTCTACAATGCAACATGTGCAAAATAAAACAAATTCAAAAAGAAATTAAACAATTAATTAATTCAGCCACTAAAAATAAAATTAAAATGAAAAATAAAATTTTGGAAAATTTTATAAAATTATAAATATGGTTCATGAATTTTCTGGGAATATTTTAATGCAAGAAACTATTTTTTTAAAAATAAAAATGAAATGCAAACAATTAAATAAAAATAAAAACTATGAAATAAACATGGGGGGGTGTGTTCAGCAAGCATTCACCTTAAAAAATGAAAATGGGCTTGGGGAGAGGGTGCAAATAGAAAGCCTAAGATAAGAGGCCCAGCAGCGAAAAAAATAAAAAGGAAAAGAAACACCATGCAACCCAGTCAAATGATTGACCCAACACTCTCTATAAGATCAATCCAACGCCCCCTATTAAGTCAACAAACTAAACAAGTAAAAATGATCAAGTGTTCAGATCCAAGACACACCATATCAATGATACGCGCATCCATACTAAATCACTCAGCATACCCTATAACCCCACGTGAGTAGCATGTGACCTTTTTAATGTGATGTCCAAGTTATAGCCGTCAGATCACATCAATGCTTTACATTAAGTCAAAAAATTAAAAAATAATACATGATGAGAGGTTGAGATTGAGGGTGCACAATAACTATCGTGAATGGACACACACGTAAACCAATTAAATAAAACCAAAAATTAGAACACATGGCAGCATATGGACCGTACGATCAAAAGAATGAATGGCTATGATTTCGTTCCTTACCTCCAGCCCCTTCACCGGCCGGAACCCTTACCAGTCGCCGGAGCTAGGGTTCCGGCCACCTTCTCCGTTCACCTGCAACGAAAAATAGCCCAGAACACGCACACGAACACACCTTCTTGACCAGAAAATCATGAGGAACTCAAATATCCAATCAAAAATCACAAACAACTAACATCCAAAGCAAATCGAAGGAAATAAAGTATGGTTCAAAATTTAAAAACTCATCATACAATCCATACGCACGTCCAAACACAACAAAAACTACATCAGATTGATCAGAAGCAATCACAGATTATTATGCGTATCAAAAAGAGGAGTTTTAGGAACATGCAAATTGCACTAACCTGAGATTATGCAGACTGTATCCCTTGCTATTAGCTTCAAGTGATGGACAATTTGCGCTCTATAGATGCCAAGGATGAAGTTTGTGGAAGAAGTTTTGGAAGAACCCTTGTAGATTGTGAGATTCGAAGGAATGATCTTTTTTAGGGTTCACTTGAAAACTCTACCAAAGTAACGTGTGTTCCTTCTAACCCTAGCATGAGTTAGCTTAAATATATTAGGTTAATCCACTGATGATCACTTGGGCGTTGGTAATTCTTTGTTTAATGAGTTTTGGATGATTTTGGAAAATTACATAATGTGAAATACACCCTCTTCCATGCATGTACACCCAAATATTTCATGATGGATCACTTAAGTTTCAATTGCTAATCACACCTGTATTTGATTTGGGCCTTGAGATGTCTTGGTTCATGAGTTTAGAATAATTTGGCAATTTTGCACCATGTGAAATAAGTAGTGAATAAGTCATGAAATTTCTTGGTTCAAAGGCCCAAAATGATCCTTAAGGAGTGTTCTTTGATGTTAGAATGCGACATGAAGCAATGGAATCAATTATAGGTCACTATGTCCCAAAATGCCAATGGAACCATGAGAAAACCCTAAAAAACCACTTTGCCTTCTTTTGATCATAACTTGAGTTTCACAAATGATATGGAGACCATCTAGTACTTGTTGGAAAGGGGAGAAAAATATCTTCAACTTTCATGTTTGAGGAAAATTCATTTGAAGCTTTCTTGATGATGAAAAGTCAAGTTGAATGTAGTGTAAAAACTTGCCCAAAAAGGAAACTTTCAAATTATAGGTCATTTCCATATTTAGTAACTTTTGTACCAACCCTTGATTCTTGATAAATGGTGTGAAACTTGACTCTTGAAGACCATATGAGGATGTGAGACCTTGAAAACCTTGAAGAGAACCTCAAGCTTTCACAGTTGACTCCCCTCTCACTGTTGACTTTTCTCCTGATTCTCTTGATTCCCAATCCATTGGCCAATTGAACTTCTCCTGAACCAAACTGATGGACAATCTTCCATTCCTAGATATTTAGGGACCCAAGGAATACCATGGAATCAAGTCTTGCCCAAAAAATCAGAAATAAACTGACTTTATAGCAAACCCTAGTTTTGGTACCCTCAGTCTAGGAGGAAATAACACAGTCTCCAAATCCAAATTCCTCTGAATATGATGTATATCCTCTCCAACAAAGATAAGATATGCCATTTGGTGATGATTAAAACCCAATAAGCTTGCCCATTGGAGCAATAAACCCAAGAATCTCAAAACCCTAGTTTCTGCACTAGTTAGGAAAGAGTGATCCACTTGAACTCTCTCAGGCACCTTGACCCCATGCTAAGAGCCAATGATATGCACATATGATAATGCAAAGAATGAAGTGAAACATAAGCCAGTTAGTAGTAAAGTAAGGAGGGCAAATTTTGGGGTGCTACAACTGCCCTTATTCAATCAACTTGATCCTGAAGGTATGATAGCGACGACTCTCAGACATTCCAGGATGCACGGGGATTGAATACCGAAAGAGCCCAGAAATTTGCTAACGGTGAGAATAACGAAATGGAGCGTGCTAAAAAAATAAAGAGTATGACCTCAACCACACCCACAAAAATAAGACGAATACGACCTCAATCGTGCCCGCAAAGGAAGACTGACCTCAATCATTCTGCCCACAAAGACAACAAGAACACGACCTCAACCGCATCCACAAAAAACGAATACAACCTCAATTGTACCCTCAAAGGGAGACTGACCTTAATCACTCCACCCACAAAGAAAACACGAATACGACCTCAATCGCACCCACAAAACGAATACAACCTCAATTGTACCCTCAAAGGAAGACTGGCCTCGATCACTCTACCCACAAAGAAAACATAAATACGACCTCAATCGCACCCACGAAACGAATATAACCTCAATTGTACCCTCAAAGGAAGACTGACCTTAATCACTCTACCCACCAAGAAAACATGAATACAACCTCAACCGCATCCACAAAAAAATGAATACAACCTCAATTGTACCCTCAAAGGGAGACTGGCCTCAATCACTCCACCCATAAAGAAAACACGAATACGACCTCAATCGCACCCACAAAACGAATACAACCTCAATTGTACCCTCAAAGGAAGACTGACCTCGATCACTCTACCCACAAAGAAAACATGAATACGACCTCAATCGCACCCACGAAACGAATACAACCTCAATTGTACCCTCAAAGGAAGACTGACCTCGATCACTCTACCCACGAATAAAATATGAATACGACCTCAATCGCACCCACAAAAACGAATACAACCTCAATTGTACCCGCAAAGGAAGACTGACCTCAATCCTTCTACCCACGAAGAAAACATGAATACGACCTCAATCGCACCCATAAAACGAATACAACCTCAATTGTACCCGCAAAGGTAGACTGACCTCAATCACTCTACCCACAAAGAAAATATGAATACAACCTCAATCGCACCCACAAAACGAATACAACCTCAATTGTACCCGCAAAGGATAACCAACATAAAGTGGGCTTCGCCGGGGATAACGTAAAACAAAACTTCTGGTTTATACCACCCCTATTGAGAAAAGGAAATTGGCAAACAAAATATGTCAGGCGAGAACAGACTACCAGGCGAGAAACGGATTTCACAAAAGAGAAGGGCCAAACAAGGCAAACCTCTAACGGACTCACGATCCACAGATAAGATGACTCTGCCGGGGAAAGGAGAAGTCTAAAAAGATTCTGCCAGGGAGCACAAGTATGAGGAACGTATCCCTCCAAAATCTCCTGAGTTATGCCATCTCTACTGGGAAAGAGAACTGGCAAGGAAAGCATCAAACCTGGCTTATGCTTCGAATGCAAATGTTTGAATTTTGCCGTAATGCTCCACAAAAAGTGGAAATGCTACGCGTTTTGAGGATGCAATGCCAATGCTTATGATATGTAAAAGGGGTCCCTCCAGCAAAATAAATGCTGGAGAGAAAAGACCAATTCAGCTGGGGATGACAAAAATAAATTGTCCTCTGAATCCAGGAACTCTGCTGAGAAGGGTCATACTGATCGACTCTTCGGATCAACAACTTCTGTTGGGGATGAAATCCCGAAAGAACTACCGGGGGCCACACCTGTCTTTCACTGAAGGTAACATCCAAAACCTGAGATTTCTCCTCTGCTGGGGGAGTTGAGAATGAACGCCAATAACGGAACCAGAAGATTGCTAATATCAAATTGGGCTCAGAACCTGCGGGGGGATGCCAGCCCATAATACCATCCTGCTTGGGGATACTGCTGAACTTAGCCTGCTGGTTGGGAGAATGACTTTACTCCCACCTTGCTGGGGACTAGAATATGACATTGTCGGCGAAAGCACGCTTCCTGACTGGATAGGGGAAGTGAAAACCCTGATTCTGTGGGGAGATAACGTCTTGATTCAGAGAAAATACTTTCCAGGTCTCCTGCTGGGGAAGGTCTGCTCTGCTGAGGAAAGTGCAATCTCAATGCTGGGGAAAGCAAACTGCTGGGGAAATACAATCCTGTTGCCCTGCAAGTCAAATAACAACAAAAGAATATGCCACAACCTGACTATCACCGTTAATGCCTAAGTAATTTCTACTGCTTTTCATTATGCTCCGCAAAGCTCGAAGTTTTATATGCAATATTTATCAAAAATATCGGACGTTTTTTTGCAAACAAAACAGTAAAAGTAAAACAAACAACGGAAAGCTCTTTGAGTGAAATGAATATTTTATTGAGAAAAGTGGCCTGTAAATAGGCATTTACAATAGGAAGCAATTCCTAAAAAGAGGTAATTGCGCAGAAGCAAAAAGAAAATACACATGTCGGCAATGTGGGAACAGATATCCACCATGATTCGACTCAGCTATGACCCATATATCTTGCTTATCCACAAATGTCTTGACCTTTGAAGAGACTAACTGTACTGATTCCTTTCTTTCAGAATTTCCAGGTATTGAAAGTGCTCATAGATCGAACGCAGACCATAGCCTTTCGCTTATAGATCCATAACTTTTTCCTGGATCGCCCTTTTCGGGGTTTCAATCCATCGGGATACCCATTTTTGCCAAAGTCGCCTTTTCAGGCTTTCAACTTTGCGGGTTTACACGTTTCTTTTTACATTTTATCCCTAACTTTTGCCCGAACCTTTTCCTTTTTATGGTTCGTCGGGATGCCCCTTTTTTGCCTGGACTTTCTTTTTATGTCCAGCAGGCCTCTCTTATGCGAAGTATTTTTTGACTACGTCTGCGTTCACAGGGGATGTAAAATCTTCGCCATCCATAGTTGAAAGTAGTAAGGCTCCACCAGAGAAAACCTTTCTGACTACATACGGCCCCTCGTAGTTTGGAGTCCATTTGCCCCTGTGATCTGTCTGAGGAGGAAGGATCCTTTTCAAAACCAACTCACTTATCTGAAAACTCCGAGGACGCACTTTCTGGTCAAAGGCGTGCTTCATCCTGCTCTGATACAACTGACCATGTGCGATGGCTGCCAATCTCTTTTCTTCAATAAGGTTCAACTGATCCAACCTAGAACGCACCCACTCAGCTTCATCAATCTTCACATCTGCCAGAACTCTCAAAGACGGAATCTCGACCTCTAAGGGTAGAACTGCTTCCATACCATATACCAATGAGAAAGGGGTTGCCCCAGTTGACGTACGCACCGAAGTACGGTAACCATGTAGGGCATAAGGTAGCATCTCATGCCAGTCTTTATACGTTACCACCATTTTCTGCACAATCTTCTTGATATTCTTATTTGCTGCCTCAACAGCCTCATTCATCTTCGGACGATATGGAGAGGAATTATGATGCTCGATCTTAAAACTCTGACATAGTTCCTTCATCATCTTGTTGTTCAAATTCGAGCCATTATCAGTAATGATTCTCTCCGGGACCCCATAACGACAGATGATATCCTTCTTTATAAACCGGGCTACCACTTGCTTGGTGACGTTGGCGTACGAGGCTGCTTCCACCCACTTTGTGAAATAGTCAATGGCAACCAAAATGAAATGATGCCCATTGGAAGCAGTGGGCTCAATATTTCCAATCATATCTATGCCCCACATTGCAAAAGGCCAAGGAGATGACAACACATTTAGAGGCGTAGGCGGTACATGCATCTTATCTGCATAAATCTGGCATTTATGGCACTTTCGGGCGTACTTGAAACAATCAGACTCCATAGTCATCCAGTAATATCCTGCCCTCAACAACTTTCTAGCCATGGCGTGTCCACTGGAATGAGTACCAAAAGAGCCCTCGTGAACTTCCTCCACCAACAAACCTGCCTCGTGTTCATTAACACAACGTAGCAAGACCATATCGAAGTTCCTCTTATATAACACATCATCCTTGTTCAGAAAGAAGTTTCCTGCCAACCTCCTCAGAGTCTTCTTATCCTTGGCGGAGGCACCCTCTGGATACTCCTGTCTCTTCAGGAAAACCTTAATATCATAATACCACGGTTTGCCATCAGACACATCTTCAATTGCAAACACAAAAGCTGGTCTGTCCAGACGCATGATTCTAATCGAAGGTGTTTCATTCCAACGGTTCACCTTATACATGGATGCTAATGTCGCTAACGCATCAGCCATCTGATTCTCAGCTCGGGGCACATGATGAAAATCCACCCTGTAAAAGAAAGGTAACAACCTTCTGGCATAGTTGTTGTAAGGCACCAAATTCGCCTGACGAGTCTCCCATTCTCCTGTAATCTGATTAACTACCAACGCGGAATCACCATAGACATCGAGGTTCTTAATTCTCAGATCAATTGCTTCTTCTAACCCCATGATGCATGCTTCATACTCTGCCTCGTTGTTGGTACACACGAACGCTAACCGGGCAGTGAAAGGTATGTGAGAACCCTTTGGGGTCGTAATGATTGCCCCAATTCCATTACCATATGAGTTGACAGCCCCATCAAAAATCACCTTCCACTGAGACCCAATCTCAGATCCTTCGTCAGGCAGAGGCTCTTCACAATCTTTCATTTTCAGAAACATAACATGCTCGTCTGGAAACTCAAACTTCATTGGCTGATAATCCTCGACCGGCTATTCAGCAAGGTATTCTGATAGAACACTTCCCTTAATGGCCTTCTGGGAAACATACTGAATATCGTATCTGTCAAAACCATCTGCCAACGGGCTATCCTTCCAGAAAGTGATTGCTTCTCAAACACGTACTTAATCGGATCCATCTTCGAAATCAACAAGGTTGTGTGGTTTAACATATACTGCCTTAGGCGCTTGGCTGCCCAAGCGAGTGCACAACATGTCTTTTCCAACATAGAGTATCTTGATTCGCAATCAGTGAACTTCTTACTCAGGTAGTAAATGGTGTGCTCCTTCCTACCTGTCTCGTCGTGTTGACCGAGCACACAACCCATCGAATTCTTAAGAACCGTAAGGTACATAATCAACGGTCTCCCAGACACCGGTGGCATAAGGACTGGAGGTTCCTGGAAATACGTCTTTATCCTTTCAAACGCCTCTCGACAATTTTCATTCCACCTGGCCTCTTGATCCTTTCTTAACAACTTGAAAATTGGCTCACACGTGGCTGTCAGGTGAGAGATGAACCTAGCAATGTAATTCAACCTTCCTAAGAAACCACGAACCTCTTTCTCTGTTCTTGGCTCAGGCATCTCCTGTATGGCCCTTATTTTTGCAGGATCAACCTCGATACCTCTTTCACTAACAATGAATCCCAGCAATTTACCAGACCTCACACCGAAAGTGCACTTGTTTGGATTCAATCTCAATCTGAACTTCCTCAACCTTTCAAACAGCTTCTGGAGGTTTACCAAGTGTTCTTCCTCTGTCTGTGACTTCGCAATCATGTCATCAACATAAACTTCAATCTCCTTGTGAATCATATCATGAAAGAGAGTCACCATTGCCCGCTGATAGGTTGCCCCAGCATTCTTCAATCCAAAGGGCATTACCTTGTAGCAAAATGTTCCCCACGGTGTTATGAACGTAGTCTTCTCCATGTCCTCTGGGGCCATTTTGATTTGGTTATACCCAGAGAAGCCATCCATGAAGGAAAACACAGAATATTGAGCAGTATTTTCTACTAACACGTCAATGTGGGGGAGCGGGAAATCATCCTTTGGGCTCGCCCTATTTAAATCTCGGTAATCAACACACATCCTGACCTTCCCATCCTTCTTGGGTACAGGTACGATATTAGCAACCCACGGAGGATAATTTGTCACAGCAAGAAATCCGGCGTCCAACTGTTTCTGAACCTCTTCCTTGATCTTGACAGCCATATCTGGTTTCGTCCTTCTTAGTTTCTGCTTGACTGGAGTACAACCCTCTTTAAGCGGCAATCATTGTGAAACAATGTCAGTGTCAAGTCCGGGCATGTCTTGGTAAGACCAGGCGAAGATATCCACATACTCTCGAAGCAACTCAACCAATCTTCCCTTAACAGTGTCTTCCAAAGCAGCCCCAACCTTTACTTCTCATTTAACATCCTCGGTTCCCAGAATAATAGTCTCAACTTCCTCCTGATAAGGTAGAATAACCCTTTCCTCCTGTTTCAGTCATCTGGCTAACTCTTCTGGTAGGTCACAGTCTTCATCAATCTCTTCTTCAGCTTGATAGATAGGATTGTCGAAGTCATATCGAGCCATAGCTAAGTCATGATGGGTGGAATCTGAACAAAGAAACTTGCATGATGGATGTTTTATGTTTATTATGAGTGCAACAAACAAGAAACACATTGCCATTTTGATGTGGGTTAATGCAAAAAGTAAAAACAGAAAGACAGGGATCAAAATATTTGAATGAAAAAACGTCCTTTATTGATGATAAAAATAACAAATAAAACATCCAAGCCCTACAAATAAATACCACTACGTCTTGGGCAGAACGTAGGATTTAACATAACAGAAAACAAAAGTAAATTACTCCGGGCGCGTCACTTGGATGACTTTCTCGGAGGACCAGTTGCCTAAACTCTGACCAGGGGTCCAGGGACGGATCCACTCATCCATGTCACAGTCACTATCTCCTTCATCCTCAATAGGATTGACTCTGTCGAAGAAAACACCGGTACTGGTGAAACGGACTGGACCATAGAACTTGGGAGGCTCTTCAGAACGCCTAGGTGGCTTGTAACCCAGTCCATGAGTATCTTGCTTTCTTTGAACATCAATGACACTGCCCCACTTCTGAGAACCACCAGCTTCAACTATAGCGCGCGCCTCTTTGAAAGAGGACATTGAAACTTCTGGTTGTCTGACAACTTCAGGCTGGGCAACCACCTCAGGCTGACTGACTACCTTTGGGGGTCCCTCAGGAATTTTCATAGCTTCAAAGGCTTGGCACAAAGTTTCCTGTATTTCACCATCTACCTCTACATACTTGAAGGTCGATAGGTGACTCACCATAATATCTTCTTCACCACAAACAGTCATGACGTGGCCATCCACCATATACTTCAACTTCTAGTGCAGCGTAGATGTTACTGCCCCAGCACCATGGATCCAAGGGCGACCCAACAAACAACTATAGGCAGGCTGAATATCCATTATGTAAAAGGTGGTATTGAAAATCTCAGGACCCACCTTGATTGGCAGAACTAACTCTCCAAAAACCGACCTCTTGGAGCCATCAAAAGCACGTACCACCAAGTCACTTGGTGTACAAATTAACCCACAAGTATCCAACTTCATCAAAGCCTTCTTCGGCAGCACATTCAAAGACGACCCAATGTCAACTAACACATGCGACATTAAGGAACCCCGACATTCCACTGAAATATGTAGAGCGTTGTTGTGATTCCTCCCAGCCGGATTCAGATATAAATCGGTGAAACCCAAACCATTACCAGCATTCACATGAGCCACAACCCCTTCTAACTGGTTGACAGATATTTCCTGCGGTACATAAGCCATGTTCAGAACCTTCAGCAATGCATTTCGGTGTGCCTCAGAGCACAACAGTAAGGATAGAATGGAAATCTTCGATGGAGTTTGGTGAAGTTGATCAACAATCTTGTAATCACTTTTCCTGATCAACCTCATAAACTCTTCTACGTCTTCTGAGAAGGTATCCCCAACCTGCTTTGTCATAGAATTATTTGCTTCCTGCCTCTGTACAGACTCATCCATTATCTGTTTACCTTTGTCTTGTCTTGAACTGCCAGCTTGATCCTCGGACGGAATAAGACTCTACCACTCCTAGTGATAGCCCCTGCTTCAACAAGATTTTCAACCCCTGTATTCACAGCTGATGTCTCTTCCAATTCCTGCTTCTTACCATTAACAAACACCTCGGCCCCATAGTTCCATGGGATGGCCTTGGTACTCTCATACGAGACTGGTCCAGGAACAGTAATAGTGACTGGCGCTGGTCTCACCGGCGCTGATATAGTTATTGTCTTGAACGGAATTGTTATTGTGGCAACATCAATCTCTCTGTCAGTAACTTTACTCTGCTTACAACCCCTGTCAAACTGTAATATCCCTTCGCTGATCATTTTCTGAATACCTGATTTCAATAAATCACAACCGCCTGGTTGCGCCACACACCCTGCACAGCCTTTATCATAACCAGGAAATACCCCTCCCTTCAACAGTTTCTCCTTCACCACACACAAAGGAGTTTGAACCTCGTTCACATCTGAAATCAAACTCAAGTCTTCACAGTCTTTAATAATAGCATTGACCCTCGGCTCACCATGATTCGACATCGGGTTCTGATTCACGTTTGGAACATTGTTGGAGAAATTAATGGCTTTGGAATCCACCAAATCTTGAACCTGATGCTTAAAAGCTTTACAGTTCTCAATATGATGTCCGGGTGCCCCAGAATGAAACTCACAGTGGGCGTTGGCGTCATAGCCGGGAGGTGGATTACCAGTGGGTGGAGCCAATGTTCTCTTCTGAATTAACTGTAGCTTTAACAAGTGCTGAAATAATTGAGAATAAGGAAGAGGTGGAGTGTCAAAATGCCTATCCCGCCTAGTCAGGGGCTGCGATCGGCGAGGAGCCTGATTTTGTTGTTGAGACACTCCTGGCTGTTGAGGTGCTGCTGGGATGGTTACAGAAGCCACCTGCTGATTAAAGTTCTGACGAGGTCCTTCCCTACCACGATATGATGACACAAAGTTTGTATCTCCCTCCCTTTTCTTGTAACCACCGGCATAAGGCTTCTTACTTCCTCCAGATGAGGACCCATCACCGCCTGATATTTTTCCCGCCTTAATTCCGCTTTCCACCATCTCTCCTACTAAGATCAAATCAGCAAACTTTCCAGTCATACACGGTACCAGCTTTTCATAGTAATGACCCTGCAAGGTGGCCATAAACATAGTTATCATTTCACGTTCCAGCATGGGAGGCTGAACCCTTACTGCCAGTTCACGCCACCTCTGGGCGTACTCCTTGAAACTCTCATTGTTCTTCTGTGACAAATTCTGCAGCTGTGTTCTGTTCGGAGCCATGTCAATGTTATATTGATAGTGTCTAATAAATGCCCCTGCCAGATCTCTCCAACTACGCACATCCTTCCTCGCTAGTTGCATGTACCACTCCAGGGATGCCCCAGATAGGCTATCCTGGAAGTAATGCATCATCAGCTTCTCATTCTTCGCATGCACAACCATTTTACTTGCGTATGCCCTCACGTGGGTCCTTGGGCAAGACATACCATTATACTTCTCGAAAGTGGGAGTCTGAAACTTGTGCGGAATAACAACGCCTGGAACCAACCCCAAATCCTCTAGATCCATACCCAAAGCATCCTGATTCACAACACCCCTTAGATGTTCCTCAATCAACCGGAACCTCTGATCATTTTCAATCTGGGGACCAGCATCCCCACCTGGAACAGAAAATGCATCTTCCTGAAGATCATCATACTGACGGCCATGAATTGCGCCACCACCGTTACCTCCTCCCACTACAGTGGGAACCACAACATCTCCTCCGCCCAGAGGAATCACAACACCAGCAACAGGAATACCTCCGCCCGGAGGGCCATTCTGAACATTATTACCAGTAACACTAGTATGACCTCCTCCATGAAGGACACCATCTTTATCAATTCTCGCAATCAGTGGCTGAACGATAGTCCTTAATTGCTCTTGGCCTTGAGCAACCCCTTGCATCAAATCCATGAATTGATTCACGCGAGTACGCATCTCAGTCATCTCATTTTGTAGCTGATCCATGAGCCTCTTCTGATTTTGTCTGGTAGAATACCGATGAATGTGCTGATCTGCAATCCTGAGATTGGAACAAGATAAGAGTACCGGAGATAAACACATATTATGCACAATGATTATGCAAAATTATTATGAATATGCAAATGCAAATGAACATGTTTGAATATTCACAGGGTGATCCACCCCCTTGATTCCAGTTTAACAACAAGATAGAATGGAACTTCTGCTCATATATTAAGAAAACCAGAGGAAAACCAAATGTCAACAATCACAAATCCAAGATAACAAGTCTGAACAGAATAATCATATATCCCAACCAACAAGTCTGGCGGTGGTCAGAATAATGAAAGAAAATAGAAAACTACGGCATGTCATCAAAGTCTACAAGTGTCAATCCCCCCCATCCATTATGCTTCTTGCTCCAGTCTTGAATTTCTTTGAACAACTTTTTGGTGTCGGGATGCTTCGGTCTCTGAATTAGCTCTTGAATGAGAACGTCTCTCCTATGCATGATCCCTTCCAAGTATCGGCAATGTAACTCCCAAGCGTCTTCTCCAGAAACACCATCAATACTAGGTCCCTTATTTCTAGATCTCTTCACTTCAGCTTGGATCTTCAGTTCCTCTATGGAGGCTATGGCTTCATTGAGTCGACCCTCGACTGCTTGTCTCTGGAATACCCCTGATAGGATCTCAACGCCTTTCTTCTTGAGCTGCGACTTCAATTGATCAATCTGAGCTAGATAACTGTCTTCTTTTTGCTTATTCTCAGCCATTGTAGTTTCTCGGTGAGCATTGAACCTGTGAATTTTTAACAAAGCCTTGTCCAACTCTTCCTTCTTAGACTCGAGAACCTTACTAATACCGTCTAGAGCTTGTTTCATCCTTTGTCTGGATGCGACCTTGTCAACTAGCTCCTTTTCTGCCTCAGCGAGAAGCTCTGTCTTCAACTCGACGATATGAACAGCTTCACTCCGCTCATGCTTCAACTGATAAATCTCTCTTTGTAGCTCACTGTTTTCTTCTCGCAGCTTTTCCTTTTCAGCCCACAACTTGTTAAACTTCTCTATCTCAACTGTGGTAGGAGGCTCAATCAGCAAGGGGTAAGATGGTGGTTCTACCGGGAAGGGAAGAAGCTCATCTCCTGCTCTCTTCTTAATCCACTCTTTATAGGAAGGGAAAGCCCGGTTGTTACATTTCCCGAATGAAGTTTTCCCTTCTTGGTCACCTGCTTCCAAACATTCACAATCTTCCTTATCATCTCTTGATCCCCAGTACCATTGAAGAATAAGGACTCTCTGACATCTCGCTCTTCAGGTGGACCTTTCAAAGGATAACCAAACTGCCTGATAACAAGGGAAGGATTATAGTTAATTCCACCTCTTCTCCATATCAAGGGTACATTAGGGAATTCTCCGCACTTGCAAATAACCTCTATTCCTAGCAAGTCGCGGTTGAACCAGACAATGTTGTCAGCAGTCAAGCCCATTAACCTCTTTGACCACTTCAGAGAATCTTTCGTATCAACGAAGGCGCCAGCTTCGGGGAGATGGCTCAGAAACCAAGTAGATAAGAGCGGTGGACAACAACTCACGGTTTTTTCCCGCCTATTTTCATTCTTGTAGTGGACTGAGTGATACACATCACCTAGCAAGGTAGGTATAGGATTCTTTGAAATAAAGATTCTGATGGCATGCATATCCACCAGATCAGGAACATTGGGAAACAGGACAATCCCATAGATGCACATAGCCAGAATAGCTTGGAAAGCAGTCCAATTCTTCTCTTTAACATGTATGCAAGCTTGATCAAACAAGAACTTCAATAAGAAACCCTTAGCTCCTTGTTTCTCCTCAATATTACTGCTCAGAACGGATTCACCAATATGAAGAGCAATAGCCATTTCTTTTATCCCGGGGTGTTCTTCAGAAAAGAATACTATGTCATGCCTGATGGGGATTCCCAAAATAAATGAGAACTCCTCCAACGTTGGGGCCAAGATGTAGTCTGGGAAAGTGAAGCAACGCAAAGACGAATCGTAAAACTGAAGAAGTGTATGAATGGCATCCTTGTCATACTTAGAGATATTGTAGACAAACTTCAGAAGTCTCCCATACCCTCCACTGAACTTTGTACGAACTCCGGGACCAGCCATACTAATCAGCTTGTGAATCAACGTTAAGGTCGGATCTGGGAATGAATAGGCAATAGTCTTCTTTCTCTGGACATCCATGCTAAGGTAACCTCAGAAAACCGGAATCAAGAGTAAGATGCAAGCCCTGAAAAATGTCAAACATGTCAAAATGCAAGAAAAATGATATGCTAATGCAAACATGGGATCAAGGCAACACTGCTGGATGTGTTGTACTGTTAGCTGAACGAGAACCACAACCCAGAAAACCAGAATTCCAAAATACCGAACCACTGAGATAACCAGGAACCTAGACAATCAAACATTAATGAGAAATCCAGAAAAACCGGGTAGGTTGAAGGTTTCGGTTACCTGCAAACCTGCAAACACCCATCCCCTCTCACGTGTGGGTACTAGGATGTTCAGTATCCCGGGCTCTCAGGTCAAGAAATGATGATACGTTCACCATTTCTGGTTTGGCATCATCATCAATCGAGAAGGCCTCAACTGATTCTCCAAAACGGAAGGTCCTCAGCTTTTGGCACTGAGGTCGAGAAACAATAGTACATTCATCCCTCGGGGTACAGTACTATCGTCAATCGAGGAGTGCCTCCACTGATTCTCTTCAAAAGATAGGGGCCATCCTATGCGAGTTCCAAAGTGGGCCCTCGGGTACGAATGGGTTTGCCACAAAATGTGGTCTGCCACTGTCACCACTAAAGAGGGATGTTTCCACTAAGGTCCTCGATGATCGGTCACCAGAGTCGACAGCTCTCGAGATCGACATCCTAACATACGCAAGACACACACGTTAGAATGCGTCCCAAGATAGCCTTGTCTGGTTGTGAATTTTGTGAACACACAAACGTACCAAGCGGGCACGTAGGTCCCACTACTCTCCACTCTAGTCCTAGGGTGTACTCAAGCCTGGGTATTGGGCTTATCTCTCAGAACAACCCAACCTGCAAAACAGAAACAGCCAGCACAACACAGCAATATCCAGTATGACAGTAATAAAGATGAAATGCAATGCAGTAAAAGCTGTAAAACGGTAATATACAACATAATATAGCACAACAAATAAACACCCAACAAAAAAACAAATAAGCGCTAGGATCGACTCGCTAAAGGGGATGGACCAGCATAGGTCAACCAGAGTCCCCAGCAGATTCTCCAGCTGTCGCTCCCAGGATTTTCATCCAGGTACAAATGCGAGAGTGGCGCGGAAAACAGAGTCGCCAGCCCTGTAAATTTATCCCAAGAGAGGGAAAGGGAACACCGCATAAACCTGAGGAAGAGGGAAAGGAATGGTCATCGCAACCATAGCCTGGGTTCAGGAGTCGGTTACGCGAGGGGAAGGTGCTAGCACCCCACGCGCCCATCGTACTCGATGGGATCCACGCTTGTTGTCTAATCTAAGGGTGAGTTATCCTAAAATCTATGGCTGTACTGACACGAGGAAGGGGAAGACAAAGACAGACTCGGTAGGACGTCGACGTCCTAGGCCTACGTACCCCCTTTGTGCAATGGGGAATTCAGAGTCAACGTAGTTCGGACTAAGTTCTTTTTGTGTTTTTTATGAGCGGCGTTAAGTTCGCGTCCGGCAATTAGGGTCGATGCCTGTTTGCGACTCAGACGGAAAGTAACGTGCCCTTTTTGAAAATAGCCTTTAGTTTGACAATCCCGAAGGACAAAAAGGTTTGAAGTTTGTTTGTATTTTTTTTAAGACAGAAGTGACTTGAGTTAGTTCATAACTTGCATTGCACCAAAGTCTAGGGCACAGGGGCGAATACTTAACGAATCGTCCCAAGACAGGACGCTCGCTAAGCACTCTAGAAAGATGAGAGGAAGACCCTCATTTCTCATTCCCCACGCTTAAGGCTTGTGCGCAATACACTTTATCCTTATTAAGTGTTTTCAAGAAGTTTTGAGATGAGAAGAGAGAAGACACAAAGGAAACTCTAAAGGGGAACTAAGAGTCCTAATGTTATCATGCATGGATGTCCTATGGTTAGTGAGGTTTGACAACAACCTAAGCCTAAAGAAAAGAAAAGATGAGAGACAGAAAGAGTGAGAGTGGACATGGATAACTATCCACACCCTCAAAGAACTTACCTCAGCCCCTGCATAAAAGGTTAGCACAAAACAGACACGAGCAACATTAAAGCAAATGAAACCCAAACAATGACATATAATAGTGATTAAGTGATCTATAACAATTCGAACATGGTTCAAGAAGTCAAAGACACAATCCCAAAACAATGGCACAAGTGCCTTTTCAAACAGGTAACCAGACATGATCAGAGATATGCATACAAGAAGACCTCAAATAAAAGCAATCAAACAATTAGCAAAACATCTTCTAAAATCACCAAATTAATTATCAACATATCTCAACCAGAAGCAAACAACATGTCCAAAATTCATGCCAAAATTCCCAAGATAGGTCACTCAAACAATTATGTAAATTCAGATGAGAAATATGGTTCAATGTGCTAAAGAAAAGGAATAAAATGCAATATGAAATTATTTTAAAAATGAGAGAAAAATATTTTAATGCAATTCAATGTGTTGGTCAAACAATGCAAAAAGAATGGGCTCTAAAGGGTATGTATGCTATGAGAACAAAATTCTACAATGCAACATGTGCAAAATAAAACAAATTCAAAAAGAAATTAAACAATTAATTAATTCAGCCACTAAAAATAAAATGAAAATGAAAAATAAAATTTTGGAAAATTTTATAAAATTATAAATATGGTTCATGAATTTTCTGGGAATTTTTTAATGCAAGAAACTATTTTTTTAAAAATAAAAATGAAATGCAAACAATTAAATAAAAATAAAAACTATGAAATAAACATGGGGGGTGTGTTCAGCAAGCATTCACGTTAAAAAATGAAAATGGGCTTGGGGAGAGGGTGAAAATAGAAAGCCCCAGATAAGAGGCCCAGCAGCGAAAAAAATAAAAAGGAAAAGAAACACCATGCAACCCAGTTAAATGATTGACCCAACACTCTCCATAAGATCAATCCAATGCCCCCTATTAAGTCAACAAACTAAACAAGTAAAAATGATCAAGGGCTCAGATCCAAGACACACCATATCAATGATACGCGCATCCACACTAAATCACTCAGCATACCCTATAACCCCACGTGAGCAGCATGTGACCTTTTTAATGTGATGTCCAAGTTATAGCCGTCAGATCACATCAATGCTTTACATTAAGTCAAAAAATTAAAAAATAATACATGATGAGAGGTTGAGATTGAGGGTGCACAATAACTATCGTGAATGGACACACACGTAAACCAATTAAATAAAACCAAAAATTAGAACACATGGCAGCATATGGACCGTACGATCAAAAGAATGAATGGCTATGATTTCGTCCGTTACCTCCAGCCCCTTCACCGGCCGGAACCCTTACCAGTCACCGGAGCTAGGGTTCCGGCCACCTTCTCCGTTCACCTACAACGAAAAATAGCCCAGAACACGCACACGAACACACCTTCTTGACCAGAAAATCATGAGGAACTCAAATATCCAATCAAAAATCACAAACAACTAACATCCAAAGCAAATCGAAGGAAATAAAGTATGGTTCAAAATTTAAAAACTCATCATACAATCCATACGCACGTCCAAACACAACAAAAACTACATCAGATTGATCAGCAGCAATCACAGATTATTATGCGTATCAAAAAGAGGAGTTTTAGGAACATGCAAATTGCACTAACCTGAGATTATGCAGACTGTATCCCTTGCTATTAGCTTCACGTGATGGACAATTTGTGCTCTATAGATGCCAAGGATGAAGTTTGTGGAAGAAGTTTTGGAAGAACCCTTGTAGATTGTGAGATTCGAAGGAATTATCTGTTTAAGGGTTCACTTGAAAACTCTACCAAAGTAACGCGTGTTCCTTCTAACCCTAGCATGAGTTAGCTTAAATAGATTAGGTTAATCCACTGATGATCACTTGGGCCTTGGTAATTCTTTGTTTAATGAGTTTTGGATGATTTTGGAAAATTACATAATGTGAAATACACCCTCTTCCATGCATGTACACCCAAATATTTCATGATGGATCACTTAAGTTTCAATTTCTAATCACACCTGTATTTGATTTGGGCCTTGAGATGTCTTGGTTCAAGAGTTTAGAATAATTTGGCAATTTTGCACCATGTGAAATAAGTCATGAAATTTCTTGGTTCAAAGGCCCAAAATGATCCTTAAGGAGTGTTCTTTGATGTTAGAATGTGACATGAAGCAATCGAATCAATTATAGGCCACTATGTCCCAAAATGCAAATGGAACCATGAGAAAACCCTAAAAAACCACTTTGCCTTCTTTTAATCATAACTTGAGTTTCACAAATGATATGGAGACCATCTAGTACTTGTTGGAAAGGGGAGAAAAATATCTTCAACTTTCATGTTTGAGGAAATTCATTTGAAGTTTTCTTGATGATGAAAAGTCAAGTTGAATGTAGTGTAAGAACTTGCCCAAAAAGGAAACTTTCAAATTATAGGTCATTTCCATATTTAGTAACTTTTGTACCAACCCTTGATTCTTGATAAATGGTGTGAAACTTTACTCTTGAAGACCATATGAGGATGTGAGACCTTGAAAACCTTGAAGAGAACCTCAAGCTTTCACAGTTGACTCCCCTCTCACTGTTGACTTTTCTCCTGATTCTCCTGATTCCCAATCCATTGGCCAATTGAACTTCTCCTGAACTAAACTGATGGATAATCTTCCATTCCTAGATATTTAGGGACCCAAGGAATACCATGGAATCAAGTCTTGCCCAAAAAATCAGAAATAAACTGACTTTATAGCAAACCCTAGTTTTGGTACCCTCAGTCTAGGAGGAAATAACACAGTCTCCAAATCCAAATTCCTCTGAATATGATGTGTATCCTCTCCAACAAAGATAAGATATGCCATTTGGTGATGATAAAAACCCAAGAAACTTGCCCATTAGAGCAATAAACCCAAGAATCTCAAAACCCTAGTTTCTGCACTGGTTAGGAGAGAGTGATCCACTTGAACTCTCTCAGGAACCTTGACCCCATGCTAAGAGCCAATGATATGCACACATGATAATGCAAAGAATGAAGTGAAACATAAGCCAGTTAGTACTAAAGTAAGGAGGGAAAATTTTGGGGTGCTACACGAGGCAACTCCTCGTCACTGAAACTAAGGGTGTTACAAGCTGTGATGTTGGTGACGACATGGTCAAACTGTCCAGCCGTTATATCCTGAGCTACATGTGCTTGGGCTAACACCTTCTACAAAGCTGATCTATGAACTGGTGAATTAACTAACAGAGATAAGATCGAAATCTTGGATGGTGTCTGATGGAGCTGATCTATCACTTTGTAATCACTCCTCTTGATGATTCTTAAGAACTCTTCATCTGCTTCTTGAGAAATTACCTATTTTCCCTTGTCTCTAGATGATGTGGGGGTAACAGTTTCCTTGGGCGTGGTTTCCCTGAAAGAAGGAGTGTATACTCTACCGCTTCGGGTCATCTTCCCAGTTCCAACTATATTAGTCACATCTTCAGTAGTAGTTTCCACCTCTTTCCTTAGAACTATGTCTTCAACAGCGATTCCCTCCTCTTTCCTTGGAATCATGTCTTCTCGTCTTCTGCTACTCATGACATTTTCATAGACCCACGACACGGCCTTGGTCCCACGGAACCTAAATGGAACAGGTTGTCTGATGTCACGTTGCCTGAAGTGATCAATTGTTTCATGATTGCTGAAAATTGGCACTGGTTTATTAAACACAGGAATCACAGACCCAGATTTAGATATGTTGGACCTGGATGCTTGCCCTTTTGGCTTTGGTAGGTTAAATACAGGCCCAATTGATGCAACTTTGTTTTCCTTTTCTTTGCTGAACACCTGTAAGAACCCTTCATTGATCAGATAATGAACATTATCTTGGACTAAACGACAGCCCTTGATACTGACATTACATTCTTCGCAGTCATCATGGCAAACCTCAACTAACTCAGCTTTGAACAGCTTAGCATGAAAAGCCTTGATAGGAGTTTTGATCTTCGTTGCATCCAAAACTAATACCTCATCCTTCTCATCTTCTATAGCATTAGTGGTCCCATGGGTAGGCAAAGGGTTGCTCTTCACATTTGGTTGATTATCAGCAAATGAAAGAATATTATTCTCCATCAAAACTTTCACTACATTCTTCAACGCTAAACAGCCCTCCAAGTCATGACCAGCGCATCCTTGATGAAAAGCACAAGTTGCATTTGGGTTGAAGAAAGGCATAGATTTCCCAGTTGGTGGTCCCAAAGGTCTAGTAACGATCAACCTTTGCTCTACTAAAGAAGGGTAAAGCTCTGTATATGAAATTGGTATAGATGGAAATGTTGGCTTTCCTCCTTGCTTCTTGTGGGGAGATTTCTGCTGTGGGGCCTGTGGCCTTGGTTGATGATAATTCTGGTTTTTAGGCCATTGCTGATAAGCTGTCTGTTAATATGATGGTGCCTGCTGCACAACTTGGTGGTTAAAAGTAGGTGTAACAGCAGCTACGTAAGGTTGCCGAGCATACTGCATCTGGTAAATTGGGTGCTGAGAGAAGTTTGGTCTCTGCTGTTGCTGATACATTGGCTGCTTCCAACGAGGGCTCTGGGTCTTTCCTGCCATGATGGCATTAGTTTCTCCTTCCTTCTTCTTATGAGAATGACTAGGGAACTTCTTAGTACTAACGCCAGTTGAACTGCTCGGAGAACCGATTACTTTTCCACTCTTTAATCTTGCCTCTACCTTCACACCAATCGCCACAATGTCAGCGAAGTTAGCACTGACACTACTGATCATTCTTTCATAAAATTTAGGCTTTACTGTGTCTACAAACCAATCATCCAACTCTTTCTCGGTCAATGGTGGTTCAACCTGAGAAGCAGTCTCTCTCCAACATTGTGTGTATTCTTTGAAAGTCTCGGTACCTTTCTGGGCCATACTCAATAACTGCCTACGGTCAGGGGCTAAATCTATATTGTACTTGTAGTGTTTCACAAAAGCATTAGTTACATCCTAGAAACAACGGATCTGGGACTGGTCCAGACTTAAATACCACTTAGCAGCAGCCCCCTTCAAACTGTCCTGAAAATAATGGATCATCAGCTTGTCATTGCGTACGTGCGCGACCATTCTTCGGTAGTACATAATCAAATAGGATTTGGGACATGTGGCCCCTGAATACAACTCAAAGCTTGGTAACTTGAACTTGGGTGGGATTACCAAATCTGAAACCAAACACATGTCTTTAATGTCAGTACTGAATGCATTACTCAGCTCCATTGCCTTCATCTTCCTCTGCATTGTCTCAACACTTTCTCTTGGTTTCTCGTGTTTATCATCTCCTTCTTCTGACTAATCAATGTAGTCGTAGGGCTGGTGGTTTTGGAAAACCGGATGCACTTGCGTTTGTATGGCTGGTGGAGCATAGGTAGGAATAGCTTGAAGAGTCTTATTGACCAAAGGAACTGCTTGCTGCGTTGTCAAAGGAACTGTAGCACGGATAAAATCTTCTGGCATGCCCAAAGTGGGATTCATGACAGGGATGATAGGAGGTTCTACCATTGTAGTGACGATTTCAGAGATCACTGTGGCCTGGGTGTCCATCTTTGCTTTCATAACATTAATAGCCTCGAGGATTTGTCCTATTCCTCCTCGTATCTCATTCAACTCATTGTTAACTCTGTCAAATTCTCTGTATATCTCTGACATTCTGAATCGAGCTTGGGCCCGGGTGTTGTAGTTGTGTCTGGGATTCAGTGTGACGATTCTGAAGAGAACACGGTGACATAAGACGAAGACAAGGAAATAAAATGCACATGAAGATGCAAATGAGGATGCAAATGCAGATGCATGTTAAACTATCAAGAAACCAAAGAAATTTTGCAAATAATATAGACGATAGATTCTTTGACGAAATAAATTTCTTCATTCAAGAGTTTGGTGAACATTACATCCGGAGCAGTGTATCTTCATACTCCAAGTACATAAATAGAAATACATCAAAAGAGAAACATTAGCAACAAAAGAAACAACAACAGTAATACTAAGGATTGAATCCAATGGTTGATGATCCTTCTCCTCCATTAATCACCCTCATCAACTTGCTGATAATTCTTGTGCCTCCTCTCTTGCAAGAACCAATTCTCCTAACTCTTCCACCATCCTTTGCTTTGTCTTGGAAGGTGATTCATGGTGAGGATGTGGCTTCATCATCACATGAGCTATATCACGAGACCATTGCAAGTGAGCCTCTGTGACTGGGCATTTAGCTTTCCATAACTGTCTGTTAATCTGGCGCCAAGCGCGCTCCAATCGCATCTTCATTTCAAAACCTCCTCTCTCATCATAAAACATCATCTGCATATCCTCGTCGTCTGGAATTCCCTCCTTTAGGTTACCCAACTGACGGCGTGCAAGGACAGGGTTGTAATTGATACAACCGTTTCTTCCCATGAGCGGCACATTGGGGCAATCCCCACAGCTATGGATTATGATAATTCCTTCTTCAGTTGAATCATACCATTCGATGTCGGTATGCTTCAATTCCATCAGCTTTTTGGACCAAATCTTACAGTCTTCGACCTCCTAGAAAGTCAGAGTCTTTGGCAGATAAGAAACGAACCACTTGTAAAAGAGGGCTATGCAGCAAACAATTGGCCCACAGCCTCTTGTGTATCTGGTTTGTATGGAATGGTAAACATCAGCTAGCAGTGTTGGGACCGGATTGTTGACTGTAAAAAGCTTAATGGCTTGGGTATCCACAAAGTTCTTAGCATTTGGAAACAGAAACAATCCATATATCATCAGAGCTAAGGTTGACTCAAACAAAGCCTCACTTCCTCTATTTTTGAAGTACAGAGCCTTTTCCATCAAGAACTGAGCAGGCAGTCCACGCTTCCCTCCTTTGTTAGTTAGGTTAGCCTGGATGTACGATAATCTGATCCTGGTTACTCTGGCAATGTCTCTGGCAGATGGCATTTCTTCAATCCCAGAAAATATGGGAGCTTCTCTGACTGGAATCCCTATCATGGCTGAGAACTCCTCTAGGGTCGGCACCAACTGGAATTCAGGGAACACGAAACAGCGGTACGCGGGATGATACAATTGGACCAAAACTTCAAGGGGCCCTACAGTCACTGGTGACTTCATCAGTGGAATAATGCATCCATATCTGTCAGCGAAGGCTGACTGGTCTTCAATCATTTCTCCTAACCACAACAAACGCTCCACCTCCGGCAGTTCAAAGAAATAAGGCCAAACTCTTTTTCCTGTAGCATCAATTTCTACAAGATCTGCAAAACAAAATTAGTATCTTGATAGTTTAGCAGGAATGCAAAAATGCAATGCAAAGTTTCATGGAATTCAGACGCTCGCAAAATATCAAGAGATATAAAAAGACCTCATTTTCATTAAATAAAAGGTGAATTACAATAGTTGATACACTTTCAAAGGTCCTAAACATAAAGCTAAATAAAAGCTAAAAAGTCCTAAGGAAATTCTCCTAAGAGCCTTGTGTTGAGTCTTCTGATTTCTTTCTCCGTCTGATCCCTTTCTGCGACGAGGTTGTCAAGAATGGATTTCCAAGCAGGAGGCTGACTGTTAAAGGAACTTGGATCTTCCAGGGCCTTTCTCTTCTTGCATGAAAGTAACTCTTCATTCTTGATCTGTAGCTGCTTCTGGAGTTCTAGGTTTTCTTCAACGACTACTTGATACTTGAGCTTCCAGGCTTCTTCTGACCTTTGGGCTTGTCTTAAAGAAATCTCCAGCTCTTCTTCTCTTGACATGAAGTATAAAACAGGCTCTTTCTTTAAAGTAATCAGTTCTTGCCTTTTGTAGGGCATCTTTAACTCTATAGCTCTTCTTCTGACCCATTGGAGATAGGGCTCCAAGGACACACAGTTAGGTCTTCCTAAAGAACTTCTTCCTATTTTGTGCTTGCTACCCCAACGTCCAAAATCAGCTTCTTCTGTTTTTCGTTCTTGTCATACGTTTCAAAGTAGATGCTTTCCACATGAACATTGAGAGGCTTATCTTCCAAAGGATACCCTAATTAGCGTCGTGCTAATACAGGGTTGTAGCTGATTCCACCCTTAATGCCAAGAAGAGGCACATTGCCATAGTTCCCACAACTATCTATAATGAGGATTCCATCATACACCCTATTATACCAGTCAATGTCTATGTGGGAGAGTGCCATAATCTTCTGAGACCACCATCCTTTCTTGGAATCCCAGAATGGGCCTGCCTTCGGTAGATGCGAAATAAACCACCTATACAGTATGAGGACACATCAGGTAATCTGTCCATTTCTATGAGCGTTTCTTGTATGGACTGAGTGATAAGCTTCAGCAAGCAGGGTAGGTACCGGATTCTGTTTCAAGAAGATCTTGATTGCGTTTAGATCCACAAAATTGTCAATATTTGGAAACAAGAAAAGTCCATAGATAAGTAATGCAAAAACAGCTTCAAAGGCATCCCGGTTAGAGTGTTTAGAAAAATAACGAGCCTTCTCAAGCAATAACTTAGCAGTTAACCCAAAAATTCCTCCTTTGGAAGTCAAATTGCTTTGATGTCAACCAATTCCAAATGAGTTTTCTTGGCTATTTCTTCTTCTTTAGGATCCTTCTCGAGGACAGGAAACGGGGACTCATCCTTGATAGGCAGACCAATTATCTGAGAGTATTCCTGAAGGGTGGGTAAGAGTTGATAATCAGGAAACGTGAAGCAGTGATACTTTGGATCATAAAACTGAAGCAGAGTTGAGAGGAGTCCTTCATCAATGGTCTTCTTCAACAAAACCCACAACTTCCCATATCTGTTTATGAATCCTTCAGGATCTGTTAGCAAATCTCCCAATTTCCTTAGGTCATCCAATTTGGGACTCTTGAAAGTGTATTTGATGGTGTTTCTTCTTGAACTATCCATGATATCCCTCTGATATAAGGAAAAAAATCTGAGTTCCATGAAACAAATGCAGCATGAATGCTTATGATGTATGAATGCAAGGCACACACAAAGCACACAAACACAAGCAAAGGGGGATAGGTTGAGCATGGAGCTAGGGTTCACCCTTCCCATTGGTATGTTCTATTGGTTTTCACCTGCTGAACAGGGTTCCAAGAAGTTCCCAGAGTCGACAACCCATCTTTCGGATTTTAACGATTTCCCAGATGACTTGGTAATCAATAAAATTCTCAAGAGAATCTCGTCTGAGTGTAGTATCGCGTGACAACCAATTCAGAAATAGACTCCATTATGGTCACCGCACTACATCCTAAAAGGCTTAAGTGGGGTTTGGTAACTACGGTTCTCAATATCAAGGGCTCCTAGGTCGAGAGTAGCACGTTTTCACGAACAGATTCGTTCAACATAACTAGACTCTCAAGAGGGCCTCAACTGAGTGATGGTGTCTCAATTTAACTTTTTCAGGATTCGACTCCCTCAAAGCCTCCTTGAATATACCATCATCCTATAACAAGTGCACTCAAATCCGGGTTAGGATTTATCTCACCACTCAAGAACCAAGCCAACAAAAGAAACTCAAGCACAACATATATACAGGCAATCAAACAGATATACACAAATATTGCAAACAAGCATAAATAAAACAAACAAAAACAAGGTGGGCTTAACCCTAAAAAATAAGCTTGTATCCCCAGTGAAGTCGCCATTTCTGTTGCGGTGAGAATCGGATAACAAGCTATTAATTAACTTGCATCTCATTTCTTTGAATTCACAACCGACTTTGATTTATCCAAAGGAAAGGTTCAAGATCGAGAAAACCTAAGGGGGGAGATCTAAGGTTCCGGGGTTGGTTACGCCTAGGGAAGGTATTAGCACCCTAAACTCCCGTAGTACTCTAGGGGAACCTCTTGTTTTAACTTGTAATATCTTACTCGCTTGCTAAGGGTGCTATGCTAAAGGTTGAAACCCTAGGGGTTTGTATCTAAGTATACTCGACAAAGCATCGCACTTTGCGCCTAAGTATCCTTACGGGAGTGGAATCAGGGTATCCATAGTTCACCGATCTAAGGGTGAAGGATAGGAACCATTGAATATGGCCAAAGTTCCAAGGGGAAATGACTATGAGCTCATTTTAGAGTTCACGATAACTCTCTAAGTCTAAGTTGTAAAGGGGAAGTGAATACTCATGATGATGAGAATCACATAGAGTTTAAGAAACTCCAACCTACTTCTAAGTTATGATTTCATTGGCTCTCATGAGGCCAAGAAATAAGGGTAAACCTAGAAGGATAAAGGTAGGGTGGTTGTTTAGTGACTTCAAGAGTCAATTTAAGAAGGTCTCCCTTTGGAATGGGGGGAAAAGATAACTGTTGTAAAGATACTAAAAGATGACAAGTTATAATTCAAATATGATAATGTAAAAGACATGAATAAGATGTGAGATGAAACAAAATTATAATATCAATGCAAAGTTAGAATCATACACATTAGACAATAATCAAACATGATAAATAAAGGTAACATGGCGAGATGAATAAGGAAATGCAATAAAAACCCTAATAGATATTCTTAATCTTATCATGAATAAAAGTCTCAAAATTAAATATTCTTAACAATTTCTTTTTATATTTAGAAAATAAATTCAATTAGAAGAATATAGCAAAAAGAATGGAAGAGAAAGGATGAGAAATAAGCAAGTTATGGCGTTTAGAAAATTAAGATATAAACTTGAAAAAAACTAAAACCAACAAGTGATAAAAATTAAGGAAATGGTACACCTAGGGATTGAACCCAGGTCTATTTGCTTACAGCTCAAAACTATCACCACCGGGCCAACGCGCGCCTTTAAAACACAAATGTTAACACAAGTATATATTTAAGAAGGAGCGGAATTCAGAAAAAAAACAAAAGGACTGGGGCGAGGGGGATTCGAACCCCGGTCCTAGAGGTAGGCAAGGCGTGTGATAGTGTGTGATTGCCACTGGGGTGGCTGTTACATCCGGTATTGTAATTGCTTCAATAAATACATAACACAAACATGCGCATATATTCTAAATTAAACACAAACCAACCAAACACTCATACTGCTCACGACTTGCAACCTTCCATACTATGCTATCCAACATCAGTCATGTTAAATAAGAACAGAGGGATGATTATTCATTCAAAATCAAGAAATATTACTCATATCAAATTCCAGGTAAGCTCAACCATACGAAATGGTCATCAAAAGCAACAATCATTGGGATGCATAGAATAAAGAACTCACGCACAGCCGTAGCAGCAACACGCTAAAGGAGGTTCAATGCAAAAGCAAACAAACATGTAGTTCACAGTTCCAAATGGCAATTAAATTCAGTTCAAGTATGTCAAAATAATCTCAAGACTTAACAAACTTAATGGAGATCAAACAAGGATATGTTTTGAAAACAAGATACAAACATGCATACCAAGGAATCCAAAGCAGTTATGGCATGGTTTTGAACATAAACTAAATGTTGACAATCCGATTAACACAAAAAGCAGAGTAAGCTAGCAGCAAGCATCAATCAAGTTTAAAGGGGTTTACATGAAGTGAAAACAACTTGGAATACACTTTAATAGGCAATATATAGATATAGACAGCATGGTAATGGGGTTGGTTTCAAGTATGTCAAAAACATCTTCAAGAATTAACATGTTCAGTAAGGAAAAGCAAAGGTGTTTTAATACTGATATCAAATGATTGGCAAGGTAAAGAGTTTAAAATGCAAGCTAACAAAGGAATATGCTAGGGCATAATGATTAGTCAGTTTCAAAGATATCCTTCAAGGTTCAAATGGTAGCTCAAAACATGTTAAAGATAGGTCAGATCAAAATGAGAATATGTTCTAAGATTGTTGATGACAAACTTCTATGATTAAAGTAAGGAACAAGAAGAACACAAGTAGTCAGCAGTATGTTTGATCATGACATTATAAAGCACATAACATATTCAAATGAAATTCCAAGCAATGATACAATTTGGACACAACAATGTACAGTTCATGGAATTCAAAAATATTAAGGCGTAGATTCAAATATAAGTCTAACAGACAACTTACTGCAAGAGCAGGGTGAGTGGGCAAATTCAAACATCACCAGTCAATGAATTGGAAACTAAAACCCTAATGACAAGTTGACACATACATCTACATGCTAAATGACAATGTATATCACAAAAATCTAGCATGCTCTGATTACAAATCCATATGCAAAGACAAATGATGATGGTTCAATACATCTTAAATGTTTAACCACAAGAACCATTCACACGTAGAGTCACATAGTGTCAAGGAAAGATATTTTCAATAATAGCAAGCATAGGAATGGTTCATGGAACAAGATAGGTTAAGGGCAGACCAAGTCAAACACAATATCAAGACAAACTAACTTAGGCTTATAGCATCTTAGGAACATGGTACAATCATGAAACAAGAGTCTAAACATAGTTGTACACATAATGTCATCTAAATCAAGTAGCAACTTAAGCATAAACAACAAATATTCAAGAAACTACATTATCATGTTGATACAAGCATAAAATCAGTCATAAATACACAAACATCATGATGGTCAGAATTCTCACATGTGTTCAAGAGTAGGGCATGTTACAAACAGCATAGCAGCAATATTCAAATTCAAACAAAAGTATCACTTAACATAGACAAAGGCATGGGATTTGGTGGAAGCCAAGCTAGGCAACATCAAGCAAACATACTATCACACACATATATATGGACTAGGTTTTAAGGATAAATCATGATTGCAACAAGTTTACTCTAGTATAGGCAGTGGTAGAGCATAGTAAGACAAACTTGGGCAGCATCAAGCAAGCACATATATCAAGCATACATGTATAAAAGTCGTGATATCACAAAGGCATAATTTAGGAAGCATGTTAAACACAACAAGACTAGCATACACATCATGAACACAGTGTTAACATCATAGTATCACAAAGACATGGCTTTTGAGATTACAGTTCCAAAGAAAGACTTTAGCACATACAACATGAAATGGCATAGAATGGCAAATTGTAGAACATGAGGCATATGATAGAAACAACTCAAGGCAACACATATCAAGATTCAACATTCATAAGCTTTAAACATATATTATAACAAAATCATTCCAACAGAATGTAACACAAGTTAGTGTCTTGCACATGCTAACAGTTCATACAAACCAACCTCAATCATATGACCAAACATCAGCCATGACAAAGACAGCAATGCATACAAATGGGAACAAAACTATAAATCTTAAAATATCCACAATGACAAAGTTAACACCATAACTGAATATACAAACATGCTCCTATATTAGTAGTGGAAGAAAAAGACACTAATGCTACTTTAACAAGAATCACTTGACAACACCAAACGATCAGTAAATCAGCAACAAAGATAGTTAAAATCAGATATTCCACAACCTAAGAGTACATCAGAACTACAAAGAGGAATAGAGGTCCATGACAACCCAGTATTTTAGCAGCATTAAACATACAATCAATACTATATCACAATGATAATTTAATTACAGCCATTTAAAGAATAAAAAATCAGAGGTAGCATAACTCATCACAAAGGCATTTATGTATATCATATCAATGAAAGAACATCATCTTATCTTATGAACTCGAGTCATGAGCACACAAACAAAGTATTCAAACATATATCAATGAGGTTCATACGTAAAAGAAAGAAAACAAGATGCATATGATGTAATGACATTAAATGAACATATTTAAACAAAAGGGACAGAATACGATACCAAGTGGAATAATGTCCACTATCTCCAAATGTACTGATTGCTTCCTTTCCAAAGCCCTCCAAGAACACCTTTCAACTTGTTTGCTCAACCTCTTTGGAACTTCAGAATATTTTTGAGTGTTTGGTGAAAATTGTTGGTGAATAGATGTGTAGGAGCGTGTCCCTTTTATAGGCTGAACCCAAGGGTTAAGTGAGTCCAAACATCAAACGCGTGGAGTGCTGAGTAGGAATTGGAGCCAACGTCTCTTTTGAAATTCAAATATTGGTCCATATCATGGAGACAACTACGCCGTTCATGCTGTGCACATCTCAGAATTGCAGGGTCAATTCACAACTTCATGTATTGACTCAGAGTTCTCCACTTGATGTCATTGGGAGGAATATAAAATAAGGCAAAGGTTGGGGATGGCGTGAAGAGGTTCGCAGGCGAGGACAGTTTGAATGCTGAAAATAGTAAATCCTCAGAACCACTTTTATGAACCAAACAGTTGGGAGCTCAAAAGGGAATGGTCTTGGAGAATTCAAATTGAACAAATTGCGCGCCAATGGATTGAATTGAAACAAGTTCTTGAATGAATTTGTCAAACTCGTGTTTGAATTCCTCCTTTCCAATCTGAGTTTCGCAAACATGAACGAGGAAGAAGAGCAACTTGGTTGATTTTGGTTTCTTGTACGCCACATGTCACCTTCTCATTGGTTGGAAAATGAGTTGAAAAGTCAACACAACCATACTTGATTCCTATTGGTTCTTGGTTAAGAAAATAATCTCAAAATAGCTTGTAACACATATTTTGCACGTTGGGCCAATCAAATTGGGCTTATGAAGTGAAATTAGAAATGGTTTTCTATTCTCTTGTTATAAAAGAAAATGAAAGATTAGGAAAACAAATAATAATAGTGGATTAATTGATTAGGGTTATAGATATGGTTCAGGAGAATTAAAGTTGACAAATTGGATAAAATTGGTTAAATGAAGGACTATCAAAATAGGTTTGGAATTGAAGGTGACAATTGAGGGTATATAAGGTGAGTAGAAATTTGGTTATGGAGAGGATCATGGTTAGGGTTATGGAGACAATCTCTTAGAGATTTGCTTGATTCAATGCTCCATCCAAAAAAATATTGATTAATCACCTCTTGAATCTTCTTAAGATAAAACCTGATAAAAAGAAACAAACACAAACAAAAACCTGATCAAAAGGGTTAGCTATGCAGCATGATTGACCTAAAATGACATGCAAGAAATCAATGGATCTAAGGGTAAAATTTGGGGTGCAACACTACGTATTCTCAAAAGAGAAATCAGAGCATTCGTAGTTCGGAAATACGAGAAAAACTTGAAGGAAATTTGTAGTTCGGGGACTACGAGTTGTCAGGTTTTTAAGAACTAAGACAACGAAAGGGAAAAGCTTGAAAGCAAAGCTTGTGAGGATTTATTGAAAAATTGAAGAGATTAAAGGTTGTAAAGGGAGGATCCTATTATTTGTAATGCTTTTAAGAAGCATGAGGGTCCTTGTATGAAACCCAAGAGGAGGCTATGGATATGATGCTTGTATGAAGCCCAAGAGGAGGCTGAAGATATGAATATCCAGGAAAGTGTCAGATGAAAAGAGAAGTTGAAGTGATGAATATCTGGGAAAACGTCAGATGAAAAGAAAAGGTAAAAGAGAAATATCCAGGAAAGTATCGGATGTAAAGAGAAGATCTTGATCGCACGGAGACGAGAGAAAAGATATGATAAGAGATATGGAAAGAGTGAATATGAATATCCGGAAAAATGTCGAAGGTAAAGAGAGATAGGAAAAAAGAAAAGAGTGAAGATATGAATATCCGGGAAAACGTCAGATGTAAAGAGACGGTGGAAAAAAGAAAAGGTTGTTCGCTAAGACTTTACAATTTTATGCCTACGTATTCTCAACGGGGATCTTGAGAAATCAAAGCGGTCGTAGTTCACCCTCTAAGGGGCGTGAACTACAAAAAGGAAAGTTTTGATCGCACGATGGTGAGAGAAAATGTTTGAAAGGGAAATTCTACCCTAATGTTATCATGCAAGATGAACATCCTAATGTCTACCTTACTTCAAACTTAATCGAAAAGATCCTAAGGGAACATGCATACGTGGCAAAGCATCATGGAATAAATGAACATACACGGCAAAGCATCGTGAAAGTAGATACATGAAAAAGCATCATGTGATAAAAAACATACACGGAAAAACATCGTGCAAATCATGGAAAAAACATCATGGCAATTGAAAGCATACACGAAAGAACATCGTGTGACCAAAGAATCATGCATGGAAAACATCATGTAATGAAAATATACATGGAAGAACATCGTGTTAAAAACATTTAATCGAGGAAATGCATCAAGATTAATCAACAAGCATGACATCACAAAGATTAAAATTCAACAAAATAACAAGTTGAAATCAAAGAAATAAGAATGTTTAAGATAAATTCAATAAAGAAATTAACATGTATATGAAGTTAATCAATTATGAAATTAATAATCAACAAACTTATTTTAAAATAAATTAACATCTTAAACACAATTAAAATATTTTAGTCATTTTATTAATTAAACAAATTTAACTAAATTAAATTAAACAAATCATAGGAAATTAAAATTGAAATAAAAAACATAAATTAAATGGGTCATGTTAGCATTGTGAAAATAAAGAGTGAGACTAGCAAATATACATGGGCATACTAAACTAAGCCCACCAAACAAAATCTAATTTCTCATAATAACAATAATAATATATATAAAAATATAAAATTAAATGAAAATAAAAAATTAAATAAAAGGTAAATTAAGAAGAGAGAGAACCTGAGTATTTCCCAATTCTCACACTCGTGTTTTGCGAACTCCCTCCCTTTCGTAAATGTGTAGTATGTATGTGAGTTTGTGGTATGAAGTATGTTATATGTGTTGTAGTGAAAAAGAATATGAACATGAATTTTGCAAAAGAAAAATTAAGAGCTATGAGGAAGAGAGATATGTGAAGAAAATAACTTAAGAGTCTTGTTTTGGTGTCTCTAATGAAGTGAAATATGTATCCTATTTATAGAAAAATTATAACTTGGGCATGAAGGTAGAATGATGTAAGCTTGTGATGTAAGTTAGAAAATTTTTCCAAGAAGTTTGAATGAATATATTTGTGGTAATGTGATGATGAAGTTTGAAATTGTTGCACAATTCTATAAAAAAACAAAGATGAAGTTAGAAAAATTGGTTAGAAATGATGATATTTGAAAATGAATTAAAAAGTTTGAAAAACAAGTTTGAATATTGGAATTTTATCTTGAACAAATGATGGAATTAGAATATTGTGATAAAAAATGATATATTGTGTTTTAATGTTTGAAATTAAGAGAAATAGAATATTGAAGCTGATGATGATTAAAGAAAATTGTGTGGAGTTAATGATGAAATTGGATAGAATTTTGAGAGAAAATTCAAAAAAATGAGATAAGATGATAATATGAGATAAGATGAAAATGGACTAGTTGTGAACAAGTGGATAGAGAGAAAGAATTATGCAGGAAAATGAAAGTGCGGGGCGTGGGTTTTGTGTGTGAGTGGAGAAAAACTAGTGTGTGAAAGAGAGACTAGTAGTGTAAAACAATAAAACAAGTTTATATTATATACATTAAATAATGCTTAAATAATATAATAAATAAATCAATAATTAAAAAAACTAATAAAAATTAAGTTTATTATAATCCTAATTAATAAAAAATAAAATTAATTAAAATTAGAACTGAAACCAGTAAAAAAACGATAAAAACTGTATGTATCGAGGTGTCCGGAAAAATAAAATGAACACACCACAACGATCAGCAAAAAATATACGCATTGAAAAAATACAGTGTTTTGTGACAAGACATTGAACAAAATGAGTTATTATTTGTTTCTTTTGTTCTATATTTTTTTTCTATTTTTTTTTTCTAAAAGGGTTTTGTGATTTGAATGATTTCTAGGTGTTGTGTTTGTTTATCTCCCTATTTTTCATCAATTTTTCAATTGAAATTTACAAGTTAATAACAGTATATTTTAAATTAGGATTGTGTCTACCAATTGTTTGTTCAAATGTATGAAAGAAGTTTTGTTATTGTTTTTGGAATAAGTGTAATGCTAGTGAAGTCTTTTATTGTTCTGTTATTGTTTATCTAATTATCTCTCTATTATTCTTCATATTGTTTTTGGAATAAGTGTGATGTTAGTGAAGTCTCTTTTTTCCGCCTCCCTTGTCTGAATCTATTACAGTAATATCATTATTAATTATTCTTCACAAAATTGTGCTTGTTGTGAATCTTATTATGAATTACGGCAAAATTCAATATCAATTTGTGAGGCAAAGAACAATAGCAACCAAAATAAATGGTTTTAGTTATAATAATCCGTACACATATAATATAACAGAATAAGGCAAGAAAAAACCAAATGTTTGTTTACCCAGTTCGATCAAACGATCTACTCTGGGGGAGAGAACAACTCTCTAATTCACTATACTCAGAAAGTTGTTACAAGAGATTACATATGAGTTACAAGAAAATAACCTTCGCCTTCAGGTTCCCAAGAACAACCCTATTTTTTACCCAAGTGTTTTCCAACTTCTCCAACTATCAATATATGAATCACTCAAACCCAAGGTGTAACAGTGTTTCACAATAACCTTAAACAACTCCAAAAGTTTCCCCACACCTTTGCTTTTCTAAGGTTTTCCTTGTGAATAGCTGAAACCCTATGTTATATCTTTAAACCCTTGCTCTCCCTTGTTGGTGTAAACTCTAAGATTGTCACACACCAAGCATATAAGAGATACATATTTATAATAGCAAATACCCAATAAACAAAGCCCAAAATCACATGGATCCATGGACCGAATCGAAAAGCCTGAAAACTCAAAAACACTATTCAACGTACGGACAACACTATTCGCCGTACGAACAACACTATTCATCAGTACAAATATCACTATTCACCATACGGACGACACTATTCACCTGTCAATTTTTCCCACCGACTTTTCATCCGATTTTCGTGGTAAATGCAATCTCCAAAATATGTTTTCTTTCTCTTCATCAACAAAGGTTTTAAGTCACATTTACAATAATCTCTACCTTGATCTTAAACTGTGTTGATACCAATTTAACAATCAACAACATTGTTGCTCTCTACCAAGTTGAAACTTTAATCAATAACTTTGATCAAATTCATGCAACCCTTGAATCTTGATCTCGCAACTTGCATCCACTTGTTCCCAATTACCCTTTTCTTCCTAGGTAATTTAACAAGCCTACAAGTATGATTTTTCAACCACCCTTAACTCCACATGTTTTCAAATGCCTCCTTGAAGGTTTTTCTTCTTTTATTTTGCAGTCCTTCAGCCACATTAAAAACATAATATCCAAGGCTAGCATAACCGTCCCTTTGAGATGCTACAATAACCCTCCTTACCTTATCATGAGTCAAATGATAATAGGATATCTCTGTAACCGTTCCCTCACTACTGCTAGCATCCATATAGGAAACTCCACCTCAAACTAAGTTTTCTCCATTATAGTTTCTCCCAGGTTTCTCTCTTGGTTTTCACTATTCTTCTTCTGAAGAAATTCTCTACCAACCAAGTAAGTTGTTTTAACCTCAGCTCTTCCCCAAAAAATCAATAACAACTCAGTGGTAACATGCATTTTTATCCCTTAATTTCTGCAAAATTCATTGTACTCCTCTGAAACTTTCTCAAGGCATTCATAATGCCTTAAACTCAAATCCCATAGCTTTTCCTTGTTATGAAAGCCTCCACTAGTTAACGATGAATGAATAATAACATTTGAACCTTCTAAAATATATAGACCATATATTTTAGACCTTTTAGCAATAATCAATTCATCACGCGAAATCTTCAACACTCCACGTTCAACTCTAGTACAATAGCCTAGATCATCAAACATACTTATAGATAACAAATTTTGCTTGAGTTCTGGAACATACCTCCCATTGTGAATAAGAAGTTCACGATCATTAAACATTTTAAATCTGACTGTACCAATACCATGAACCTTTCTCTTATCACATGTGTCCAATAATAGAGTACTTTGAAACTTTGAAGATGGTGCCACCCTTGACTCCACCTGTTTTCAAATGCCTCCCTGAAGGTTTTTCTTCTTTTATTTTGCAGTCTTTCACCCACATTAAAAACATAATATCCAAGGCTAGCATAACCGTCCCTTTGAGATGCTACAATAACCCTCCTTACCTTATCATGAGTCAAATGATAATCAAAGATCTCTGTAACCGTTCCCTCACTACTGGTAGCATCCATAGTAGGAAAATCTAACTCAAACTGAGTTTTCTCCATTATAGTTTCTCCCAGGTTTCTCCCTTGGTTTTCACTATTCTTCTTCTGAAGAAATTCTCTACCAACCAAGTAAGTTGTTTTAACCTCAGCTGTTCCCCAAAAAATCAATAACAACTCAGCGGTAACATGCATTTTTATCCCTTAATTTCTGTAAAATTCATTGTACTCCTCTGAAACTTTCTCAAGGCATTCATAACGCCTTAAACTCAAATCCCATAGCTTATCCTTGTCATGAAAGCCTCCACTAGTTAACGATGAATGAATAATAACATTTGAACCTTCTAAAATATATAGACCATATATTTTAGACCCTTTAGCAATAATCAATTCATCACACGAAATCTTCAACACTCCACGTTCAACTCTAGTACAATAGCCTAGATCATCAAACATACTTATAGATAACAAATTTCGCTTGAGTTCCGGAACATACCTCACATTGTGAATAAGAAGTTCACGATCATTAAACATTTTAAATCTGACTGTACCAATACCATGAACCTTGCATGCCTTATTATTACCAAGGAGAACTACTCCACCTTGCACCATCTTCAAAGTTTCAAAGTATTCTATTCTTGGACACATGTGATAAGAGCAACCTGAGTCAATGACCCAACTATCTTCACTTTCCAAACTCGATACTACTAGTGCTTCGGCATCCTTCTAACTTTCCTTACCCAATGCAACTACAGCTTGAACAGAATCTTCATTGACTTTTCTTTCAAGACAATCCTTTTTAAAGTGACCAACTTTATGACAATTAAAACATTTTACCTTTGACTTGTCAGACCTCTTTGATTTGGATATCTCTTTGCGCTCACCTCCTCCTCTTGACACATTAAGCCTTCACCACTATCTTCAATCCTCAAATCTTTCGACTTTGAAAATTCTTTAGATTTCACCGCCGTCTGGACTTCATCCAAAGTAATAGTACTTTCCTTACCATAAAGAAGGGCATCCTTAAAGTGCTCAAAGCATCTGGGTAATGAACTCAACAGGAGCAAAGCCTTGTCCTCATCATCAATCTTCACTTCGATATTCTCAAGATCACCGATAATCTTGTGAAATTCTATGAGCTGCTCAAATATGGATTTGTTATCCACCATTCAGAATGAATAGAGTTGTTGTTTCAGATACAACCTATGAGCCAAAGACTTTGTCATATACAATGATTCAAGTTTTGCCCACATAGCAACCGCAGTTTGCTTCCTGTCGACTTCTCTTAGAACTTTATCCCCGAGGCACAAGATAATGGCACTCTTGGCCTTATCCACCATCTCGGTCATCTGTACCTGTGTAAGCCCTGCAGACATCAATGCTTCACTCTTCAAAGCATCGATACACTTCTCTTGAATTAAAATTACTTGCATCTTAATTTTCCACAACCCAAAGTCGTTGTTACTGGAAAATTTCTCGATTGTTGGTGTAAACTCTAAGATTGTCACACACCAAGCATATATAAGAGATACATATTTATAATAGCAAATACCCAACAAACAAAGCCCAAAATCACATGGATCGAATCGAAAAAGCCCGAAAATTCAAAAACACTATTCACCATACGGACAACACTATTCCCCGTACGAACGTCACTATTCATCTGTACGTATAACATTATTAACCGTCCGGGGCAACACTATTCACCGGCCGTTTTTTTTCCTCGACTTTTCGTACGATTTTCACGGTAAATGCAATCTCCAAAATATGTTTTCTTTCTCTTCATCAACAAAGGTTTTAAGGCACATTCACAACAGTGCTGATTTTCATTTGTCATTGTTTGCCCTTTCACTATTACTGTTCTGCTGTAAAGTGAACTCTATTGTCATTTGCGATTATAATTATAATTATAGTGAGTATGCCAAAAGTGAATTATATTGAGTAAGCTTTTAGAAAATGAGCAATAAGTTTGTAGTGGCGTAGTGGTTTGGATTAAACAATCACACGGGCACACAAGAGGTTATAAAGTAATTTGAAAAATTAAATTTTGAAAGCCAAGTTATATTAACAAGTACCTAAAATAAAATAAAAAATTGAAAAATTAAACATGTTTTTAAAGAGAGTAGAGCATTGGAATACTCTGTTTTCACAAGTTATAATTGAGTAACTTCGCCAAATTTTTATAGTGGATAATTAAGAATTTAAGAATTTAGTTGCAAACATGAAAAGTGTTGTGAAGACAAAGTAGGAAAACAAAATAAAATTAGAGCAGGAGTAAATCCAAGACTTTATTTATTATTAATATATTTTGGTATGCATTTATGAATGCATACATTACACATCACATAGTGGCAATCATTTAAATAAAAACATCACTTTGGCAATTTAAATTTAGTGCCACAACTGTTTGTAGGAATACAATTTATTAAAGGCTTTCCTCCTAGGTTGGGAAAACACAATCTTATTTCTAATAGATATAATTCCTTAGTTTTTTCATGTTGTTTACAATATAGCTCTGGAATTTCTTTAATAAAACTATTATAGATTGTACTGTTGATGAGAGTTATTTCATAAAGGATTGCATTATCAGGGACAATTTTGGTGGCTTTAAGAATAGGATCTAGAATTGTCATCATCCTACAATTATTAACAAGTTTGTTTGCCCTTTCACTATTAGTGTTCTGTTGTAAAGTGAATTCTAAAACTGTATATTATAATTATAATGGCAGTAATACCAACTTAGCGATTATAATTACAAAATTGTATTCATGTTGCTTTTGCCTGTGATGTATGCTTTTGCTTGTGCTTTTGATCAGGTTGTATTCATGTTGTAGAATATTGATAAATTTTAGTTTGTTCTTATGTACAACTCAACAGGATAATTAGTCATGGAAAATGATGGTACCTCTCAAACACAATGTCCACCTATCTCACAAGAAAGTACACATCAACCAACTCCCAATGAAAGTGGTAACCAATCAGTTGATGCTTCTCTTCCTACACCAAATGATAATATGGAGGTTGATAGCCAAACAATTGTAAGTCGTCGATCCAGACATAGAAGTATTGTATGGGATCATTTTACAAAGGTCAAAGTTGACAGAAAAGATAAGGCTAAATGTAATTATTGCTCAAAGTTGCTTAATGGATCATCAAATGATGGGACAATACATTTAAAAGGACATACAGAATGTTGTCCTAAAAAGAAGCTTTTGAAACCATCTGATAAAGGACAGACATTTCTTACCCCTAAAACTATGCAAGGTAAACATGAGTTGAGTACTGGAATTTATGATGCAGAAAATGCTAAGAAAAAGCTTGCATGTGCAATTATTTTGCATGAATACCCGCTTTCAACAGTGGATCATATTGGTTTTAGAAGATACTCAGCTTCTCTCCAACCATTATTTCAAGCTCCTTGTAGAAATAGTATAAAAAATGAGATACTCAAAGTGTACAATTTGGAGAGATCATCAACTTTAAAGTTGTTAGAAAATCTTGAAGGAAGAGTGGCCATTACTTCTGACCTTTGGACCTCGAGCAATAAAAAAAGCGATATATGGCTGTCACTGCTCATTACATTGATGGAAATTGGAATTTACAGAGTCACATTTTGAGGTAAATCTAATTTCTTCTAATAATAGCTTATTGCATATTATATATACTAATTTGATTGCATATTATTTATACTAGTTTTGTGAATCTTATTATGTTAGGTTTATTTATGTTCCTGCACCTCATACTAGTGAAAAACTGTGTGGTGCATTAGTTGAATGTTTGATGGATTGAAACATTGATACAAAATTGTCTACTATCACTTTGGACAATTGTAGCACAAATGATGCAATGATTGAAAAAATTAAGGCTAAGTTGAAACCAGAGACATTATTAAGGGATGGTGCCTTACTTCATATGCGTTGTTGTGCACATATACTAAATTTGATAGTAAAAGAAGGGTTAGAAGTTGTGAAAGATGAGATAGAGAGGATTCGAGATAGTGTTGCATTTTGGACTACAACACCTAAAAGGAAGGAAAAGTTTGAGGAGACATCTAAACAATTAAAAATACCTTGCACCAAGAATTTAGTTTTAGATTGTCCAACTAGATGAAATTCTACCTATAAGATGCTTGATGTTTTTATTTTGTATGAAGATGTATTTAATAGATTAGCAATCCATGTAACTCAGTACACTTGTTTGCCAACAAGTTTACAATGGAAATTTGCAAAAGAGATTTGTGGAAAATTAAAATTGTTCAATTCTATCACTGAATTGTTTTTTGGAACTAAGTATCCAACGACCAATGAATACTTTCCTAAGATTTGTCAGATTAAAGTTGCATTACTTGAGTGGATTGGATCCTCTGATGAATTGGTAAAAAGAATGGCAGAAAACATGTTGGTAAAGTTTGAAAAATATTGGAGTGTGATTCATAAAATAATAGGTGTCGCCGCTGTTGGGGATCCTAGGTATAAAATTGATTTGCTTGAATATTATTATGGAGTCTTCTATGGGAATGATATTGATTTCCAAGTTAAGTCAATCAGACAGGTGTGTTACGAATTGCTTTATGATTATCAATAAAAAAATGAGCCATGATTCTAGAAGTGAATCTGAAATGTTGGATGCTAATGTTTATAATGTTAGTAATGATGGTTTGAAAGACTATGATTTGTATGTCATAAGGAAAAAAAGTGCTAGAACTTTATCTGTTAAAACGGAGTTGGATGTTTATTTGGATGAGGAAGTTTTACCAAGAAGTCCAGATTTTGATATTTTATTGTGGTGGAAGTTGAATGGAATTAAGTATCCAACATTTCAAGTAATTGCAAGGTATGTATTGGTAATTCCTGTTTCTACTGTAGCTTCTAAATCTGCATTTAGTACAAGTGGTCATATCGTAAGCCCTCATTAAAGTCGACTTCATTGGACGACTTTAGAAGTTTTGATGTGTGCAATAAGTTGGTTATAGAGTGCTGAAAATACTGGTAAGACCTTTCTTGTTTTTATTTTTTTTATTTTACACTAGACCTTTCTTGCTGAAAATACTGTTGAATAAACATTTATAATTACACACATATATATTTTAATGTCCATATGAATACAAAACATTTAGTTTTTAATTATCCATTAATTATGTTGGGTTATTCTCCTCTAGCCATTTTATAGGAGATGAATTGAGCAATGAGTTGAATTGAGTTATTTAGATTGAAAAATTCTGTTAGATTTGATTGAGTTTGTTAGATTGAAAAATTCTGTTTGAAAATCTGTTAGCTATCATGAGTTGAATGTTGTTCTAATTTAAATTATGAGTTGTACAATTTTGAAAGTTAATATTCACGTGGAAAATGTTTGAAATGCACTATGCTTGTTTATTTGTTGTTGATATTATGTTATTGAATTTTTGGTGTGCTGGAAATGAGTTTTGGTGTGAGGTCAACTTAAGATTCATTAATAACAATTGGTAAGTGCAATTCAGTTATGTACGTGAGATTAGATGTTTTTAAAAATCTGTTGTGAACTAAGTGATATGTTATTCAATTAGCTCGTATTAATGTGCGAATATGCTGCAACTTGATTAGAATGCTTGAACTTGCTTGATTTGAAGTGTTTGAAATGTGATGCATGCTCATGTTATGGTGACTGCCAGTAGGTTTTTTGAAAAAAATAAGCCATCCACTTTTTTTCTACTTCGTTTTGTAACTGCTTCATTTTTTTAAAACATACCAATATGAAATGTAAAGAAATAGATTAGTATTTTTCTCTCTACAACAATTGTTTTTAGATTGTCAATTTAAAGTGCTATTTTACTATATTTTACTATATTGATAGGTAATTTGAAATCTAACGTGGGAAATGAAAATGCCATTTTACTTACTGAAATGGAATCTGATGATGAAGGTATTATTCATACTATTTGTATTAAATTTGTCAAGTTAAATTTTTATGTTTTAACTTTTATTTTTCAATACAGATAAGTTATTGATCAATGGTGCTACTTCTATTTCCAACTCCTGCCTCGAAGATGAAGATTATTAGAAAATTTGTCGTTCATTTGGAACCTTTTTTGATATGATGATTTAGTATATTTTGTTCCATGTTGTTGGATTGGTTCTTTTGTTGATGGTACTGTTTTACTTTTGTATTTGTACTTTGCAAAAAATTGTTGGTTGTTGTGAGTGATTTATACCTTGAATCACACTAATCATATTTGTGTAACTTTAAAAATATTATGATTAGAGTCAAATCTTTGTACTGATTTTAGGGTTATGATTAAACAAATATTTGTAATGGTGTTTAAATATTAAACCCTACAACTATTTACTCAAATTAAGAGTGACTTTTGTATTTTTGACGTCCTTATTCATGTTGTCCCAGTGATTTGTGAAATAAGAAAAACATGTTTTTTTTAATAAAAAAAAAGCTGTTTTTTTGCGGGTAGGGGCGGGGGCGGGAGCGGGGATCCCGTTCGGCCGTTCCCCATTGGGGGCGGGTCTGGGGGTAAATTTCTATCCCCGAACGAGTTTGGGGGCGGGGACGAGTCTACTACAGGGAGGCGGGTGTGGGTGCGGGGCTAGCTAAACCCGCCCCCGGCCCGCCCCGTTGCCATGTCTAGTTTTGTCAAATTTTGAAATTGATTTTACCTGGTAAAAAGGCTCATACGAGTCAGAAAAGCGACCGAAAAATAGCTAAAAAATAAAATAAGCACACCAGGTTAAAGTACGCGAAAAATAGATTAAGAATTGACATCTGCAAATTCGATTTAAAAAACTGTCCGTACACTAGATTTTTGCACAGTTGACTTTTAGTTTAACCAAAACGCCTGCAAATTTAACACGTTCATTCTGACTGATAATTCAAACAATATTCATGATAAAATATATGATATGATATGCAAATGATGAAAAGTGAAAATGCAGTCAGATGACCAAAAATAATTAAAATGAGGAGGTTAAAATTTAGGGTATGACACTTATGAGTGAATTCACAATTACAACTCAAAAGAAACAATCCAGCTCTAGTATCAAGGAGATACAATAGAGGCTCACAATCAACAAATAACACAGTCCTACTCAGATGTCAAAATACATAAGAGAGGAACACAAAGAACAAAACTTTCTAAACCCTAAAAACTCTTTCTTTCAATACACATCTTCTCTACTTCATTAGGTTTAGAAAACTCCTTTAAATAGACATCACAATAGCATGGGTTTGGGCTCTTTAAATGCATATCATAATACATCAACTTTAAATCACTTGCACAATCTCCTGCACAATAATAGGAACTAAACATAAAGTTTCCTAAAAAGGCTCCAAAACCCTTTTTAAGAAATACAAGCAAATCTGTCAAGACAGAAGTTCCTAAAATATCCCTCCTTGGATTGCGACACTGTGTGAATTAAAACACTATCAAATATCACACTTTAAATACCAAATCATCACATCCCTAAACTTCTAGTATAACATGTCCTAGCCACATGTCCCAACATCATGCTGATCATGCTGTCTGACTAACTTGTCACGACATTTGTCTCAATATCTTGCTAAAAATTGTTTTAACAAAATTTTTGCCAATCCAAAACCATAGAACTTATATATCAGATCAAAAATACCACGATCTTTCCATAATTTCCCTTTGTTTTTTGGACCCTGTCCAACCACCACATTTATGAGGGGTTGTTACTCGAGGGAGATGACCAAAATACACAGTTCTTCATGAAGCAGAAATCAAAGGGTTCACAAATGGTATAATTGGGAAAGAAATATTCCTAAAGTTGGGGTTTCCTAATGTGCCTAGGTAAAGGACCAGTGAATGCATAAGTATTACCTGCAATGGAGTAGAGGATCAATACTTGATAATATAAGATTTTTCTCATCTCTTCTTTCAAGGGAGGTTTGGAGAAATACGTACAATTGTCTTCAATGATAGGCTCTGGGATGTCAGCAGCATAAGGAATACTTGGAGCATGTATGGTGATAGGACGATAAGCCATTTTTTATTCTTCAAAATTTATGGAAAAAGATCTTTGAGAGATGAGGATGGATGTTGCATAAATCTCAAGAATTTCTAGGGTTTTGGAGAAGAAAATGGCGGAAAAGAAAAATGAGATGTTGAAGACGCCTATTAATAGCCACAAAGAGGAGGAAACTTTTTCAGTTTCACCCTAAAAGAATTTTGTTGACAAGTATCGATTGTGAGATGGACATCTGCCATTCGTTTCTTTGGGAAAAATAAATTAAGTGATTTCTTTAAACTTCATTTTATTTCATGGTCCATAAGTATTCTAGGAAATCAGAGTAATGATGGAAGGTTTACACGTACGTCTGTGACATGAAGGTTTGGTAAAAATTAGTTTTGATGACTAAAAATGTCTAATTAATGTGACATGTACATGCTACTTTGAACAGTGTTGAGCAGTTACTAAAAACACTAACTTTCTCCCGCTTATGATCGAAAGTGGCATTTTTGGGGGGCATTTGTTAGTCTGAAAGTTCTAACCAAAAGAAACTCAACAAAGAGTGTTAATGGCTACATTGCAAATTCTAAGTATCAAGATCTTCAACCAAAGGATTCGACGTATTAATATGGTTCGAATATCCTATCAGTTAAGTTGAAGCAAAACTTGGTTTAGAGGAGTTTCAAGAATAGATCCACAAGATTATGACCACTCTCTCTTCCAAACATGTTCAGAATCTTGAAAAAGGTTTCACAATAAGAAATTCGACCAGTGTCGAAGTCGACATGCCTACCAGGTGTTAGGGGCATAGGATATTCTTAAGTCCAAAAACTATGTGATATAAAGATGTCTCAATATTAAGGGAGTTGATCAAAGACCCTCAACAAATGCGGTTAAGAGGTTCAAGCAATTAAGAATGCAATTATCAGTATAGTGGTTGGTTTTCAATAGTTTGTTCCTTGAAGACTCGAGGAAGCAAATTAGAGTGATGAAGCCCACGTAGTGGGATACGTGTCAAATCATTAGGATTTATTCATTGTCGACGATTACTATTGTATTAGTAGATAACTCAATCTCAGTGTATGATATGAGGGTCGCAACTTTTCACTAATTCTCTATGGAACTTAAGTATCCAAGTCACAAAGAGAAATAGTCTGTGAGAAATGCGAGTCTGTTTTCATTCATTAAACTTTATGTAAATCTTTTGTTTTTTAAAGCATTTACTTTAATGTCATTTATCCTCTTTACTGTTTATTGTATTTATCCAAAGTACATTGTTTGCGTCTAGTTTATCATTATTCAAGCATTTAAATTCCAATTACACACACTTTTCTTCGCAACCTTTTGCTCAAATTGTCCTTGAGATTTTTCAACTTAATATCTTAAATGAAATAAACTTGTGATTGTTTACTAAATTCACCAGTAAACACTTCGAAACTTGCTTTCTTCAACTATTTTTTCTTCCACATATTTATCCAAGTTACCTAAAGTGCTCATTTAAGTTAAGATTGGTTTTGCTTTATCCATACAGAATCTCTTCAATAACGCTTTACAATATTTAACTTGGTTGATGAAGGTGTATTCCATGGGCTGATAAATTTGTAAGCCTATGAAGTATCAAAGCTCGCCCATTATGGATATTTCGAATTCATTCTTTATCATGTCATAAAAGTCCTTACACAATGATTCATTAATAGCACCGAAGACTATGTCATCAAAATATATTTGCACAAGTAGAATGTCATGCTAGTATTTCTTTATGAAAATAGTTGTATCAACCTTCCATGTTTTAAATTGGTTTTCAAGAAGAAACTTGCTCAGACAATCGTATCAAGCTCTAGGGGAATGTTTCATGTTGTAAATAACCTTTTTCAATTTGAACATGTGATTAGGAAAATAAGAGTTTATAAATTCAGGAGGTTGGTTAAAATACACTTCCTCTTGTATGTAACCGTTCAAGAATACAGTCTTTACATCCATTTGGAAGAGTTTGAAAATTAAAATGCACGAGTACGCTAAAAGCATCCTTATGGCCTCTAATCTAGCTACATAGGCACAAGTCTCATTGAAGTCTATGACTTCCTATTTATTGTATCCTTTCGCAAAAAGTATTGCTTTATTTCTTAAAACATTTCCATTTTAGTAAATCTTGTTGTGAAAAACCCATTTTGTTCTAATCACTAAAGTAGACAAAGTTTTGGGAGCAGGTTCCCAACATTGTTTCTCTCAAATTGATTTAACTCCTTTTGCATAACAAGATACCAATGTTTGTTGATAAGTGCCATATCAACTTACTTTGGTTCAATTTTGGAAACAAAAGCCATAAAGTTACATACCTGGCTAAAGGTGTGTCGAGTTGTGACTCCCTTGGAAATATCTCTAATTAGGTTCGGGATTGGATGGTATTTTGTAGTCCTTTAATCTTTGGGAAGATCATGATGATCCACATTTGATTCCTCGAATGGATGATATCCTATTTGAAATTGATATTTATCTTGATCCTTATGTTGATCCTCGTCTTCTAGAGATGTTTTCTCCAAGATACCTGCACAATCAACCACATCCACCTCTACCGACTTTGGGGTTAGACTTGTCAAAGGTAACATGAACTAATTCTTATATAATCAATGTTATTCTATTGAAAAATCTAAAAGCTTTACAATAAGTGGAGTATCCTAAGAATAAACCTTTATCAACCTTATCGTCGAATTCCCGAGATTATCCTTTCTATTGTTAAGTATAAAGAATTTACATCCGAAGACATGAAAGTGAGAAATATTTGGGTTCTTTCCTTTGTAAAACTCACAAGGTTTCTTCTTTAAAATTGATCTTATCAAGACACGGTTCATCACATAGAAAATTATGCTTACTGTATTAGCCCAAAAGTGTTTAAGAAAATTAGTCTCATTGAGCATTGTCCTCACTAGCTCATCGAGAGATATGTTTTCATCTACACTACCCCATTTTGTTGGGGAGTTAATGGAGCAATAAAGATGTGATAAATTTAATTCTCATTGCAAAAGTTTCAGAACTCCTCATTTTGGAATTCTCCACCGTGATAACTTTGGATTGATGCGATACTTAAACCTTTTATTGTTATGGATAATCTTGGATAATTTCTGAAAGACAACATATGTTTCTCTTTTATGAGATAATAATAAATTCCAAGTATAGGGAGTGTAACCATCCACCACTACAAGGGCATAATAATTTCCACCAAACCTCATGGTTTTGGAAAAGCTAAAAAAATCCATATGTAAAAGTTGTAAAAGCCTATTTGTAGAAATGATATTTTTCGGTTTAAAGGAGTCCTTTAATTGTTTTCCTTTTTAGCACACATCACATAACTTATTCGTTTCAAAATGAAAGTTCGGCAAACTAGTTACTAAATACTTGCAAACCAACTTGTTTAAGTTGCCCATGTGGATATGAGTTGTCTCCCTATGCAAAAACCAAGATTCATCCTCATTACTCAAAAAACAAACATCTTCTAAAGGGATTTTATTTAAATTAATGATGTAGGTATTTCCACTTTTCAAACTAGTAAAATTAGTTTGATTTGATTTTGATTTTATAACCTTAGATTCTGAAGAATCAAAAGTTACATTGTTACCTTTGTCGCATAATTGACTAATACTCATCGGATTATGATTTTAACCATCAAATAAAAGAACCTCTCCAATGATATTTTCAACATTGTTGTCAACATAAGAGATATATCATCCCTTTCCACGAGTCAAGTAAAAGACACACTACTTATCTCTAGTCATACGCTTTAAATAGTAGCTATTAAGGTACCACTTAGCTTTTGATGTTGTAAAACATTCCTCATTATCTTCATGATTTTTCATGAGACAAAAGTTTACTTCTTCCTCACCTAAGGATTTTGTATCATTGTCATCCCAAGCTATGTAAGCTTTATTTGCTTATTTTTTAGGTTTATTGAACTTTCTTTGATTTTAGTTACTTCTTTTGTTCTGAGGACAATTTAGTGTTATGTGTATTATCTTTCCGCATTGATACCATGTAAGAACGAGTGAGGATCTTTTTTTATTCTTGTGGTTAACATCTTGTTGCTTGCCATGCTTCATTAATATTTTAAAGATTCGAACAACCAATGTCTTATCTTCATTAAGTTCTGAATCTTCTTCTTCCTCGACGTTGAGAGCTCACTACAAGAAAATTTCTAAAAAGCATCGACCAAAAGCGAACACTAACATGCCAAAAATGGTCTCTATTGAGTTATTAGCATCAACCTAGCGTCGGGATCGGGGGCGTACACCTCCAGCTTTGTAGCTAATGGTAGTGACTAAATGAGATGCTATAACGAAGCTAATACATGATTGAAAAGTTGACGTTGTAACACCGACTTAATGCGACGTTACACCGTTGATGTGTTTTAATCATGAGTCTAACACCCTACTTCCCGACTCGACAGTTAAATAAATAAATCACAATTGTTCACCAACAGGATGTCACTCAAAACTATAAAACCAATTTGACCCATATAATAATGAAAAATAAATTGTTTGAAAAACGGTTCATTTGGCATAAAGGCCTCAATGACATTATTTGTTTGAAAAACGGTTCATTGCAAAATAAATTCAAACAGAAAGATATGCAACATAAACAAATATAGGACAATCTGATCCCCTCGTGTTATGTATCAAAGTGATTCTAACTATAGACCTGAACGACGAGTAACTAAAAATGAAAAACACCATCCTAAACCTCAAGCTCATACTCAAGTACCTGATTATTTGTACTCAAGAGGAGCATGGACGCAACAACACAAAAAGGGGGTGAGAATACATTCAGATAATAAACAATGCATAAACATTCAGAATAGATTCACACATCTATAAAATCATCCACATAATCAGAAAACACAACAACATCATGTATTCACATCTCACCTACACTACAACCATCCAATAACAATCATGAAATATAATGCAACAGTGACTCAACTCATGCTCGTCACGGTCCCCACTCTGAACCAAACTCTCAACTAAACTCTATATGCATATGATACTAACTCAACGTTTATTTCTTCATAGGACATGGGTCCCAATCTTTGCAAACCTCGAGCCCCCACTCAAGGCTTAGGACAAGTCATTATTCCCTACTCAGAACTAGCGAACATGCCTCTTTCACAACGACACATGTGATGAATGTCATGCAAAAGTGAAATTAATCCTCACTCTGACTATGCATAATCACTCAACAACAACAGGTGCAACACAACCCCACTTTGACTGTAATTAATTATATTCACTGCATCAATAGTACTGATATCTCAAATCACACACCCCATCAACCCATCAACAAGTATGCACAAGACGATACATCATATCATGCTTGCACTTTTATCACACATATTCACAATTACACATAATTCACATTTATGCTTAATATCACTTAATTAAATATGTAATTTAATTAATCAACTCATATTCCTCAAAATACACCAAACAACAGCCAATCATCGACCACATGACAAAATCACACTCAAAACTCAACTCAGTAGGTCAGAATACGCTTTCTGACACAATTGACGGGTAACCCATCACCAGGATGACGCCCGTCATCCTCCCCATCACCCAACACATCACACTAGTGACGACCTGGCAAGACCACGCTCGCCTTGAGGCCATAATGGTCTCCTCGCCAAATGCCTGACGCCCATCAACGCTTCACAGCGTATGACGGCCAGGGCGTCATACGAGTGACGTCTGTCACCCTGCTAACAGAAGCAGAATTCGCGTTCTGCACTTGCAAAACCTCAAAAACCCTCTCAAACTCTCAAAACCCTCATAAATAGCGGAAAAACATCACCCACACGAGTATCACATATTATCATGTTAATTCCTGTTAATCTAACATGTTATTCCAGTAATTTAACCATAAAACCAAAATTAATTAATGCTTTCAAAATCCTAATTTCTTGTAAAAACTCAAGTTTATGAACAAATAGCACACACCATAAATATAATACACGCATTTGAAATCAAACTATTGTATAAAACATAACTGAATCATGTTATTCATCACACAATACAATCAACAACAATAAAGAAATTCCTATTGGAGGTTGAGGGAAACCTCTCTATCCTTTCATGAATTAAGCACCCATAAATGCAGAACCCCCTTACCTTATAATTCTAGAAAATTCAGCAAGGCAAGCTTCAATTGATCTCTTCTCTCAAGCCCTATCACTCTCTTCTCAATCTTTTTTCTCCAATTCCCTAATTTTTCACGTAATGATAAAATAGTCTCTAAAAAAACTACTATTTTATTTAATTTCTCTAAATTACACCTTTTGTCCAACTAAAGTTGAACCTTCCTCCACTCACTACTATAAATTCTCTTCATTTCCAATAAATTAAATAATTAATTCCCACTATGAACTAATTAACTAACACAAAACACCACAAATACCGTCACCGGCTAAACATGTCATATATTCACAAAAATAATCATTTAAATAAATTACTCAAATAAATTAAATAAATAATTAAATAAGCAAATAATTAAATCAAGGTGTTACAACTCTCCCCCATTTAAAATAATTTTTACCATAAAAAATTACCTGATGGGAAAACCTCTAGATAAGAATCTCTCATCCTACTCTCGAGCTCCCACGTCACACTGCCACTAGCACTACCTCCCCCAAACAACTTTCACTGAAGCGATCTTTTTTCCTTGCAAGCTTTTCACTTCACGATCCTCGATTCTCAACGACAAGGTCTCTGCTGTCAAATTTTCTCTAACTTGAACATCATCCAACTAGATCATATGAGACGGATCAGGAATGTACTTCCTCAATTGGGACACATGAAATACCTCATGAAGATTCAAAAGATATAGCGGCAACGCCTTTCAGTAGGCCACCTCTCATACTATCCAAAGAATATGAAACACAGCAATGAAACACATCGTAAGTTTCATATACTTCAACGCGCTGCCAACACCAGTTACTAGAGTAACTCTCAGGAATGCATGATCCCCCTCTTGGAAATCAAGTGTTTTCCTCCTCTTGTCAGGATATCTCTTCTGACAAGTTTGCGAAGCTTTCATATTCTCTTGGATCATCTTGATCATTTCAGTAGTTTGATGAGCTATCTTAGGTCCAAGCACCACACTCTCACCAGAATCATACAAACACAAAAGTGTCTTACACCTCCTACCATACAACGCCTCAAATGGTGTCATCCCATTTCTAGAATTGAAATTGTTATTGTAACTGAACTCAACCAACGATAAGTAACTTTCCCAGTTACCTCTCTGCTCCAAAACACACGCTCTCAACAAATCCTCAAAATACAAAATAATCCTCTCTATCTGACCTTCTGTCTGAGGATGATATGCAAAACTCAACTTCAGCTTAGCACCCATTGCATCTTGCAAAATCTGCCAAAACCTTAAAGTAAACCTCATATATCTATCTGACACAATACTTGACGGAATACCATGCAAGCTAACAATATTCTCAATATACAACTCTGCCAACTTATACAAAGGATAGTTGATCTTAATCGGTATGAAAAGAGACGATTTAGTCAGTTTGTCAACAATAACACATATGAGATCACATCCCTTCCTCGTCCTCGACAAACTTGTCAGAAAATCCTTGGAAATACTATCACACTTACACTCAGGAATACTCAACAGTTGCATCAAACTCGGTGACTTCTATGTTCAATCTTTGACTTTTGGCTAGTCAAACAAGCATAAACAAACTTAGCTACTCCCATCTTCATTCCTGTCCACCAAAATAATTTCTTTAAGTCTTGATTCATCTTTGTGGCCCCAAGATGAATACTCAAACCACTCCTATGACCTTCCTCAAGAATGCTTTTCTTATGTTCTGGCACATTTAGTAAACAAACCCTGTCTCTGAACCTCATTACACCATTCTCCTCGATTCTAAAGTCACCTTATTTCCCTTGATTGATCAACATCATACGGTCAACCAATCCCAAATCAACCTTATGACCTTCTCTTATCTCTTCAAGGATACTACTAGCCAGCTTCAACATTCACAACTTCACACTAATAAGAGTTTATTCACATACCAAAATCATGTCTCTGAATTGTTCGATCAACTTTTACTCTCAAACCATCAACATTGACATACGCTACGACTTCCTGCTCAAAGCATCGACTACGATCTTGGCTTTACCAAGATGGTAACTCAAAGCAAAATCGTAATCTTTCAAGAATTCAATTTATCTCCTCTGTCTCGTATTCAACTCCTTCTGGTCAAAAAGATATTTTAAACTCTTGTGATCACCGAAAACCTCAAATATGGAACCAAACAGATAATGCCTTCAAAATTGTGATCACTAAAATCACAATTGTTCACCAAGCAGGATGTCACTCAAAACTATAAAACCAATTTGAACCACATAATTATGAAAAACAACTTGTTTGATAAGCAGCATAATTACAAAAACATTTTCCATAAAGGTCTCAACGACATTATTGGTTTGAAAATGGTTCATCACAAAATAAAGTCAAATAGAAATATATGCAACATAAACAAATATAGGACAACCTGATCCCCTCGCGTTGCGTATCAGAGCGACTACAACTATAGACCTGAGTGACAAGTAACTAAAGAGGTACAACACCGCCCTCAACCTCAAGCTCCTACTACATTACCTGAAATTCTGGTATGCAAATATCAGATATCCTAAGAGATGTCGAGACACTGATATCTGTGTAAAACACAAGGACAAGACAAAACATAATTAAAGGTATAGAAAAATAACAAAATACAGAGAGATGTTAACCCAGTTCGGTGTACAGCAACACCTACGTCTGGGGGCAACCAAGCCAGGAAGGAAATCTAATAAATAGTATCAGTTTGTAGATCTTCGGCAAACTATCTCTAGTCTACAATCTACTCACCTAATCACTACCTGTGCTTAACTTCTACCTAAGACTAACCTAGGAATGAGACCCGTCTCACTTCCCTTCCAATCACCACTGTGACAGAATTATAACACTTTAAATGTTTTTTTTTAAATACACTTCAAGGACACACAATCACTAAATGCTTAAAAGCTTAGGAGTGATTGACAGAACTTACAACTCAATAGAGACAGTCCTACTCTTATATCAAGATGATATTATAGAGGCTCACAATTAACAAGCAAACAAAAACCCTAAAATATCACTTAACATACGGTACATTCCACACTCGAATTAGGGTTGTGCCATCTTATTTATAAATAGCATCTGATCTGGATTTGGGCTTCAAACGCAGCAAGGCACTTGCTAAAAATCTGCAGAATATTCTCCATAAAAATAGGTTTTCAATCAAGGGTTTCCTAAAATGTATTCAACAGTTATACAAATAGAATATCTTTAAATTCAAACAGAATCTTTGATTCCTCAATTTTGGTCGCCACATAGGATTACTTAATATTCACATAATATTTAATAATCTGTAATTACCCTAGCTGTATCAAACTGCAGGCCTGTAACAGACAAGATGTCGAGTCTTCTTGTTAGGACATCTTGTTCAACATGTTTTTCTTCATGTTAGAACATCTTGTTCAACATGTTACTGCCAAGTTAGTTTTACAAAAATTAATGCCAATCAAAAATACAGAGACTTAACAATACATGATTATCTATACTCCAGAGAAGCATAAACGCAACAACATAAAAAGTGGGTGAGAATACATTCGAATAATAAATTATGCATAAACATTCAGGATAGATTCAGATATCAACAAAATTATCCACGTAATCACAAAACAAACCATCATATATTCACATCTCACCCACACCGATATCATCCAATCACAATCATGCAATATAATGAAACAATGACACGACTCATGCTCGTTACGGTCCCCGCTATGAACTAGACTCTCAACTCAATTCTATATGCTTGTGGTACCGACTCAATGTTTGGTTCTTCATACAAACCAGTCCTAATCTTTGCGAACCCCGAGCCCCCACTCTCGCTTTAAGCCCCACTCAAGGCTTGGGATATGTCACTAGTCCCCACTTTGAACTAGTGAACATGCCTCTTTAACAACAACGACACATATGATGAATGACATACAAAAATGAAGTACAACCACACTCTGACTATACATAATCACTCAACAACAACATGTGCAACACAACCCCACCCTAACTGTAATTAAATATATTCACTACATCAATAGTACTCATATCTCAAATCAGCATCAACCCATCAACAAGTATGCATAAAACACTACATCACATCATACTTGCACTTTTATCACACACACTTACAATTACACACAATTCACATTTATGCATAATATCACTTAATAAATTATGTAATTTAATTAATCAACTCATATTCATCAAAATACACCAAACAACAACCAATCATCGACCGCATGATAAAACCACACTCAAAACTCAACTCAGTAGGTCAGAATACGCTTTCTGACACAATGACAGGTAACCCGTCACCAGGATGACGCCCGTCATCCTCCCCATAACCTAACACGTCACACTGGGGATGACCTGGCAAGAAAATGCTTGCTTGGAGGCTACGAGATTCTCTTCATCATATGCCTCACAACCGTCAGCGTTTCACAACGCATGACGCCCGTGACCCTTCTAACACAAGCAAAATTCATGTTTTGCACTTGGGGAACCTCAAAAACCCTCTCAAATCACTCTACTCTCAAGCAATGCATAAACATCACCCACACGAGTATCACACATTATCATGTTAATTCATATTAATCTAACATGTTATTCCAATAATTTAACCACAAAAATCCGAATTAATTCATGCTTTCAAGATCCCAATTTCATGTCAAAACTCATGTTTATGAATAAATAACACATGAAACAATCACCACAAATACAATACACAAATTTGAAATTAAACAATGGTATAAAATAGAATTGAATCGTGTTATTCATCACACAACACAATCAACAACAAGAGAGAAATTCCTATTGGAGGTTAAGGGAAACCTCTCTACCCTTTCATGAATTAAGCACCCATATATGAAGAATTATCCCTACCTGTAATTCTAGAAAATTCACCAAGGCAAACTTCAATTGACCTCTTCTCTTAAGCCTTATCACTCCCTTCCCAAACTCTTTTTTCTAACTTCCTTGCTTTTCACGTACTAATAAAATAGTCTCTAAAAACCTAATTTTTTGTCTAGCTTTCAGAATACATAGTATTTTGTTTAATTTCTCTAAATTGCACTTTTTGCCCAACTAAAGTTCAGCCTCCCTCCACTAACTACTAAACTCTCCAAATTCCCAAAGTTGACCCAATTCTACATATTCTCTCCAATTGCAATTAATTAATTAACTAATTCTCAGTCTGAACTAATTATTAACAGAAAACACCACAATTATCATCACTGGCCAAACATGTCATATATTCAGAAAATAATCATTTAAATAATTTACTCAAATAAATAAAATAATTAATTAAATAAGCGAATAATTAATCGTGGTGTTACAACTCTCCCCCACTTAAAATAATTTTCACCATAAAAAATTACCTAATGCGAAAAGCTCTAGATAAGACTCTCTCATTCTACTCTCGAGCTCCCACGTCACACTACCACCAATAGTACCTCCCCAAACAACTTTCACTGAAGCGATCTCTTTGCCTCGCTAGCTTTTCACTTCACGATCCCCGATTGTCAACGGCAAGGTCTCTACTGTCAAGTTCTCTCTAACTTGAACATCACCCAACTATATCACATGAGACGAATCGGGAATTTACTTCCTTAGTTGAGACACATGAAACACCTCATGAAGATTCGAAAGATATGGCGATAACGCCAATCGCTAGGCCACCTCTCTTACTCTCTGAAGAATCTGAAATTGACTAATGAAACACAACGTAAGTTTCTTAGACTTCAGCGCACTGCCAACACCAGTTACCGTAGTAACTCTCAGGAACACATAATCCTCCTATTGGAACCCAAGTGTTTTACTCCTTTTGTCATGATAGCTCTTCTGACGACTTTTTGAAATTTTCATCTTCTCTTGTATCATCTTGATCTTTTTCAGTAGTTTGCTGGACTATCTCAGGTCCAAGCACCACATTCTCACCATAATCATACAAACACAAAGGTGTCCTGCACCTCCTACCTTACAACTCCTCAAATAGTGTCATTCAAATCCTAGAATGGAAATTGTTGTTGTAAGTGAACTCAACCAACAGTAAGTAACTTTACTAGTTACCTCCCTGCTCTAAAACACATATTCTCAGCAAATCCACCAAAGACTAAATAATCCTCTCTGTCTGACCATCTATCTTAGGATTATAAGCAAAACTCAACTTCACCTTAGTACCCACTGCTTCTTGCAAACTCTGCCAAAATGTCTAAGTAAACCTCAGATCTCTATCTGACACCATACTTGATGGAATATCGTGCAAGCTAACAAGCTTCTCAATATACAACTCCGCCAACTTATGCAAAGGATAGTTAATCTTAATCGGTATGAAATGAGCCAATTTAGTCAGTCTATCAATAATAACCCAGATGGAATCACATTCTTTTGTCTTCCTCAGCAAACTTATCACGAAAACCATGGAAATACTATCCCACTCCCACTCAAGAATACTCAACAGTTTCATCAAACTCGACTACTTCTGATGTTCAATCTTTGACTTCTGGCAAGTAAAACAAGCATAAACAAACTCACTTACTCTCTTATTCATTCCTGACCACTAAAACAATTTCTTCAAGTTTTGTTACATCTTTGTGGCCCCGGGATGAATACTCAAACCATTCCTATAACCTTCATCAAGAATGATTTTCTTAAGCACTGATACATTTGGTCCACAAACCTTGTCTCTGAACCTCATCAAGCCATTCTCTTCGATTCTAAAGTCACATCATTTGCCTTGATTGATTAACACCAGACAGTCAATCAATCCCAAATCAACCTTCTGACCTTCTTCGATCTCTTCAAGGATACTACTAGTCAACTTTAACATTCCCAACTTCAAACTAATATGAGTCTCTTCACACACCAAACTCGTGTATCTGAATTGTTCGATCAACTCTAACTCTCAAACCATCAACATCGACATACACAACGACATCCTGCATCAAAAAATTGGCTACGACATTGGCTTTACCAGAATGGTAACTCAAACCAAAATTACAATCTTTCAAGAATTTAAGCCATATATTATGCATCATATTCAACTCCTTATAGTCAAAGAGATACTTTGAACTCTTGTGGTCATTGAACACCTAAAATATGGAACCAAACAGATAATGCCTTCAAAGTATCTCTTCGACGGTCTAAAAGCATAAGTCACAACCTGACCAGTCTGCATCAATACGCCACCTAGACCCATCTTTGAAGCATCAGAATACACCACAAAGGACTCACTTGGATTCGGCAAAATCAAAATTATAACTGATGTTAATTTCTTCTTAAGTTCTTGGAAACTCTCTTCCACTAAACACTCCACACATAGGCTTGAACTTTTTGAGTTAACTTAGTCAAAGGAAAATCCAAATTTGAAAAGCCATCGATGAATTTCTTGTAGTAACCAACCAAACCAAGAAAACTTCTTATCTTCATAACAGAGTTCAGAGTCTCCCATTGCAATACAATATCGATCTTCGATGGATCCACATCAATACCACCATTAGAAATTACGTGGCCTAGGAAAATCATTTCTTTCATCCAGAACTCACACTTAGACAACTTCGCATATAACTTATCATCCTTCAAGGTCTGTAGCACAACTCTCAGATGCTCTACATGCTCTTCATCCGACTTCGAATATATCAGAATATCGTCGATGAACACAACCACAAACTGATCTAAGTACGGATGAAATATTCAATTCATTTACTCCATGAACACTTCAGGCACATTAGACACACCAAACGGCATCACTGAATATTTGTAGTGACCATACCTTATTCTGAATGCAGTCTTTGGAATATCGTCGGACTTTACACGAATCTGATGATAAACCAAATGCAAATCGATCTTGCTAAACACCCCACTACCTACTAAATGATCCATCAAATCATCAATCCTCGGGAGTGGATACTTGTTTTTTATTGTTAATTTATTCAGTTGTCGATAGTCAATAAACAGTCTCATGCTACCATCTTTCTTCTTGATTAGTAACACTGGCGCTCCCCACGATGAAACACTCGATCGAACAAACATCTTCTTAAGCAGATCCTCTAATTGTTTCTTCAGCTCACTCAACTCTGAAGCAGACATCCTATAAGGATCCATCAACACAGGACTAGTACCAAGTACTAAGTCTATAGCAAACTCCACCTTACGCTCTGTCGGAAAATCACTGATGTCATTTGGAAACACCTCAGGAAATCACACACCACTTGTAGATCCGTAATCACTATGTCACTTCCCCCACTTAAGGATACGAGCACCATGAACACCTGAACATTCTCACTCAAGGACATCTCTATCTGCCTCGTGGTCATGAAACTCGACTTCGTACTTTCTTCGAAATCAAGAAATTGCACCGACTTATCAAAACAAGTGATAAACACATGGTTGAACTCCAACCAAGTCATTCCCAGAATAACGTCAAGCTGACTTAGAGGTAAACACACTAAGTCCATCCCAAAATTCTCCCAAAAATTGTCAGAGGACAATTCAAACACACCAAGGAAGTAGTCACTAAACCACTGGTTGGGGTATTAATGATCATGATACCATTCATAGTAGACACCTCTAACTTCAACCTCGACACGCACTAGGTAGATATAAACAAATGTCTTCCACTCGTATCAATAATAGTAATTAAAGGAATATTATAAATAAAGCACGTACCTCGTATCAAGTTATCAAACGCAGTAACTTGTGCTCTAAACAACAATAAAACCTTCCCTCCAGACTAAGCCTTCTTAGGTTTCTCACACTAAGTACTAATATATTCTCACACTCTATAGTTAAAACGTCAGATTATTACTCCTATAGTCAGCAGCACGAGGACTTGGCTTCCCACTCTTGAAGGAATTCACAGTTATGCTCTTGCACTTAGGAACACGATGTCCATACTCTCCACACTTAAAGCATCTCACAGAAGTATGATTTTCTCCTCCACTTTGCTTCTTCTCATCTGGAACCCTCTGTTTCCCATTATCAGCTGGAGTACCATACGACTTCCCAAAAATCTGACTCTTCCCTTTTCTTTCACTAATAATTCTATAGTGAGCATACCAGGCTATACTATCCTCATCATAGATTATGCACTTATTCACCAGTACAAAAAAACGGCAAATCTCCTGATAACGATACCTTGTTTGATCTTGGGACGCACCCCGCTCTCAAACTTAATGCATTTCGACCCCTCCACAACTGTACCATTGTAGTGTGGACAGAAATTCACAAGTTCTTCGAACTTAGCTGCATACTAAGCAACAATCGCGTTTCCTTTCTTAAGCTCAAGAAATTCAATATCCTTCTTGCTACGCACATCTTCAGGTAAGTACTTCTTTAGAAACTACGCTTTGAACACAACCCAAGTAATCTCAGTACCAACCACCTCTAGCCTCTAACGTGTGTTATCCCACTAGTCTTCAGCTTATTCAAACAACATGTGAGTACCAAACAATACCTTATACACCTCAATACATGCCATCACTCGGAAAATATTTTCAATCTCTTTCATCCATAAACAAGCATCATGCGAGTCAAACCTACCCTTGAACGCTGGCAGGTTGTTTCTCTAAAATCTTCCCAGTCCACAGAACTCATCATTGGTCTGATTCAGCTGTCCATGCAGCACCTGAGCCACTGACTCCAAAACATCAGCAATTGCGCGGTCGTTTCTTCCAGCCATTCTGCACACCATTAAAGAGACACTAGAAGAAACAATGCATCGACAGTGTACCCACACATGTCGCATACTGGGGAACAATTAACATGTCAATAACATGTCCGGATGGACCAACCTGCTCTGATACCACTATGTAACACCCTACTTCCCAACTCGACAATTAAATAAATAAATCACAATTGTTCATCAAGTAGGATGCCACTCACAAATATAAAACCAATTTGAACCACATAATAATGAAAAATAACTTGTTTGATAAGCAGCAGGATTACAAAAATATTTGGCATAAAGGCCTCAACGACATTATTCGTTTGATAAACAGTTCATCGCAAATTAAAATCAAATAGAAAGATATGTAACACAAACAAATATAGGACAGACGGATCCCCTCGTGTTATGTATCAGAGTGACTCCAACTATAGACCCGAATGACAAGTAACTAAAGAGGCATATCACCATCCTCAACCTAAAGCTCCTACTCAGGTAACTGATTATCTGTACTCCAGAGGAGCGCATATGCAACAACACAAGGGGGGTGAGAATACATTCAAATAATAACCGGTGCATAAACATTAAGGATAGATTCACACAACTACAAAATCATCCACATAATAAGAAAACACACCAACATCATGTATTCATGCTCGCACGGTCCCTACTTTAAACCATACTCTCAACTCAACTATATATGCATGTGATACTGACTCAATGTTTGGTTCTTCATACGAACCGAGTCCCAATCTCTGCGAACCCCGACCCTCGCTCTGAGCTCCAAACCCATACTCAAGGTTTGGGAGAAGTCACTAGTCTCCATTCTAAACTAGAGAATATGCCTCTTTCACAACAACGACACATATGATTAATGTCATACAAAAATGCAGTACAACCTCACTCTAACTATACATAATCACTCAAAAACAACAGGTGAAACACAACCCCACTTTGACTGTAATTAAATATTTTCACGACATCCATAATACTCATATCTCAAGTCACACACCCCATCAACTCATCAACAAGCATGCACAAAACTCTACATCACATCATACTAGCACTTTTATCACACATATTTACAAGTACACATAATTCACATTTATGCATGATATCACTTAATTAATTATGTAATTTAATTAATCAATTCATATTCCTCAAAATCACCAAACAACATCCAATCATCATTTGCATGACAAACCACGCTTAAACCTCAACTCAGTAGGTCAAAATACGCTCTCTGACATGATGGCGGGTAACCCGTCACAAGGATGACGCGCGTCATCCTCTCCATCACCCAACATGTCACACTGGTGACGACATGGCAAGATCATGCTCGCCTGGAGGCCATGACGGTCTCCCCGTCATATGTCCGACGTCCGTTAGCGCTTCACTTTAAACCTCCCAAACAGTGCATAAACATCACTCACACGAGTATCACACATTAGCATGTTAATTCCTCTTAATATAACATGTTATTCCAATAATTTAACCACAAAACTAGAATTAATTAGTGCTTTCAAAATCCCAATTTCATGTCAAAACTCATATTTATGAACAAATAACACACTAAACAATCACCACAAATATAGTACACGAATTTGAAATCAAACCATGGTATAAAACAAAATTGAATCATCTTATTCATCACATAACATAATAAAAAACAAGAGAGGAATTTCTATTGGAGGTTAAGGGAAACATCTCCACCCTTTCATGAATTAAGCACACATAAATGAAGAATTCCTCCCCCTTATCTTGTAATTCTAGAAAATTCAGCAAGTCAGACTTCAATTGATCTCTTCTCTTAAACCATATCACTCCCTTCCCAAGCCCTTTTCTTCAATTCCTTTGTTTTTCACGTACTGATAAAATAGTCTATAAAAATCTAATTTTGTCTAGCTTTTATAAGATATACTATTTTATCTAATTTCTTTAAATTATACTTTTTGCCCAACTAAAGTGCAGTATTCCTCCACTCACTACTAAACTTTCTCAATTCTCAAAATTGGTCAAATTCTACATATTCTCTCCATTTCCAATTAATTAATTAAGTAATTCTCATTCTGAACTTGTCATCGGTTGAACTTGTCATATATTTACAAAAATAATTATTTAAGTAAATTACTAAAAATAATTAATTAATTAATTAATTAATTAAGTAAATAATTAAATCGGGAATGTTACAATGAGCTTCGACTTAAATTGACGCTAATTATTAACGTCTCTCTTTAGAGATGTTATTGTCCAACGCAACGTTTAGTTAGCTTCAATTTTGGGCGACACTAAATGGAAAAAAAATTAAATCAATTCTTAGAATGTTGCATAACCTATTTAAAAGTCTCCTTTTAAAATAGGTTTTCACATGTCCAAACATAGGCCAATGTCTATTACAAATTATTGTTCTGATTGTATCCATTTATTGCTAGAACCACATAATTCCAACTACAATTCAACTAATCCATGTCTCCATAAATTACATGTTCATCATGATGGTTAAAATTTTTGCATCCTCAAATAAATAAAACAGTGAAGACTCATTTTGGTTCCTAAAAAATCTACAGATCTCTCGTTAATATATTATTTCAAACTGGTTTTTTTTTCTATTTTTAAATGGTGAATGAACTACCATGTGTATTATTTATGCCACGTGCATTTTATAATTATTACATGGATAACCAAGTTGGATTTTATTTTTTATTTTTCAATTTTTAAGAACTAAATTGATTTTTATTTTTAATTTGATTTCTATTTTTAAACAATTCAGATTTGAAAATATTTATAAAAAAAAATGAAAAACACCAAAATTTGTTCCTAAAAGGAATTGAACCCTAGCTTTAAAACACATCTTATGTCTATACCACTAGGTCAATGTAAATTGGCAATATATAATTCTCAAGATGTATAGTAATATTAAATAATTTATAATTTAAAACAAAAAATAAATATTTACTTATTTAAAATAATACACAAATAAATATTATTTAAAATAAGTAAATATTTATTTGTATGTTATTTAAATAAAGTAAATAAATAAATGTTTATTTTTAATTGTTAAGTTAAGTATTCAATATTACACAAATTTTTAAAAATAATACACAAATTTAAATTAATAAATTGATTGAAAATATTACAAATTTAAAAATAATAAATAAACTTAAAAATAAAAATAATAAAATGTAAAATCTAAATATAATTAATCAAATAGGAATAAATTGATTAATATTTAATTAAATTACTAGTAAATTAATTGATTATTATCTGTTTAATTTGAATCAATTAAGCAATTTCAGAAATTAATTGATTATTTAATTTAAATTAATTAAATATTTTAATAATAAATTAAATTACTATTATATTAATTGATTATTATTTATTTTGAATTATGTAAATATTTATTTGTGTGTGATTTGAAATATGTAAATAAGTAAATGTTTATTCTGAATTTTTAAATTAAGTACTCTCTCTCCCTCCCTCTCTCTCAAACAAAAGGAAAAAACATAATTCAAAAAAGAAAAAGAAAAATTCAAAGTTAGTTGCTCAGTTTTTTATTAAAGGCCAATTTTTAAATTTTATTATAGAACTCTAAAAAGTCAGAATCAGCCTTATCTCCTTTTTACTCATATCTTCTAGTTTTTCAGCTATTACTAAATATGTCATATCAAATAATTACTAGTCTTTCATTAATATTTTTTAATTAGTGTATCAATGTTCTAGTGTGATTTTCATATATCTCTATGTGAAAAATAATTGAGAGAAAGAAATAGAGACTTTCATATCCTAATGTCTATGACCATGAAATAGGAAAAAAATCTACATTTTTTATAGTGGTGATTGGCGTTGAATTTGGTAGGGAGAATCACGGTTCGATCCCCCACAACTGTGATTGGAAATGGGTTGAAATCAGAGATGGAGCCAGAAATATTGAGTAGAGGAGGCAATATATATATATATATATATATATATATATATATATATATATATATATATATATATCTTATGAGAATGTCATTTTTATGTAAGCACATCCATTTGGGTCGAAACAAACTCCAAGAAAAACTTATCCTTCTCCAATATAGGATTCATATATATATATATGATTCATATCTTATGAGAATGTCATTTTTATGTAAGCACACAAAGCACATCCATTTGGGTCGAAACAAACTCCAAGAAAAACTTATCCTTCTCCAAGCATATACCGAAAATTTGAAAAAATCCAGTATACAATATCGGAAATTTGGAAATATCCGGTATTTTATACCAGAAATTTGGAAATATTCGGTGATTCACACAAACTTTTGGTTACAATACCGGAAATTTTGCAAAGTTCCGGTACACAACAAAACCTTCCGAAAATTTGGAAATTTTCGATATACCGAAAATTTTGTTTGCAACTAAAATTTTCGATAACAGACCAGTAAGTAGCAAAAATGCTTTCTTTGTGCAGTCTGGAGCCAGCAGGGTCATCTACGGGCAAAGTATGTTTTCTATGTAACAAGTTAAATTTTAATATTTCCGTGGCGTTATATGATATTGATAATATACTTTTTATGTATTGTAAACAACAGATATTTGAGGGTCGAGCTAGAGTATTAGTCTGCGCATAGCATATTGGCAAGCAACATCGTATTATAGTTGTGACTATTTGTTCTGATACTACAAATGGCTAGCGAGGTAGGAAGAATAAATTGATTATGGGTTGTGAGAGAGTAGAAAATTATAAAAATAAAAATACATCTTAAAGCAATAAATCTTCAGATGGAATTTATAGTATGAAAGTGAAATGTCCTTTTAGGCTGAGATCTTTACCGAGTGGTATTGATTGAAAGGTGATGATTAGGTGTGGGTTTCACAATAATAAATTATCTGAGGATTTAGATGGTCATGGCATATTGGGTCATCTAAAAGATCATTAGAGACAGATTATGAATGACATGACGAAGTACAACATGGCTCCACGGCACATAGTTTCTACCTTGAAAGACAAAGATCCATAAAATCTCACCAGTGTTACCCAAGTGTATAAAGCTAGAGCTACATTTAATGCGAGCAAGAGAGGTACATTGACGGAAATGCAAATGTTGTTGACTCTTATTCATAGAGAAAAATATATGTGTTGGACAAGAAATAGGGAAGACTCAAATGTTATTGCTGATATCTTCTGGACACATCCTGATTCAGTGAAGTTATTGAATATGTTTCACTTGGTGTTAATTTTTTATTGTACATACAAGACTAATAGGTAATGTGCATCTTGATCATACCTTGATACCATTTCAATATACTTTGATTTATCAGATTTTTTATTATTTGAATCATGAACATACAGGTACTGGTTACCACTGCTTAAGATTGGTGGTGTTACGTCAACAAAGTTTACGTTTTCGGTAAGGTTTGCCTATTTGGAACATGAAAGAGAGGAGAACTTCACATGGGCATTGGAGAAGCTCAAAGAGTTGTTCTCTTCCGAGAAATTGCTACCGAATGTTGAGACGGACCGAGAACTTCCGTTGATGAATGCAATTGAAGTTGTGTTTCTAAATTCAACACATCTGTTATGTTCATTCCATATTACAAAAAACATTAGCATGAAATGTAAGGAGTGTCTCAAATCAGAAAGACATGGACATGTCATGGATCTATGGAACAACATCATGTATGCTAATAGAGAAATTGAGTATCTTGCACACTTGAAGCACTTTGAGACTGTTTGTGTTGATATTTCTTTGTTTCTTAAGTATGTGAATGAAACATGGTTGACACCTTATTAAGAATGGTTTATGGGTGCTTGGACTAACAAAGTCGCTCATTTAGGAAACACAACAACGAATAGGTACATAAACTTATTTTCAATGTTATTACTAAGCATAATTTATCAGGTTGGCTCATTATTATTTAATTATTATGATTCAGAGTGGAGTCTGCTCATTGGAGACTGAAAAATATATTGATTACATGCCGAGGAGATTTATGCCGAAGTTGGGATGCTGTGAACATCATGTTTAAGTTGCAGCTAGGTTCAATCAGGGTGTCATTTCAAATAAGTATTGTCAACATTGAGCATTGGTATAACACTCTATTCTATGCCAACTTGCACGGTTTTGTTTCAAGACAGTGTATACAACACATAGGGAATGAGCTAGAAAAGATAAAATTTGTTGGTACAAGCAAGGATATTTGTGGCTGCTTCATTAGAACTACACATGGGTTATCTTGTGCATGTCAACTTGCTGATTTCCAAATACAAGGCTTGCATGTTCCTTTAGAACCAATTCATATTTTTTTGGAAGAAATTACACATTCAAGAGCATGCTAGCGGTCATGATGATAGTGGCACAACACTGGATTTAAAAGTAGAGTGTGAAAAGTTAAAGACATGTTTTAATTCATTGGATATTGTAGGCTAGAGGGTGTTAAAGAAAAAAGTTTGAGAACTAACACATCCATCCACAACTTCTGTGTCCACTGCCAGTGAAGTACAAGCCAAATAAGGGAGTTAAGAAGAGCAAAAAGGGTGAAGAGAGTGATTGCATTGTGATCATTCATAGTGGGAGTATGGTGAGGGCTTGCAGGGGAGTCAGACTACAAAGAGACCATGCACGAAACCAACAGGAAGTCAACCTTCTAGTATGCTGGGTCAAAGTCAACCGTCCACTATATCTTCGAGGCATCTTTACTTGTCTCAGTTTCCTGATTTCTTGTATTCATACATTGATGACATTGTCGATGTGGGTGACGATGGAAATTGTGGTTTTCGGGCTATTGCAGCTTTACTTAGATGGGGTAAAGAGTCATGGTCGTTGGTCCGGACACATGTAGATACTCAAGTTCATCAACATCCAAAATTGTTTTTCAATTTGTTCTATGATATGGTCTCTGAAGTTAGGAATTCCTTAAAATTAGAACACTTGGGTATGCAGGGTAGAAAAAAATAGATGTCGATTCCTGATATAGGTTACCCTATTGCAAGTAGGTACAGTGTCGTATTTGTCTCCCTATCACAGAGACTTAGCATTACCTTTTTCTCTCTTACCATAACTCCACCTATTTATACGAGCAGACATAAAATCAATGATGTTGGCTTTGTGAACAATAATCATTGGGTTCAGATAAAATTAATACCTGATAGTCCATTAGGACTCTCGTCACTGATCGTTGGAGACAAAACTGTACTGAAGATGCAAAAGCATGGGAATTAGAATATGCAGGACAAATTAGGCACTGGGAGGAAAAAGTTAGGAAGTCATCCTAATTTGCTATGTAATCTTGTGAACATTATATTTATTATATGTAAAACCATTTATGCAGACAAATGTGTCAAAAACATTGAAAAAAAAAATTATTTTGAAATTTTGGTTGCATACCGAAAATATAGAATTTCTAAAATTTCCAGTATTCAACTATAAATTTCATAATTTTAAATTTTTTTTTGAAAGGCAAGGTAATAGATATAAAGAAAGAGGTAAATTAAAAGTAGGAGAAGATACCCTTTTACTTTTAGGGATTAATTCATTACTCGATGAGCTAAATAAATGCAGTTTTAAGTAGAACTAGTATAACACCCGTGCTCCCGCACGGGTAAAAGCATGTCTATAACGTACGGAAAGGGAAAAAATTGTATGTAACATTTTAGACTGAAAGAAATGTAGTATATATAGTAGAAATAACTATATGTAGTAATTTTCTAGAAAAAGTCCTATTATTTTTAAAGGTAGTGAAAAAAAAAAGAAAAAAATAATATAAGAAAAGTGGTTAATTGAACCACTTAATAATGTATACAAATCTATCTAATAGAAAAAATTTGATAGCAAACTAAAGAATAAAAAGGAGTAAAAAATAAAAAATAGAAATGTGTAATGGAAAATAAAATAGAGAGGATGTGGGCCAAACAATCTGAAGGGTTTACCTGGCCCATGGAATGGTCTATAGTGTTGAAAACATCATTGTCCAAGGGTGGAAGTTCAGTTTCATTCTACTCCGTACCGTATACACGAAGATTCAAGTGCTGCTTGTCTGAACCGTTTTCGGAAGCTTTACGTGCGGGATGGCGATGAAAGAGGAACAGCAGGATCAGGCGCGGTAAGTAGATTGATGTTGAGCATGCTATTAGTGAATGTATCCCTCTTTGTGTTGTCACAGAATGTTGCATGTTTTGAAAATGTGATATGGTTCCCGCTTTTGATGGTGTGTTCATTGGATTGCATGTTTGGTTGTGTATTTCGAATTAATGTTTTACGTTGCATGTTAATTTTCCGTTCATCTTTGTATGCTTGTGTGTTAATGAAACATTCAAATTGTAATGCGATGTACAGTTTTTTTAAGAAAGTTTTTTGGTGATGACGAACAGTCTGTAGAAATGAAATATGTGTAATAATGAAAGTATATTTTGATCTGGCATATCACCTTCGTTAGACGTTTCATATGGCAAATTGAAGTGTAGGTCTGAGTCAGTGAATGAGGGTTTTAGATGAAACTGTTTTAGCAAGTTAACATGTATGACATAAGTTATTTATCTTGTTAATCCGTGAGTTTTAAATGGTTCCTGGTCGTTTCTGTTTCACGTACGCTTGTATCGTAAAATAGAATGATTGTATGCTTCGTGTTATTGCAGATCCGTGGATGAAAGTGATCAAGATCTGAGCATGAAGCTCAAATTCTACATCTGGACGAAAAAAATAACCTCTGCAAAAACGGTTGCGAATAATGTTATGGTTTGTGCTGTTAACTGATGTTGTTGTTGATAGTTAATGGAAAGCCATGTGCAATGTATTGATAATTGTTTTTGGTTATTCGCAGCACTTTCCACAGAAAGTTATCAAGTCTGCCCTGGAGGGTGTTGGGCCACGCTTTTGGTTGTATGAATTCGACACCAAAGAGAGGTATGAGTGTGAGCTGCAACGTTCTCCAAGAAAGTATTGCGTCGAGATGTATATATGGAAAGGATGGAAGGACTTTGTGAAAAACAAACAACTCCGTAGAGGTGATAAATTGCGATTCATGCTAAGGGACCCTCCTTGCAACAGGCTAGTGGTGAAAGTGTCAAACCGTTGATAGTTTGGAGGTGTATGTTGGTTGGTAATGGTAGTAAGGTGGCAACCAGTTAGACAACCGATTTAGTATTTAAGTCTATTTTGTGTAAGTTATGGTACGCTAATGTCGTGTTCAAACGTTGTTTAGTTTGTAGTGTTTAAGTTTAAGTACGTATCTATTTTGAGAACTGGTGGATGTATTATATAATCATATAAATTGAATGATATATTATTACTATAATGGTGAATGAGCATTCAATGTTTGTTTGTGTGCTAAAAAGTCCTAATTTGAATGTTTCTTTGTTTATTTGATCAATGATGCTTGTCAGTTTGATGTGCACTATATTTGTTGGATACCCTGTATTTTTGATTGGCTGCATAATTCAGTTGACAAGTTGTTGTTAGGGGTGGATTAGAAGGTTAGGGTGATTTTGTGGGTAGTTCTTTTACATGGTTATGCTATCAGTTTGATGTGGACTGGGGTGCTTTGATATCCTGTCTTTTTTTTATGCTGTCTAATTAATTTGACAGGTTGTTGTTAGATGTGTTTTAGAAGGTTAGGGTGGTTTTGTTCACAGGATTTGAAATGGATTAGTGTGTCAGTTGGATGTGGTGTGGAGTATTTGAATACACTGTCGTGTTTTTTGGTTGTGTAATTCAAATGACTGCATGTTGTTTGAAGTCGATTCGAAGCTTAGGGATGTGGTCTCGAGTTTTAGAATACACTGGCATTGTAGTGTATATGTTTCATTCTGTTCATTTTTTTCAGATGGTCCTGATTATTATGTCTGGGCCTGTGGAATAGTACATTCTAAACACTGATATTATGTACAATCAGAATACCAAAACAGATGTTGAGCTTATTTAGAAATGTGGAATAGTACATTACACTGGCTATGGCATATTAAGAAATGGTAATATGTTGAGCTTGGTACTTGTTTAGGAAATATTAATTTTGGTTGATGTGTGTTTTAGAAGGACTGCATGTAATTATAGGAATTGGTTGTGCATGTTTGACAATATATGTTGTATTTGCTGTATAAAGAAACTGCTATTGTTGATCTGAAAATTTTAGTTTGAACATATATGTTCAATTTGTTGTACAAAATTTGGAATAACTATGTTGATTTGGCTGTAGAAGTGAACATATTATGAAGTGACATCTATTAGAACTTAAGCATTACTGTTAAAAAAAATTAAGCCATTAAGAGCAATGCACTGTGAGGTTAAATCATCACAAGGTCTCAGCAATTGGTCACAACCAAAGAGTTAACTTTCTGTATCAGTATAGTTAGTTTATAATTTTCTGCCATCACCTTTACATTCTCTCCATAAGGTAAACTATGATGGTAACTTCATTTCTTCAAGCCTTAAAAGTCTGATGGTATATGAATGTCTACATCAATAGCAGAAAAAAATCCACTCCCTTAAGACACTATAAATATTAAAAACATAAACAGAAAACAATTGCATTCAAAATTGATAGAGTTGTCATAAAAATTAAATGTCATTCATGTAGAAACAGCTTTTTCAAGATGTTTTACAAAGGCTTATGAAACAAAAATGTTACAAACATCTTCCAAATAATTTCAAGCCTTGAACCTGAAAAATGGATAAAGAAACAATGCACAATGTTAGTTATGTAATTCACAAATGTTTAACATTGTTAGTACGAAGGAAAAAAAGATCTCATAAAAACAAACCTTTCAGATGTTTTGGAACACTTCTTTGAAGACGACATTCGTAGTAGTACTCAATGCTTCTTTATCCTTGTCATGAATAAGAATCTTGAGACCCTTTTTGGATTTAACCCTAGAGATAGCCACATATAATTGGCCATGACTAAAGACATCTTTTGGCAAGTACAAACCGACATTGTCAAGAGATTGTCCTTGAGACTTGTTAATTGTCATGGCAAAGGAAACAATAATTGGGAACTGACGTCTCACCAATTTAAAAGGCCATGGTGACTGTGAGGGGGACAAAGACATCCTAGGAATGTAAATGATGTTACCAATATTTTTTCCAGAAATTATGTTAGCTTCAATGACATGATTGGCAAGTCTGGTTACAGTGAGGCGTGTACCATTGCACAACCCTTCAGACTGATCTAGATTGCGCATTAACATTATTGTTGCCCCAACTTTCAACCTGATTGAATGATTAGGTAATCCAGAAGTTTTAAGAGAATTCAGAAATTCGGGTGTGACATGCTCATATGCATCAAACGTAGTCGCATCAGATTTATCTATAGAATCACTACTGAAGTATTCTTTCTCATCTCCTACAATATTTGAAGAAAATACTATATGAATGACAATGTAAGATATATAACGCTACTTTTTAGTATTACCATAAGAATGGATAAAAAAATGCGAGTTTCATACCTGGAAGAAGGTTTGTGATATATTGGTTAATATCATCTACTACTTCAATTGTTGAAGCTAATATTGCACGACTTTGAAGATAGTCAGCATCAAGATAATTATGAATCAGATTAGGGTATGTATCCTCAACAATTGCCTGAATCGGATCAGAAAAATTTGAAATCAAAAACTCTGGTGGAATCTCAATATCAGCATAACCCTCATTTGGCTCACACATGGTCCCATCTCCGATTTTTAAAATCCGTTCTGAAAAACTCCTTATGTCTTCAACCGTAGAAGTAGTTGCACCAGTTTCCAAGTGCATGTTCTTTGTAAGCTTCAAGACTGTACATTCATCCCAAATATAAGACGCATTGATGGTTGCATGGATGATATCAGATCTAGTACCTCTTGGTATGACGGGGAGAATTTGTCTGAAGTCACCTCCGAACACAACAACTTTACCTCCAAATAGTTTTTTAGATGCACCTGGCAATCCACTCATAATATCTTTTAAGGATTTGTCAAGAGACTCAAAGCAAAACTTGTTAGCCATAGGAGCCTCATCCCATATGATAAGATCTGTCATCTTTAGAAGCTCAGCAAGATCATCCTTTTTGTTAATGTTGCAAATAGAAGTTTCTAAAGTAGGGACTGGGATCTTAAATCTTGAATGAGTTGTTCTTCCACCTGGTAACAATAAACTTGCAATCCCACTTGAGGCAACAGGCAAGACAATTTTTTTCTTAGATCTAAGTGCTGCTGATAAAGTGTTCCACATAAAAGTCTTACCAGTCCCACCGTACCCATATAAGAAAAACACCCCACCTTGTTGCCTTTCTACAGCATCCATGATTTCGTTAAAAATGCCTCTTTGCTCATCTACAAATAAGAGAAGATTCGTTTACATGTCAATGCATAATTCTTAAGGTTAAATATTTTAAACGACAAAGAAAGTACCTATCTGTAAGAGAAGAACACAAATTTAAATAAATTTGTTCTTGAGCAACAGGATCATATTGACGCTCTTCATAAAGAAGTCTATTTCCTACATCCACAACCACATAATCTCTTGGATATGGCATTGTCTTGTAGTCATTCAAACTTCTATTATTATTCTGTAACAGTTTCTCAATTGCCACCAGTGTAAGTTCTCTGAGCTGCTCATCAGTTAGTGTCAAACCTATGGTGAAATAAGGAATTAATACAGCTGATACGAAAGCGACGTAAGAACTTTGTACAAAGTAATTGAAATATAAATCAGCATTCAAAAATGCAACCAAAGCTGTTTTTTTTAATTTCTGCATGGCAGCCCCAGGTTATTATGAAACTCTTTTTAAGAGGTCTATGCAAGGCAGCCGCAGGTGTCAGTTAAATTCTATTTTTAAAACAGACCGCAAGGAATGCTCAGGTTTCTATGAAGCTGTTTTTTAAAGAAGGCTGCAAGGTAGCACCAGTCTGCATTACTACGCAACATGCTACAAAGTAAATTTGGCCACATACTGTTTCATGCTGCATGATAGAATAGTATCTGCTAGTTATTAAATCAGATTGCTAATTTGGTAGGATAGAATACAATTATTTTCCTTTAAAGAATGATACACGTAACAACTTGCAGCATACAATACAATTGTTTATGAATTAATTGTGGTGAAGTAAATTTTAATAACGCATCGGTAAAAGTTTGCAGCAGACAGAAATAGTTGCACGGTCGGACTAAAAATAGAACCCTCATCCTTGAAATGCAAAAAAAAAGGTATTCGTATCTAATTCCAAACTCTACATAATGCTAATGTAAAACACGGTTTTACCTTGCGAAAACAGGGTATACCAGTGTCATAATTGAAGTGTCTTAGCTTGTAAACAAATGGAGTAGGAAAATGAAATATAGTAAAAATTGTGATACCTTGATTTCTTGTCAACATTCTTTGTTCGTAGAGAATACCATCCGATAAATACATCCAAGTCTTTCTCCAGACATGTTCGGGTCTATTCATGGATGACGACAACAACATCGTTACAAATAACTTACGTAAGAAGAAACCGGAACCCCAAACATGTGCCTCTTTAATTGCCTCAACAAATTCCCTATCGTCCTGTAAAAAACCCATAGCAAAGCATGCTCCTCTAAAAGTTTTATATTGTTTACCATCAATTTTCTTGATGTCTTTATAACACAATGGCCCCTTCTTGATAGTTAGCATCATCCTTAAATAAAATAGTTCACCTGTACTTTTAGGAACCCAAATAAGATGACCAATGGTATACCCTTGTTTCCTCGGCTTCCAACTCCTACTTCGCTTATGATAAACAAATTTAGAAACAAAGTCACCATAAGTTAGTAACCTTGCTTCTTCATAAGTTTTGTTTGCCTCGAACTAAGCCGTAAACATTGATTCGGTTACACTTAGTTTAAGTAAAACGTACGAACTTGCTCGTAGTCTTTGTAGTAAACAGAGGTTTCACCTTCCAAGTGAAAATATAACCTCTCAACAGCTGGCTTTCTACCGTGTATGGAATAAGAAAATATCCTCCAGCATGCCTCACTCGGAGAGATGTATCGACAATCCAAATATTGCTTGATTTCATCAATGTTGTTTTCGTCTTGACCTTGTATGACAGCAGAAATTCTATCAGAACCTTTGTTTATGTATTTGAAAAGGTATTTGATAGAAGTACTCTGATTGCACCATTCCATGTTGATGTGGGCTTCGTACTTCAGTAATAAACCTGGGTTGTGGGGAACTACATGACCACTATGTAGAATGACCCCGTTTTTCTCAATTGTGTTTCCGTTGTTTCTTCGCCTATAAACAGGATAGCCATCTTGGTCCACTATAGTTGTTGGTTGAAATTTTTTTGGGAAAAACTTGGAGCATTTTCTATCTTTCATGCAAGGAGACTTAAGATTTGCCAATCCACAAGGCCCATGAACCATATGAGATTTAACCAAATTGTACAACCTAGGGTGTCTCAAGGGGTCAGGAACTTCAGCACTAATGATCCTGTCAATGTCTTCAGGACCTGGATATTTGTTTGCAGGATGCAAAAAGATCAAGATATGTGCATGTGGAAGTCCTCTCTTCTGAAACTCTATCGTGTACATATCTAGCATTGGAATTAGACTACTATTAAAAGTACATTAAAGTATTAAATTATACATGAAACAGTAGTTTAATAAATTATGATTGTAGAGGAATAATTAACTCACATGCTAGGACTTTGCCTAGGACACCTTTCTTGGTTAAATCTGATAGAAGTTCATCAAACTTGATTTTGAAAACTCTTAAGATGATATCAGGCCGATCTTGTGGTTTTAAATGAAGTGGTGCAAGTACTCTTTGAATCTCTGGCCAATTTGGATTGCAAGTAAAGGTTATGAACAAATCAGGAAATCCAACTTTACTACAAATAGCCATCCCATCATAGTACAATTGATCCATAAATCTACGACCGCCAACCAAGGAAGAGGGCAAAATAACTCTTTTACCTATGCTTGAACCAGCAGTTTGACTTTGATCGCCTTCTTCATTTAGAGAATTGTACTTGGACACCCGAAGCTTTGGTTGATTTTTGCGAACCCATTCTAAGTTCTCTGATTCTAACATTGTGTATCCATCTACCAGAAATTGTTGGAACAACCTTCGTGAACATAACAAAGTCTTTGCCTCCGTTTGTCTGGTTTGAATGCGATATGAAAGCCATTCTCTAATGGTTAGCCTATTTCTTATGCTATTCACGTGGAACGGCCTGTCTCTATGAGCAATGTTCGGTCTATATCCGTCTTCACCATACGGAAAGATCAAAGGATACTGGAAAGCCATGTAACTCGCATGAAGCTCATTGATTCTCTGAAGTCCTCCTCCTTTTGTTTGCATTATTATATCCCTTATTTCTTCCGTGTCAATATCACCGACTACTAACGCAGCAACTTCAGAAACCGTTGGTTAATTGTATACTTTCCCATCCGTGGATCTATCAGAAATTAGTTTCAGCTTCAAGTTTTGAGTATCACCGTTGTTTAACCACTGTTTTTCCATTTGAAAACACTTTGCATGAGCATTGTGTTCATACAGCATTCCCGACAATTGTTGTACAACTACGGGATCAATGTTCGTGGTGTTCCTAAAGATGACAATTTAATGCAAATGGTTAGCAATGATTATATAGGAAAGATAGATTTCGTGATGGGATATATGAACTACAAATCTAAATGTTCAGTAATAGAATTTTACCTCAAACCTTGCATTCGATTTTGGACCTCATTTTCTGTGTCATAAATATATAATTGAGCAAACTTAGGTGGTTGACCATCAGGAGGTAACAAACTTCCAATTCGATGACATGTCTGACCTTGTATCCTCATTGTCGGAGGACCACGTCCATTGTTAAAACGATTGTCCAACTTTGCCCCAGGTGATGTGAAGGCAAACATCATATTGTAAGTTCGGATATGTTGCTGAAACTTCTTGCTAACTAAGCTATTGTGATCAAACAAAAGCTTTGTAAGTAAACCTGGGGGTTCTTTTAGTTTTGGGATCTCAACTTTGCCATTACCACAACACAGCATAAACTTCGGATTGGCCGAGTGCTTACTCTTGTGCTTCCTCTATTGATACCACATAACGACATTACAATAAGGGCATTCAATAAGAGGGTCTCCGATGTCGTAATAATCTACAGAAGTAATTATTTTGTCAATCACTTACCAGAGTATACAGAATCCATTCAAGGTTGTAATATCACAACATATGGTGTAAGAATGGCATACCTTTAGAAGTTCGTGATGAATTGGCATGAATTATAAACGGTGCTTCGACGTCATCTGATTCCGAATCGGCTTCATCTTCAGATACATATGCTATTCATGAACAGAATCATTATAAAATTTTCATTAAATGTTTGGATTACTTAATAGAATGAGTCAATAAATTGTTAGGACAGTCCTTAACCAAGTTGTTAACTTACCTACAAAAGGGTTGTAGTCAGAATCATTCTCGGAGTCGCTATTAAAATCCAAATTCACAGTAGGTGTAAAAATAGGGCATGGAGCCTGAGAGCTATGTCTTGGAATATCTGTAGATTGTGAGACTGTTGTAGCCACAGGGAAACCCGGTTCATGATTTTCAAGGGGTATGCTTCGATCATGGATCACCGATTTAAGTACTCTATCCTGTCTGTCAAGAAATGTTACGGTCATGCGCACGGACTATGTAGCGTTTAATTCTAAATGAGTCAAGTGAGTTAAGCACATAACTTGTTTCATTATAATGACATGTACCTAGTTTCTGTAGAACTGTCAGTCATATGCTGGACTGCTTCGTTTGGAAAACTTCTGCTCAAGTTAAACGCCAAATTTGGGACTCCAACTGTCCTAGGTCTTCCACGACCTGGTTTGTTTATGGTATGAATCCTGTTTACACAATTAGAAAAGCTCAAAGTTGTATGACTCACATGCAGGCATAGTATCTTAACAGTGTTGTGACATAAAAGTAAGACAATCCTGTTTATGTTAAGATAGTTAATGAACCTTTACCGAGCATGCGAGGTTTCACCGGAAGCTGTGTTAGAAGTAGCAGATTCTATGGCATTTGTGTTAATAGGATTGTCTATGCCAGAATTTAATGCGCGAACTGGAATTCCCAAGCATTTGCTAGGCCTGCCCCGACCTGTCTTGGCTGTGCTTGTATTTCTGTTAAAACCATAATATTCAAAAAAGTACATTATAACGAAAAATGCGGTTGAATCATGTAGATAAATGTTCAACATATTAACCATAAATCATTGTAGAATACAATACATGTTACTACCACACACAAAAATTATGAAACTTACGTGATTGTCTGAGAAGAGCTTCCAAACTCATTGACGTTGTTAAGACGAAATGGCAATCCATTTTGCGTATAATTGCTTGTTGAAGGGGTAACAAATATATTTGAACTGACATTTGAATCAGATGTAAATTTGGACAATAAATTTGTTCCCAAAGATTGTAATTGGCAGGCCCTTAAATTTGTTTTGAAACCATGTCTTGATCGGCTTGGTTCGGAACCGAGTAACACCGCATTGATCATAGTACTCTCTTCAACTGTCTGTGAGATAGGCGTAATGTTTTGAAACGACGGGGTCAGCTCGGACAATGATTGTCGCATTGTGAAAATATTTGGAGTACTATGACTGTCGTCCATACCAAGCATCTGTTGAGTAGTTTGTCGCTGTCGCTTTGAGCGGTTTTCTTTCAGTATCATTGATCGTCTTGCTCTTGCTTTTTTCGCTGACCCAATGTTGTCAATAGGGGCCATTCTTGTTGCCTCAAAACACCTGCTATATAATCATATAAGGACCATTTAATGCATAAAAAAATGTAACAACAATAATGATATTCAACATTTAAATACACTATAACCATAAGCATTGTATTTTACATGCTTAGTATAAATGGTTAGTAAAGAAGCAGTAAATTAATGGTAAAGAAGCTTAGTAAAATAGCATTAAATGGTCCTTGAATGACTTGGATTCATGTTCCATAGAAACACTAATGAGGTAGGTGCTGCATCATAAATGACTTCAACAAACTTATATTATCTTAATCTTTCCTATAAAAGTGGTTGTATATTGGATAGATTCTAAGGCATTGGTGAAAGGGACACTAAAAATGTCTACTCAGAAAAAGGGTTGTTGTTGAAATCCATTGTTGTAGCATACACTATGAATCATGTCCAACATGTATAATGAGGTAACCTTAATACTTCTATGTTATGTAATCCAATTTGTCTAACAATGTTCAAATTCAGTGGATATATAGATTTATCTCCAAATTTTGGCTAACCAATTGGTTCATGTGAGATTCCAAGAAAGGGTAAACTTGAAACAAAGATATGTTCGTCTGTCCCATTAATATACTCACCATATTGCAGAAAAATTTATCTATCAGCAATGCCCTGGTTTCTTAAGTTGGTCAGCAACAGTCCTCACTCTTCATTTGCAATTCAAACATTGTCAGGTATGGCATTGGTTTGGTTTATTTTTTTTCTGCAATAAAAGTTTGTTATTCAGTTAGTATAAGCAATGTAAATTGTAGCATACCATGTTGAGGACTGTTCTGCAACTTTTTTTAATATATAATACTAACACCAACTAAAAATGATCCTAGTTGGCAGGACTAAGTAAAACTTGTTCTACATAGCTTAGTCAGCTATATTTTGTTATGTATCCCTTGGTAATAAACTTGTGTTTATAACAATAACGGAAAATGGGTTAAGCAATAGTTAGACATTTAGGATATTTTTCAAATCTGCTAACCTTTTCCATATAAGGGAAAAGCAACTAAAATATAATATAAACTCTGACATTACACCAAAAAGTCTTTGGTTAAAGTGGATTTACCTTGTCAAATGTGTAAAAAAGATCGATGATAAACAAAAAGCAGACTGCCTATACATAGCCTAAAGTCTTATGCATTTATTGTTGAACTGACCATATATCAAATATATTACCAAAATCCTGGAAATATGAGTCTCTCTCTTCTGACCTATAGCAGGAAATTGTACAGGTTTTCCATTACTGGCAGTTCTCAATGTAGGAATGCTTGGCCTTACGTTTGGAAAAAAGACTGGTGCCTATGCAAACAGTACATCAAGATGTTTATGAAACAACCAACCACTCCATAATCATGATTGTTTCAAATACGTTGCGCAGTGAAATAGCAGTTTTACTGCAGCCTCATTATGGAGTAGGACTGCAAACTGAAATGTTGAGAAAACCACCAGTGGATTCAAAGGTTATTTACTAAACTTTTTTCATACAGTATGCTTTGAAAAATATTGTATTTTCATCTATCTTTTTATGAACATGCTCCTGTTAAATATATAAACTATATATAAACTATATATAAACTAAAGCTTCTCTTAGACTATGTATATGATGCGACATGGTGATAAAATTATGCAGTCTGGTTCTTGAGTGGGAAGAGTAGGTAATATGGACACAAGTATATACAGCCATGCCTGGGAACAAAATCCTCTTATTCATTGTAAACCTTTATTTGTATAGAAAACATGGAGAAGATTTCATGTAATAGTTGGAAGGCTTCGTAATGGATCAAGCATTAATAAGCAACTTGTTACATATGCTTTCATAAGTCATATAGACACATGTACCTAATCCCAACAGAACCAAGAAACACCTGATAAACCTAACAAACAGATACATTGGTTCATCCAGGCATATATAACCAAATCTTAAGACATTCAGAATATGGAAATAATCCATATAGGTCATTCAATTAGGAATAGAAAATTAACTTAATATATCCATTACAACACTACTTTTAAATGATAAGTTAAGGTGTAAAATTACAACATAAAGTACATAGAACATGCATAACGACACGAAACAGTCAACAAAAGGCATCATAGTTGGAAGTTCTCAATTCAAAAAGCGTTCCGTTAGTGATTATGCATAAAAAAATGGATATTTCGTGACGGCCGCAAACCATTTCACTCCTTCTTTACATGCTTGGCCTTCTTTCCAGGCTTAACCTTAGTGGCGGATTGTTTCGGAGTAATCTCCTCAGCATGATTGAGATCACTTGCAGAACTCGCTTGCGCAACCCTCTTGGCAGGTGTACTGTTGGAGCTTGCAGAAGGACTCCAAGGGTGGTTTGCAGCAGAGGATGGTTCTGCAGAGTGTGACTGTTGAGATGACTCAAGGCCCTACATATGCCATTGTGAAACTATTAACAACTATTTCAAATAATCGAGAATCATTAACAGTCATGAATAACAGTTTAGTTAAGGATTCATACCATGACTTGTTTTGGTTCTTTGGCTGGAGACATTTCACAACTTTCCATAGCAGGTGGAGTTGAAGTATGCTGGAAATAGTTAAACATCAATAATTAAACAATAATGAACCAATGACTAATGGAACAATGAGTCTTAAAAACACAAATGAAGCACCTCATTTGGAGTGAGGAAGTTGTGAAACTTATTGTAGAGATTGTCCTCGCTGAGTATCGTAACCACAGAGAATTGCTCGTAAAAGGATTGATACTTGATACGGAAAACCATCTCTCTATTCAACAGAACATCTAGATGAGCAGGCCAGATTTTTGGATTGTCCTCTCCAGTCTACGCAAATACAAATACATCAATCGCAATGGTTATAAAAATCATGACAGTCTTTCACAAAAATTCATAGTACAAGTAATGTTGCAGAATAATAACCTCCTTCATTAATTGTCGTAATTCCTTTGCAGACTTCTTCGTGTAAGGAATACAATCCTTATCCCAAAATACAAAGGTTCCTTTGTGGTTATCATACTCAACTTCAACTTCAAGTTTGAATCTACCGCAACAAAAAATAGGAGAAGTCAATTAATAATTAACCAAAAATTTTAGTTGAAATGTAACGTGTAAGAAACAACATAGGCTTACTTTGTGACAGGATCTACATTAGTAAGTCCACAAGAACATACAAATATTGCACCAACTGACTTGTTAGAAACTTTACAGCCAGGGCAAGTCTCAAAATATCATCCAAACTTCGAAGCTTTGAACCATTTCGTAGTGCCAATAGTTGTTGTGAAACAATCCTATTGTGTTCAAGATTCATTCATAAAGGTAAAATCATAAAACACATGTCCAGAATGAATTCATAAGCATTCATATAGGTCGGATAAGAAACATACCTTGTCGGCTTCATATATAGCACGGATACTCTTGACCTCGTTGAGGCTAGTCCAATTTTTGTTAGTGGATTGAATGGATGAATCACATGTCACGGATTGAGAAAGTGCAGTTGCAGTAGATAAGTCACTTGGTCCAAACCTATAACATAATTAGTTCAGCCTTTAGACATGTATCTTTGTTAAGGGATATGATAAATACGTAAGAAGTGAATGCATTGAATATTACCTGGACTTGAACTCTTCAACTTGTGGATGATCAAAGTCTATGAGAAGTTTAGAACCGTTCCATGCGTTTGATAGACTTGGTAATCCAGAAACTGTGACATAGCATACAAAAAGGTAGTTAGGAAGCACAATAGTGTATGAATGTCAGCAGTTGAGAAACATGGCAGCAAATGGTATTTTTGAAACCTGTATTTGTCTTGCACCAAGCATGTGTCAAGATGATAATGGTAGGACCAGGGGCTTTGTTAGGGTTATTGTAATTAATGAATTGCTTTCCATAATCATCCCACAGCGCAACTTCAATGACGTTGCCTTCAATATCACGCAATGTGATATTTGCGCAAGACTTCTTGCCACCACCTCCCATTTGCGTCCTTAATACATCTTGTAGAACACCAATAACATCTGTAACAGTTAAACAATTTGGAGAGTAAAATTCAAGGATATATTCATGGTAATATAACTATACACAGGCGAATGAACATAAGCACATGTGTAAACTCACCATACAACAGATCAGGTTTGAATTTTCCATTGAGAAAATTCTGTATGGCGTGGAAGTTAAATTTGTGAGTAGGTATTTCTGGTATCGCCACATTAGTCACGGTAGTCCCTCCATTGAAGAGCAATTTGAGTGGGTTAGAACAGACCTTGAAAGGGCCATCATTAAAAATTGGCTCTCCATTGTAGAGGAAATATGTTTCATTCTCCTTGAGTTGGTCTAACCAATCTTTGAAGTCCCTGCTTCTAGTGGTCACATGTATCTGGTCTGCCTGTGAAAGTTTTTAACAAAAAATGTTAAAACAAACAGAAGCATGTAAAAAGCTGTGAAAATGTTTTACCTTTCCATCCTGAATTACCATTTAAACATGTTGTTGGCCATTTATCTCCTTAACAACCCACAAATCGACAACCCTAATATGCATCTTCCACACTGTGTTTCCCTTGACCAGATCCTTGATCAGTATTGGAGGTCTTGACATAGTTTTTTTCCTAGACAACCAAGCATTAGAACTTTTACACAACAAAACAATAACTGAATATTGAGAACATTGAACACATCATGCAAAGCTTGTTATGTGCATAAACCATGTAAGGATGTATAACATAAAACAAATGTTCATCAAATGTCATTCATCAAAACGTGCGTAAAATATAAATGCAGCAAAATGAAGATGCATAGATTGTTATGTGCATAAACGATGTAAGGATGTATAACAAGAAACAAATGTTGATCAAAAGTCATTTATCAAAACGTCTGTAAAATATAAATGCAGCAAAATGAAGATGCAGAGATTGTTATGTGCATAAACGATGTAAGGATGTATAACATGAAACAAATGTTGATCAAAAGTCATTTATCAAAACGTCTGTAAAATATAAATAAAATGAAGACAAAACAGGGTTAATGGTGAACAACCAAAATGATATTTTGAGACGCATTTAACATCAACTACAGAATGGAAAAGATGAAAACAGAGCAAAACAGGGTTGATGTTGCATGAGTAAAATGAAAACTTAGTTCATAAATAGCGCATGACGGTTTGTAGCATTCGACGGAAAACTGAAAAAAAAAATGCGAGCTTACCTTCAGCTTCAATGCAGGTGCGGTGGTTGTAGGAGAGAGAGGGAATACAAAATCTGATGAAGGTGATGAATGAGCTCGCATTGAAGTGAGGAAGCTATGTATGGAGGGAAAAACTATAGTAGACTTCCGGACCAAAGAGAACATGACACATGGCATGATGTGAGGCAATGGAAGCATGAATGTGTCTTGAATTTGTGGTGAATTCTCTAGTTACGGATGTACCCCTTGTGCAGTGCAAATTTTTTTTTGGAAAAGGGTAGAATTGGCAAAGCCGGGAACTTTTTTGTAAATGGTATATAGTTGAAGTGTTTTCAACCCCTCTCTCACATACAATATTTTTATGGGATGATGAAGAAAGAGAAAAGGGAAGATGAAGAAAGAGAAAAAATATTAGGTGTAAGGTAATTCATTGGTAGATTCAATAGACTTTCAGTAACAACCGTTCGATATTTTTAATTAGATCAAATGGATAAATCTTAAAAAGTAATAGAGTATATGGTAGACACTCAATAATATTACACCACCTTAGATATTTAAAGTTAAAATTTAACAAAAATAGACTAAATTGACTAATAGAGTTAGTTTTAAAGGAATAAAAAATAACATTTATTAACTAAAGGACCCATAGTTTTAAAAACCGGACCGGCCGGTCGGACCGGTTGGACCGGGAACCGGCCAGGTAACCGGCCGGGTTAACTTACTCGATCGGCCATGTCTTCGAACCGGTGGGAACCGGTGCGAATCGGAAAAACCGAAAAAACCGGTAGTTTTCGCAAACCGGTGGTTCAACTGCTTATTTAAAAAAAAAAAATATTAATTAATTTTTTTTACTCAAATACATAGAAACTTTTCTCCAAGAATAATAGTGATCACTCATTTGATTTAAGTGATACACAAATTAAGTTTCATAATATCCACAAAACTATTTTTACTATTTTGTATTTATATTGATTGAAAAATCATCATACAAATATTTGTATAGAAATTTAATAATACAGATTAAAAAACTAAATATAATATAATTTTAGACTTAACTGATTTCCATTATATATATATATAAACTTGAAAAATTTATTATTTAGAATAATGTTAATATTTGTATTGTTTTAATTATTAACATTAAAACTGATTTTCTATTAACATTAAAACTATGAATTTAAATTAAACTCTATTTAATTTAGACTCTGTTTAAAATTTACAATAAGACTGTTTAAAATTATGATATGATATTTTTAAAAAATTTAAATGCTAGTTATATTTTTTAGAGACTGAATCATCCGGTTCAACCGGTTTTACCGGTTTTATACCTATTATAATGACAGGTTTATTCAACCAAATTATCTATGGTTTAATCCGGTTTGGTCATGCGATTCGACCAATGACCCAGTGGTTCGACCGATAAACCAGTGACTCAGTACCCTCACCGATTTGATGACCGGTCCGATTTTTAAAACACTAAAAAGACCAAATTGAAATTATAAATTAAGTTAAAGGATTAAAAGTCTAAGTCTAAAATATAACTAGTATATTTTAAAATTATTAGAATTATTTAATTTTATTAGAGAAAAGTTCTCCAATTCACAGCCGCTAAGCATTTAAATAATATTTCGTTTTCTTTTTCCACGAAATCCAGTGAAAAAAGATTTATATCACTCACCTTAAGATTTTAACAAGGCTACCCTTGTCCGTATGACAAAACTGCAACTCAAAAACCCGCTTTCCTTTCTCACCAAATAAATTACAGCAAAAACCATTGCTATCAATCTACTCTATCTACCTTTTCATTTGCTTGCTTCCTTTCAAGTTCTTAGTTCCTCATCAAATAAATTACAACAAAAACCATTGCTATCAAACGCTGTCTACCTTTTCTTTTGTTTGCTTCCTTTCTTCTGAGTTCTCTTTAGTTTCATACTCTTTACAGAGAGCGCACCAGAGACACTCTTGCCTTCAAGCCTTTTTGTCATATTTACCACGCTAGCCATACCTTTTTTTGCAGCAGCCCGATGCTCTGGTCTACGGCTCAGCATTTTTCTATCAAGTGGCCAAAATGCATAAGGTTCAAGCTTATCCTTCCTCTTTATATCTCCACCTGCTTTTTTACTACCATATTCTTTCCCAGTGTAACCCCTACCAGACTCTGCTGTTTTTCTCCGCTTCTGGGCTTTAGTTCCAGACCTCGCAGACAAATGACTATCAGGCTCACTCCTAGCATCATATTCGGATTCGGCTGGTTTTTCCTTTGTCTGTTCCCCTTCCTCATGGATAATCAAACGTCCTTCAGAATCAACCTCCATCTCATCATCGTCTAACCTTGACTTCCTTTTGAGATTCTCACCCGATCTAAGAGCTGACCTTGTTTTCTGCCGATCAAGCAAATCAAGTGGCTCGTCATCTGATTCATCGGATAAATGCTCGGGAAAATTCCTTTTTAATCTCAAATTGGACCTATATGGAACAAGCAATAACATTATTAGTTGAAAATAATTCTCTGGACACTTTATGTTATAGTAGTCTCTGGATAACTCATCACAGAACGGACTATTCATCAAAGACTGCTGCCAATGTATGCAATACCAAAAAGAAGACAGAAAACAGGCACAAATCCAAGACCAAAGAGTCCACTTAAACTACAATAATAACACAAGTGTTGCAGCAAAATTCACAAGGATTAGCTAAAGCTTACTTAAATGAAGATGCTGCTGATTTGAGATGTGTGTGAGATTTTCCCCCTCTAGAAATTGTCTTGCCATTCAGGTATTCTGCATCACTACCGGCGCTCTCTCCATCAAAATCTGAAAAAATATTTGTATGGTTCCATCTACTTTGCCTGAAAAAGATATCATTGTGTCACTATGCAGCTGAAGATACGGCTTTCAAATTCAATATACCACAATATTAATACTAAAAATGCCATTAAAGATTTTGAAGTGTATATTAAAAGTCACAGCACTAACACCACAGAACTTGTATACATCCTGTCGCATGCCAAGTTCAGAAAAAGAATGTCAATTTTGGGTACAACAAGCAACTCATTTTAACATGTCTGTGCATACTCTATAAAGATTACTAGTGAACTAAACTTATAAACCACTCTTCTGTAGAAGTTTACTAAACTTCAATATACACAAGAAATTTGCAAGACGATAGATACACAATCGTTACCTGGATGTAGTTGCCTTTGAAACACGAGATCTAGTTTCTTCAGATTTAGCACCTCGATTCCTCTCTTTCCGCTCCTTAATCTGTTTTACAAATGGTCAAAATTATGCGAAGATTTGAACATATAAGAATTATCAATCTGCTGTTCAACAAACCTTGCGTATGTTGGACAGAAGTTTCATATGCTCTTCAGGCAGGACAGCTTTAACGGCCTCCAATCCACACTTCATGACAAGCATTCCCAAAAGAAGTTTGACCTGAAAAGAATTTGAATCTCATGAATATGTAGCTTGAAATCCAAAACAGCCATCCTCAACAACTGAATGAAATCATTGATTATTTTTCTTACAAAAAATCATCACATGAGATAATAAAAACAAAATACCTTTGCTTGAAAATGATTTTTGGCGACATCTTGCCACTTAAACAAAGACTCAACCACACTCCTCAGATGCATATGCAATCCTTCTGCTTGTGATTTGGCTACTAAAACCTTTAACAGACCAAGATTGGCCTACAAAATGAAGGCATATATTTAAATAATGGCTCAAGGAAATGTTACTTCAATCAGAAATGCATTTAACCAACAAAATGGAAAATGAAACAAACCTTAGTTATCTCTTTTTTCTTTTTTTCGAGCAGGACAAATATGGATGGAAGTAGATCAAAAGCAGTTAAAACAAGATCAGAGAACTCATAGGCCAAGCGAGCTAAACCTTTGACCGTTGCACTTATCATATGATCACTTTTCCCAACAAGGCCATGAGCAACCTTAGCTCACAAAAGCAACACAGTCAAATTACTGCCAGTATAGGCAAAACATAAATTGGACATTTTTCTACCATTAAATATACAAGCTATTGAGTTGAGCCAAATAAAAAAGATGTAAAAATTAAGAGCAATTAAAGGATTAAACTGTGAATTTACCTTGATAAAAAATTGATATAGATTATTTCTGCTCCCACCTCTCTCCTCATCTCCAAATGCATGGGCAATTTCAACCAGAATGTCATAAGCCCTGTTCCTGGTTTTTTTATTGGCCTGTAAAGATAACCTCCAAATTTAGCACCTATGGAAGCTTGTAAAAATATTTTATAAGCAACTGATGGAATAAAGTTGGCGACAAATATCTTTTGATTCCTTACCGAACACTATACTCACATAATAATTGGAATCACATACAAAAAACAATAATGGTCATTCAATCATATTAAAAACTTAATACAGCCCTAAGTTGAGTGAAAGCAGTGCATTTTTTACTCAAAAGTGATATGTGCTTGCTGGAATCTCAGAAGAATATGGGTCAGCTAGATATGTAGATATAACCCGCTTGCTGGTAATTATGGATATTGCCAGTGGCATGCAACAGTAATGTTTCCATCCTAGTATCTTACATGTGGCAGTAACGCAAACCTAAACACCAGCAAGTTCAAAATGTGTGAAAACAATGTTGCCTGGTTACCCTACAGTATGCTATCGTATGTGCAACAGCTCAGCACTACTTTACAACTATGAATGAGGACACATCAGAGAGTTCCAGTTAGGATCATGAAGCCTCACAGTCACAACATAGCGCCCACCCTCACGCCTAAGAAATGGATGAACACTGGATACACAAGAAATGTACCAGGGCCAGAAAAAAACCGAGTAGAGACAAAAGAAATTTATTGATTTATGTATTATTAGAAATGCTACATGGGAAAGGGACAACTAATGCTGCACAACTAAGTTTCCACAATTAACACTACATTACCTCTTTAAGAGCCAGTATAATCTCGGTGAGGAAAACTTCTAGTCTGATCTTCGAATCATCCTGTTGGCAGTACATAAGTTCAGATTCCTTATGCTATATACTATAATACGACGACATACTTTAAAACATATCAGATACACTGCAACAAAAGTGTGGTAATAAACATGGATACCTTTGAATTCGAGTCATGTACTGTTAAGTCAAGGAGCTGAACTTTGACTGCCTCTAACTTCAAGACATGGAGAATCAAGAAGTAAATGCAATCAAGTCTATGGCGTTTGGCAGAGGAATGGCAAGGACGGATTTTAACCATGAGCTCAAGCAGATCCTCAAGTTTTGATGAAACAAAACTATCCGAGCTCTGTCAAGAATAATCCAAGAAAATATTGCACATCAACAACTTTGATGATTGCTTCAACAGCTTGACATCAGAAGGATAAACCAATAAATAAAAACCAATACAAGAAGCATACCCATGACAACAGTCAACACCCATGACTGAACATTTTAAGCCAAATTATAACATGAATATTTTTTTGAGATGAATATTTCCAAACTTCTATTTATGTTAATCAGAAAATCAAATAATGAAATAGATGAATACCCTGAGAATGATCGAAAGAACTTTGTATGCCTTCTTCTGCATGACACCAACATCCTGCAAATAATAATCACAATAACCATCTTCTTAACTTAACTATTTAAAAAAGAAGTTTCAGAAATTCCTTGCAAAGAGCACTATGTATCTCAGACAAACCTGCAATGCTGGCTTTAATACTTCAAATAGTAAATCAATATCTTTCACATCTAATCCAGGCAACAATGAAACTGCAAAATCAAGAAGTCGTGCCCTGGGAAGAAAAGAAATTCTATGAAATATTGACCCAGTGACACCCAACAAACAAATAAGATAATTTAAGTAAAATGCAGATTAGACAAAAACAAGTTTCCAACTTCACAAGAAAAACAATTAGACACAATTCAGAGAAATAGAAAATAATCAACACCTGAGAACTGATTGAGACGCGTCATTTGATGCATTATCAATCTGCATAGAACTTTCTGAATCGTCTACTTTGTTGGCCTTTTGAGTGCATTTTAGAAGGTCCGACATTTTCCTCTTAAATAAGTTTTGTACGACTTTCTTTTCTGCTATAGAAGCAATATCACCAATTGTTCCCTGTAAATGAAACAAACCATTTCAGCTGACATCATAATAAACTTCTTGTACCGATTAAATGTAACAATAATAAGTACAGGTTGAATTTCAGTTGTCAAGTAATTAAGAAACACAGAAAAATAGAACACTTCATCTTTTCATGAAAACCATGCAGCAACCTTTTCAATTCAGGGAATGGAAACCGAAAAATGGTTAGCATTTTTAATCATCCAAAAATAATAGAGTTATCTGTCAGCTGGGGGTTTCTTGGTATGCAATATATAACTTCTATTTCTATATTCACATTTGAAGACCTAATAGAACAATTTTAGAGCTTTTCGTTCTAGATGTCTAGTCATGGATAACTAAAGAGCAAACAAGCCCACATAATCACCATTCGATTACTTAAACTGATGATGGACATTTCTTTAGAGAAAGAGAGGGAGAGTGTGTATTGTCATTTCTTTACTTTTATGTTATGCCAACATGCATGCACATACAAGGGACAGTGCATACATTTAGCTCAACTACAGAACATTGAAGAAATAGTACCTGCAAACAACCACCTTCATCTTTTGTAGATTTCAGGAACACTTCTGAGAGATCTTTCAATAAGTTCTTTGCAGATATCTCCAGTGCCTTCAAATTTTCTGTTGCAACCTGTTGCGAGTACTTAAACAAAATATGTTCTTTGGCCATATCTTGCTCAATAATGTCCTCATCATTTGAGTCCTTAATATTCTTGTTTTGTCTAATCAGAAGCTGCAAACTAGTGCATATTATTCCACGAATATCAGGTTCTTCTTTTACTTTAATACGTAAATGTTTCTCTAGAGCTTTGAAACTTTTAGCCGTGTCCGAAGGATAGTTGCAAAACGAAGGCAGCAAAGACCACAAAGAGTAAGTAAGTGCGTCAGCATTCCTTGATGACACCATCAGTCCCTGCTTCTCAAGCTGCAAAATGTGTAGGATAAGAAATGAATACCATGGAGAAAAATAACACTGCATCTCAAAATAAAATGTCCAGTACCTTTTGAGCCTTCTCCCTTATACGTTCAATCATTGGAAAAATCTCTTCTGTAAAATATTTTAGACTCGCACCAATAATATACTGTTTTAGAATTGGAAAGAGCCATATATTTGAAACAGATAAATCTTCAGCTTCCAAATTCAACGGTATAAGGGATAACAACGTTTCAGGTCCCATTACAACAAGAGCTGATCCAAGGCATGCATGAAGCTGCACAATAGAGTGCACCGGTACTTCGTATCAGTAATTTGTTATGCATAAAAAAAACTAGAAGATCAGACAAATTCCCAGATCCTCTAAACAAAAATTAACTTAATTAAGTTATTGGCCAAAAAAACAAACCATGAAAACAAATAAATTTGCATGAGTCATAGAAATTCAAACAGTTTATTGTCTAATCATACAAAAAATAATAATATAATATAATACACATACATACATCATCAACGGCACCGTCATTGAATGCACATTTTAATTCATACGATGTGTAAAACCAAGATTTGTCGCAGGATAAATAATAAGGCTGCTACAAAACGCTAATTTGCTTTTGAAATAATCAATTTCATAGTATAATATAATAAATCCAATGGAAAGGTATCCAAATCTTTTACAGGACAGACACCATATGTTCAAAGTTGAGACATATGGCATACTGGGAAAAAAACAAATGAAAGCGGATTTTACAAGATTTTGAGCTTCATATTTGGGTAGTATAGCGCAGAAGAATTGTGTAGCAACATAGAAAGAAAGGATAGGTAAACCTGTTTCCTAAAGGGAAAATCTTCATCAGGCAGCTTCTGCATATCTTCCAAGTTTTTGAGAATACCTCTCATGAAGTAAGGAGAGTTACTTCCTACATTGAATATACCAATAATCTCAAAAATAAGTGACAGGAATTTTACACTGCTACTATTTGAGGAATGAAAATAGAAGACATTGTAAGAAAAATCCTAACAAAAAAATCCGGAGAAGTATAACAACTGTTGTACAGATTATTAGCCCGACGATAATAAACCGTACTAACGAATTACCAACCAACAAATAATGTATATTATAAGCCAATTCAAGAAACAAAAACTATACTTGACAGCAATCAAAATACCTAATTTGTGAAACATAGCTGAAACAACATCAAATACTCTATCCCAGGCAGCAGCATAGTGATAATCAAGTAAGGACTCAACAATTGCACAAATTCTCTCAATAATGGTTGGACCTGACATCCTTGATTCATCCAAAGTTATCTGATCCACACCTTGTTTAATCAAGGTCTCATCAATGCAATAATTGATCATACTCTTGAGTGCATCTGCGGCAGCGAATATGGCCTCTTCATGTTCAGACGCCAAAATATCTGTGCATTTAGAAGTAAAAAATAAGCTTTTATAGCTGCCAAATAAAAACAAGTAAATATACACAAACAATTGAAATTCATGATACCTTTGAGATCATTAAAGATACTGGGAAGCTTAATCACACACATTTGCCTGTTTAAAGAAAAGACTTTCTTCATACCAGCATCAAGCAAGCGGGCATTAAATGTTATTCCATCTCCAGACATCACATTCGATGAGGTAGAAAGAGTCGATAATGAGCATAACACCTCAAGCAGTGCTTCAGGAGAAACTTCTGATTCCGGGTTTAGAAAGAGGAAATTCAAACAATTTGTTATGCGCTTAGTGACTAGGGGTTGACGCAGAACCAAGAGACTTTTGAAGTGCTTAAGGATGCTGGTTTTGTATGTTAGCGACAACAAAGGAAAGCATTCTTTCAAGGCATCCAGAATGTACAAAACCTGTTGGGCTCCCATAGTTTCTTTACCAGCATTTGCATTTGCATTTGTATTTGTATCATTTGCATTTGCTCCCCCGGCAAGCAGTAGAAACCTGTCGAGTATGTTTTGGACACCTTCACTGGCAGATGCTAGTAGCGAAGACTTTTGAAAGCTTATCAAGACATCGCGGAGAAACAAATGAGATTGTTCTCTTACCTGTTGAAAGATCTAGTCAGCACACAGCATTCAAGCATGTACCATAACTAAATAAGCATTCTGCACCCTTAATCAGGAGCAGAAGCAGCCTAGTAGAAAACCAATCAAAATTCATCTAACCCATGCCCCTGTAGTCCGCAGTATCTAAACATGTCATGTCCCACTCCCACCTATCTAAGCCTACACTCTGTTTATTACAGGTGAAAAGGGGAAAAGAGCTTCTTAAACTAAAACATCTTGTGGTAGACCATTACAAACTCCAGACCACGTGCATTGTATAATTCCTATTTCCATGTGATCAACTAGATTTGATAGTTTTATAAAAAGTGAAACATCAATATCAAAAATATCATATACTTTGCATCAAATTAATCAACAATTTCGCATTAGTTCATCAGTAAACCACAGAGAATTGAGATTAAGAATTCACAAATTAATACCTTATATCGAGAATCAGTAATAAACCCTAACAAGACATTGAATAACGGGGACACATCAGCCCAATGAACACTGTGTCTATTGATCAACAAATGCGAAAGGCACTTCAATCCATGAATAACCGCAGTTTCAGAACTCAACGGAGACTGAGTAACTCTCACAACCAGCTCAGACAGAAACTCCCTCTTCTTCTCCAACACAGCAGAGGGCAATCTAACGATTACAAGAGATAGAATGGTGAGGAGTGCGTCGATGAGGTGCTTAGCCGGGTTAGGTTCCGATGCGATGCGGTCCAGGGAGGAACACGTAGCTCCGAAGTAAGCAACCGGTGATGAAGGTAGATTGTGGTCTTTGAGTTCCTGAGACATGGCGCCGATAATGGCACAGAGATGTTGGTGGCTTTCGGAGGTGGATTTTCCGAAACGAGAGAGAATGAAATTGCATAAATCGTCATTGGATTCGTTGATGGTGGAGGGTGATTCTTCCATTTCGATTCCTCCCATGGTGGAAAACGAGAATCAAATGCCAAACCCTAGCTAGCACAAACGGCGGCAAGGGTATAAGCAATGCTGAGAAGAGTATGAAAGGCGATAAAACTGTAGTTTCTTAACGGAAATTTATGGACCAACTATGTTTATATATGCTTACTAGTACGTGCCAACGTGGTAATGCACGTGTGTGATGTGTGTGATGTGTACCTAGAGAAAGTTTGGTCGAATATTGAGGAGAAAATAACAAATAAATTATATTAATAATGTTGGATTACTTATTACATCATTAAATATTAAATTAAATATCCTTATAAATTGAGAACATATGAATAAACCTACATTAGTTTTGACCCAATATGTGTATTCGCATAAATGAGAGAAAAATTATAACATGGAATGTTTGGATCATCTAACATGTATGAAATAAAGTCCAATGAATTTAAATTACAAATAAAATATTTAATGATAATATAGATCTAACATCAATGTCACTTATTTAAACTAAATGCATCCTTTAGTCATAGTCACGGTAAAGAATTCAGGTCACATCAACATGTTTATAGATTATTTTTAAATGATTACATTTTGATTATTCAAATTGTTTTGTATTGGAATCAGAAATTGAATAAAGATCGAAAATAATGGTGGAAAGAAATTAACTTGTAAGGTTAACACTATTTCAACGCTCACGCTAGTATGTGAAGGAGATGAGTGAATTTGAAACCTAGTACCTGAATTGGCATATTCTCTATATATAATATAGATGAAATATCTAACTTGTTATTAGTTATTAGTAAAATGCCTATAGTCGTTGGATGCATCAAAGGCTTGAATACAGGTCCGTCTTTGAGGGCGTGCAAGGCGACCTACAGCACAGGGTCTCACATTTTTTCATGAATAAACTATTACAAAAAAGGGTCTCCATACACATTATTCACAGTTAAATATGGCCTCTTAAAAATAATTTACGACTCAAATGAAGTTAACTTTAAATTTTTACACAGGGTCTCTCAAAAGTTTGATACGGCTCTGCTTGGATATTATGTTCTCGCTAGTGGGATGGTTCTCGTGTACTGAGAAGATTCTTGAAGGATTGTATTTCCTCCGTGATGGTCGGTCGAGGTCGATATGGTCGGCTCAAAACAGTTGCCCCCTAAGACCTTGCCAACGTGTAACAAGGCAAGGGTTTGTCGTGTTAGCCTCGGCTATCGACCACTCTTTTATTTATCTTTGGAAGAGTGATATAAAAAAGTCTCAGACTGGATTCACGCCTTTAATGACCTATACTTCAAACGTCTTTTCAAATTAGGAATGACAACGGGTCGGGTCGGGTGCGGATTTCATACTACCTAAACCTGCACCCGAAATCACCACCCAAACCCAAAGGCTATTCGGGTGGCAAAATAACACCCACGCCCACACCCGTTGGGTTCGAGTTTTTTCACCCAAACCCAAACCCGTAGCAAAAACTCAATATATATATATATATAAACTAACAATTTAGAAAATATATATATATATATATATATATATATATATATATATATATGTATATATAACAAACTAACAGTACACGAACTTTACAAACTATATATATATATATATATATATATATATATATATATCGGGTGTGGTTTCGGGTTTCGGGCACGGGTTTTACCCTACCCAGCCCCGCACCCGAAATATCGGGTGGCACCCGAATCCGAACTCAGTCAACTCGGGTTTTCATCCGTTGACTCGGGTTCGGGTGCGGATGGGCCCTGCGGTTCGGGTCTGCCTGCCATCCCTATTTCAAATGCACTATCATATGACCCTTGGGGACGCAAACGTTCGAGTATTGTGTGTGAGTGATTTGATGCGTTTGATATAATTTATTCCCTTCTGTCTGCTAGTGTACAGCTTTTGAAGAGTCAGCGTTGCATTTCTTGAGTTATTTCTCCCAAATTGCGATTATATTTCTTTCTTATGATATTTTGCTTTCTTGTATCCAGAAAAGTTAGTGCAATGTGGGAAAAATCACAAAAGAGTGCTCACAAATTCCATAAGAATGTTCAGTCTTCTTGGGTGGACAATGTCTATTCTTCCACCATTTTTGTTTTTGCCATAAAATGCAATCTTGATGGGGTTTTTTTTTTAAGTTGGCACATCTTTTGATTGAGGTGTCTTGACCCCTAACGAGAATGAAACGATATGCAGTGAGTATGGAGTTTGGGTCATTCCTTTTTATGAATGCACTTTCTCAATTATGGGTCTTCGTTTGTCTTTCATTACTTTTAAAATGGAAGTTCTTAAGCATCTCAGGATGGCTCATTCTCAACTTCATCCAACAAGTTGGGCGTACGTGAAAGTCTGCCAATATCGGTGTGAATACTTGAAGTAAAAGCCTTTTATGACCATTTTCTTTCATCTCTTTTGATGTCTTTATGGTCATGTGACTCTGGCACATAATGAAAATTTGATTTCTCTGGCGCAGACCATCCGGGAATTTGGGACTCTTTTTTGGTTGCAGCCTTTTATGGATCAGTTCTTTTTTATTACCCATATCCACCCATATTTTCATGTTATAGTTTGCACTGTTGAGAACAAATTGGAGGGTAGATGCGTAGAGTTGTTCCCCAGGTACTTAATTGAGAGTTATTTCCTTGTGGAAAATGGTGTGTATGTCTTTAAGGAGGAGGACCTTACTACCAAATATATGCATCAGAAGAAACGACCGATGAGCTTCATCAGTGACCTGGGTTACTCCAAGGGTGTTGTTCCCTCAGAGGAGGCCGATCAGAAACGCTTGCAGCCTTGTTGACATTCAACTATTGGTGGAGGCATGTTCTCGAGAAGAGAGAAAAGTTATTTTTGGTAAGCTTCAGAAGCTCATGGCTTTTATGTTTTTATTTTGCTTATTCATTCCGTATTTGCTTTGACCATGATTTTGTGCATATCTGATGAAGGATGAAGTACAACTCTGGTTCTTAAAGTGGAGAATATGGCTGGCAGGGAACTAAAGCTGACATGTTTACTACTTTAAATCCTTTTGGAAGTGTTGTTGATTTGATTGTCCTTTATATGTCGCAAGGTGCTTCGGGGTTAGGCCCTCGTGTAACATCCCAAATTCGATTAATTGATTTAGTTGAATTATTTAGATTTTAATTTATTATTTGGTGTTTTAATTAAAATGGATTATGTGATTATGGGTGTGTAATGGTATTGGTGTGATGTGGTGAGAAATATGTGCTTGGTAGAATGATTAGAAAATAACTAAAATATTGGTATTTCTAATTAATATTTGAATAAATTCATTTTGTTTAATTTATTAAAACAAAAGAGAGAAAGATATTTTGATGAAAAATAAGAAAATAGAGAATAAGGGATAATAGTATTAGTATTTTATTAAAACAATATTATAGTTAGGAGGGGGGATTTTGGTGAATAAGGAGATAAGTGAGGGTAAGGTGGGAAGTTACTAATTGAGAGAGATTATGTTACTATAAAAAAGGGGTCATTAGAGAAGTTGGAGAATTAGAACGTGAAAACCATAATTTTAAAAAAGAGGCAATGGTAGGGCTCGAAGCGGAAAGAAGAAATTGGAGCAAATTCTGAATTTCTCAAGTAATCTAAGGTAAGGGGGGTCACTCATAATATCGATGTAAATTGCATGATTGGGTAGAGGGAAATCCTTAATCCCATTAGGTTTCCTCAATTTTTCCCCTTTTTGATGAATGAATGATGAACATAACATGAAATATGTAATTGTATGATTATGTGTTATGTTGTGTGATTTTCGTACATTGTTTTGCCATGACAATGATGTGTTCTTGTTGATGAAATTGATATGAAGGTGTGTTCATATGTGTGTTGTGGCTTTAATGGAAAAAGAAGTGGGTTAAATCCATGATTAATTGGTGAAACTGAATGATGATTGATGGATAAACATTGTGTTGATGTTAAATGTTATTATCCTTGATGTTGTTTTGCGATTTGGGGTCAGGAAAAATGAAATCGAAGTTTTGAATTGGACTTCAATGGCAAAAATGCAGTTTCTGCCTTTTGGTTCAAGGTGACGGGTGTCACCCTAATGACGCCCTATTCGTCATGACTTTGGAGGCGCTGACGGGCGTCGGCTGCCTGACGGGTAGACCATCGTGGTCCCCAGGCGTAGTTGGTTAGGACATGTAGCGCGATTTCCGTGACCGCCATTTATGGATGGGATTTCTTGTGAACCGCAATGTACCACATATGAACTTTTATATTTATCGTATGAAGCTTTAAAGGAAGGGGAAAAATCTAAAAAACCCTACAAAAATGCAAATGTTAAAAGAAACAAAGTGCAAATAAAGAGAACTAGAATCGGGGGTTAATTATACTAAGGGAAACTACTAACACCCTAAGCATCCGTAGTACTCTACGGGAACCTCTTGTATATATTTGTGCTATTATTATTATTTGCTATTATTAATTGGGAAAGTTTTATTGCTTTTGAGAGATGAAGAGAGTGAGAAATATTTTTGTTGTTTTTGAAATATATGTGGAAAAAAAGGAATTTGTAAAAGAGGATGAAAAAGAAAAAAAAAGTACTCGCCAAGGGTTGAGACCTTGTGCCTACGTATTCTCAAAATAGAAATCAGAGCAGTCGTAGTTCAGAAATACGGGAAAAGCTTGAAGGAAATTTGTAGCTCAGGGACTACGAGTTGTCGAGTTTTTAAGAACCAAGACAACGAATGGGAAAAAGTTTGAAAGCAAAGCTGATAAATATTGATTTAAAAGAGTTAAGAGGTATGAATGAAGAGTTGAAAGATTTGTAAAGGGATATGCTTTTAAGAAGCCTAAGGGTCCTTGTATGAAGCCCAAAAAGAGGCTAAGGGTCCTTGTATGAACTAAAGGTGAAGAGGGTTTAAGAGGGGTTTCACCGGGAAACCTTCCTCTCTTTGTTGAGGTGTTCTAAGGTTGAACTAAAGGGATCATGTTATGACGCTTGGATAAAGCCCAAGAGGAGGTTGTGGATGCGAATGTGAATATGAGTATCCATGAAAGTGTCGGAAAAGAAGATGAAGATGTGAATATCCGGGAAAACGTCGGAAGAGAAGAGAATGTAAAAAATGAATATCCGGGAAAGCATCGGATGAAAAGAGAAGATCTTGAATATCCGGGAAAACATCGGATGGAAAGAGAGAATCTCCGCGAAAGCGTCGGATGTGAAGGAAAGATGTAAAAAAAGAAAAGGTTGCAATATCCGGGAAAGCGTCGGATGTAAAAAGAAGATCAAAAAATAAAATAGTGCTCGCTAAGATCTCACGATCTTATGCCTACGTATTCTCAACGAGATCTTGAGAAATCAGAGCGGTCGTATTTCACCCCTAAGGGGCGCGAACTACATAAAGGAAAGTTTTAATCGCACGATGGCAAGAAAAAAAGTTTGATAAGAGGGGAAATCTAACCTAATGTTGTTATGCAAGATGGACATAAGGTTGAGTTTTGAAGGGAAATTCTACCCTAATGTTATCATGCTTGGATGAACATCCTAATGTCTACCTTACTTCAAACTTAATCGAAAATTAAGTTGAACTAAGAGATCCTAAGGGAACATGCATACGTGGTGAAGCATCACGGAATAAATGAACATACACGTTAAAGCATCGCAAGAGATAAAATCAGAGTCACTTATACATGGAAAAACATCATGTGAAAGTGAAAACATACATGAGAAAACATCTTGAAGTAAATAAATATACACGATAAAGCATCGTGGAATATACACAGCAAAACATCGTGAAGTGTAAATAAAGATATACACGGAAAAACATCGTGAAATAAGCATGGTTTTTAAACATTTGATTAAAGTGATCACATGAATAAGTATGTATACATGGGTGGATCAAAAGTAAAGGGACTTATACTCCAATGGAAGCTGATAAGTGCAAATTATAGTTATTTTGTATATAAGTTTTGTTGCACTTATCAGTTCTTTTTGTTAATAAAACCCCACTTTGTTGTAAAAGTGTGTATTTAATGTATACTTGTGTTTTTGTTTATATATGTAACAAATACTTTTACATTAATTTTGTAGATATTTGAGCATTGATATTGGAGCATTGTTATATAGAGCATTGAATAAGCTTTCAAATGCTTCGAACCGAGCGAAAAACGGAGTTACGGTTCAAAAGTTACGAATAAAACAATGCAGAATTTTCGCTGTCAGTTGCGCCTTAGCAAGGCCGGGCGGTGCGTTTTGAGCGTCGGGCAGTGCTGCGGCATATGAGAATTGAAAATAAGACTTCCAGTAGCTTTCTTGGAATTTTGGCTAGCGCCTGGCGGTATTTCCAGTGTCGGGCGGTACTAGATATTTGTTGTCAGGCTGGTTTTTTGTACAGCTGGTGTGAGTGTAACTAAAGTCAGCGCCGGGCGGTGCCATTCTAGCGCTGGGCGGTGGCGTCGTGACAATTTTTTGTATTTAGTTCATTTTACTTAATTTTTGTTAGGTTATGATGTTTGAGAGTGATTTTTGGTCTCCCAACTTTATCAACCTCATTCTTTGATGAGAGAACTTGATAACAACACATGGATTTTGCATCTTGAAGAATCGGATTTGGATCTTCATCAATCGGGTTAACAACGGGGAGGTTTTGGTTTATCTCTCTTTCTCTCTTTTTGTAATTTCTTTTGTGTTGGATGTTTCCTTTATATTATCATGAAATCTCACCCCTTCTGTTTGAATGTGTCCTCCACGTGGGTAACGCGCAGATGCTCCGGAGTAGCTTATAGAAACATTGGAGATAGCTTTGGAGTTCTTTATTAGTTTTAGTTAATTAGAAGGTGTCTTGCTCTTATATGTAACATCGGGTTAGGAACGATTATTATGCGAATGTTGTGTTTTCTTGATTAACATATTATATGATGGTTTTGAAGATGTCGAACCATTGTAATTCCAATTCAGATGTCATGTTGCGTTGTTAACATATTTATTTTGGTGTTATGAAGATAAGTGAAGTTGTTTTATGATTATGATTCCGCTGTGAGGTTTAATTTATGTGTTGTAGTCATAAAAGAAAATGACGTTAATTATGTTGTAACCCGTGTTACGAAGCAGGATGATTATTATGAATGTTTTCTATAAAGCGTGACATCCTTAAGTGGTGAATTAAGCCAAATTATCTTTATTATTTTGCGAAATATTTTATGGGGTTAGAAAGGTGTTACATTAGTGGTATCAGAGCAGGTCGGTTCATCCGGCCAGGTTGTTTAATTATGTTGTTCCCTAGTATGCGACATGTGTGTGAAAACATTGTCGATGCTTGTTTTGTTTTCCATTTGCAGGTTGGGAATGAAACAAGTGGGGGAGAAGCTTGTGCTTCTCCAATATGCTTCAAGTGTGGAGTGATGGCTAAGTGTGTCGTTGAATGCTACTATAGTTTGGTAAATATGGTTTGTGCCCCATCATGATTGTTGGTTGTTTATTGACAAACTGAGGAACTGATAACCCTTAATCTCTTGTTGATAAAGCTGAGGTCATGTTGGATGGAATGGACGCGTCTTGCCAGCTTAGATGGTGTGTAGTGAATTGTTGGAGCTAAGCCAAGTGCTTATAGATTGTTTTGATGGGTCAATGCAGATTCTTATATTTGAAGATGAGGCAGAATCGAGTTTCTTGTCCATCAGTCGAGTTAGGATGTCTCTGAGGGAGAACGATTAGGTATCATCGATGTTTGCTTCTCAAAGAGTAGATAGCAAGGTGACGGCTAAAGATATGCCAGGGAGTGTGGATTTGGGTTTGGTGATAGTAAGAATCTGACGTTGTTGGCTGCTAAGCAAGTGAATGAACTTCTAAAAGATGAAGCCTTGATGTTGGTAATGTTTGCATAGTTGTAAGTTGATCGTGAAGTTACAAGTGTTGAATTACCTATTGTCTGTGAATTTCCAGATGTACTTCCAGACGACATAAGTGATTTGTCGCCATATCGTGAAGTGGAATTTGCCATCGACCTAGTACTTGATACGAGCCTGATGTCAACGACTATATACAGAATGTATGCTTCAGAGTCGTGTGAATTAAAGAAATGGTTGGAAGAATTACTTGAGAAGAGGTCGGTAAGACCAAGTGTGTCGCCTTGAGGAGCTCCGGTATTGTTGGTAAAGAATAAAAATGGTAGTATGAGATTGTGTACAGATTATCGGCAGTTGAACAAAGTGACGATTAAGAATAAATATCAACTTCTGAGAATTGATGACTTGATGGACCAGTTGGTTGGTGCCTATGTTTTCAGCAAGATAGACTTAAAGTCTGGTTTCCAACAGATTTGTGTTAAACTAAATGATATTTTGAAGATCGCTTTCAGAACGAGGTATGGTCACTATAAATCCATTGTGATGTCGTTTGGCGTATCCAATGCACCAGGTGTGTCCATGGAGTATATAAATCGGACTTTTCATGAATATTTGGATAATTTGTCGTGGTCTTCATTGATTATATTTTGATCTATTCTAAATCAGAAGGGGAGCATGTTGAGCAATGGTGAACTATGTTGCAAGTGTTGCAAAAGGAGAGGTTATATGTGGAAATCGTCAAAATGTGAGTTCTGGTTGAAAGAAGCGAGTTTACTTGGCCATGGGATATCTAGTGGTGGAATTTTTGTGGATCCTTCTAAAGTTGATGATGTGTTGCAATGGGAAACTTCGAAGTCGGCTATTAAGATTTGAAGTTTTCTTGGTTTAGCTGGTTTTATCGCAGGTTTATTGAGGATTTTCTAAGTTGGCGTTACCTTTGACTCGGTTGACTCGAAAGGGTCAAGATTATGTGTGAGGTGTTGCATGTGAAGAGGATTTGTGGAATTAAAGAAGGAGTTGACGACTACTCCAGTATTGGTCGTCTAATCCGAGTGGGTCTTTTATAGTATATTGTAATGCGTCAAAGATGGGTCTTGGGGGAGCACTGATGCAGAATGGTCATGTCGTTACTTATGCTTCTAGACAACTGAAACTTCATGAAAGTAATTAACCTATGCATGACTTAGAATTAGAAGATGTAGTGTTCGTGTTTAAAATTTGAAAACATTACCTTTTTGGCTCTAAATTTGAGGTGGTCAGTGATCATAAGAGTTTAAAGTATTTGTTCGATCCGAAAGAGTTGAATATGAGACGGAGGAGGTGGCTTGGACTTCTGACAGATTATGATTTTTGATTTGAGTTATCATCCCAGTAAAACTAATGTGGTAGCAGATTCTTTGAGCAGGAAGTCCTTGCTTATGTCGATGCTTATGATGAGAAAGTTTAAGAGACATGAGTTTGGTGTGTGAGGAGTCTTCTAACAGCGTGAAATTGGGGATGTTGAAACTGACTATTGGTATTCTTGAAGGAATAAAAGGGGGTTAGAAAATCTGATTTGGGATTGGTTGATTAGTTGACCTTGATTAACCAAGGTAACGGAGGTGAATTCCTAGTTGATGAGAATGGTGTGATGAGGTTCGATGATAGAGTGTGTATTCTAGATGTTCCAGAAATTAAGAATAGTATTCTTGAAAAAGGACATCGAGATAGGTTGAGTATTCATTCTGGTGCGACAAGATGTGTCAAGAATTGAAGGAATTAATTTGGTGGTTGTATGAAAAAGGAAATTGCTGAATTTATTTACGAGTGTTTGACTTGTCAGAAGTCAAAGATTGAACATCAGAAGCCTTTGGGTCTGATGATACCGTTGAATATCCCAGGATGGAAGTGGGATAATATTTCCATGGATTTTGTGTCGGATTTGCCAAAGACTACGAAGGGGAATGATGTTATTTGGGTGGTAGTAGATAGGCTGGCAAAGTCGGCTCATTTTATTCCGATTAACATCAGTTTTTCTATGCAGAAGTTTGCAGAAATCTACATCCGTGTAATTGTTAAGTTTCATGGAATTCTGTTGAGCATTGTGTCAGATAGAGATCTGAGGTTCACTTCTAGAATTTGGGAGAGTTTGCAAGAGGCGTTGGGTACTAAGTTGAGGTTGAGTTCGGCTTATCATCCACAGACGGATGGTCAGACGAAGAGAACTATTCAGTCGTTAGAAGATTTTTTGAGGGCTTGTGTTCTAGAACAAGGAGGTGCTTGGGATAGTCACTTGCCGTTGATTGAATTCATTTATAATAACAGTTTTCATTCTAGTATTGGGATACCACCTTTTGAAGCGTTGTATGGTCGGAGGTGCAGGACGCCTTTGTGTTGGCATAAATCTGGTGAGAGTGTGGTACTTGGACCTGAATTAGTCCAACAGACTACGGAGAAAGTGAAACTAATTCGGGAACAAATGAAAGCTTCTTAGAGTAGACAAAAAAGTTATCATGACAAGAGAAGAAAGGATCTTGAGTTCCAGGAAGGTGACCATGTATTCTTGAGAGTCACTCCAGTGACCGGTGTTGGACGTGCCTTGAAGTGGAAGAAGCCCACTCCTCGGTTTATCTGTCCATATCAGATATTCGAGTGGGTAGGAGTTGTTGCTTATAGAGTGGCGTTGCCACCAAGTTTGTCCAATCTGCATGATGTATTTCATGTTTCGCAATTATAGAAGTACATTCCAGATCTGTCGCATGTGATTTCGATGGACGATGTGCAAGTAAGGGAGATCCTTACTGTGGAGGCTTTGCCTGTGAGAATTGATGGTCGCTGAGTGAAACAGTTGCGGGGCAAAGAGATTGCCTTCGTGAAGGTCGTGTGGGGAGGCGCTGCTGGAGGAAATACGACTTAGGAGTTGGAGAGCAGGGTACGAGTTATATGCGTCAGGTAATTTTCGAGGACGGAAATATTCTAAGTGGGGGAGAGTTGTAACAACCGTTTATTTTAAATTATTTTTCGTAATTTAATTTTGTGAAGTTGTGTGTATAAATGTGATTATGTATGCTTTGCTGTGTTTGGGGTACCCTGCGGTAGGGGGTAGTGACCTTAATGTTAATGACCTCGAGGGTGAGAGGTGTGTGGCTAATTTTGTAAAAATGGGGTGGTGTGGTGAGAATTATAAATAAAGTAATATTATTATGAGATAATGTTGTTATTATTTTAGCTATAAAATAATTGGTAATAATAATATTGGAATAATTATTATTATTATAATAAAATAAGAATACTAAGGTGAAAATGAGAAGGAAGGACATAATTGACAATTGAGAGAATGTTGAGGGCAAAATAGAGAGTTAGAGGAATAAGTAAGGGCATAAGAGGCAAATCATGGTTAAAGGAGTTATAAGGGAATTGGAAGAGAAATTGGAATCAGTTTTCTGATCATACGTGTTTTGGAACTGAAAGTGAGAAAGTGAGAAAGGCTATGCGTCGACCTCTGAGTCGACTCATAGGTAGAAAAACGCCAGAAACAGTTTCGATCAAAACTTTTTAACCGTTAATCCAAATGACGAACTGTTTGAAGTGTTGGAAAGCTAATAAGTAGAACTTTAGTATGGTATAATTATATGAATCATTTTCCTAATATTTTTATGTATAATATCTTGAAGAATGTGATTGTTGCTTGTTGTGTACCTTAAGAAGTCATGGTGTAAGTGACGAACCTTAAGTGTTGTTGCAAAGATGTTTAATGATGTTGTTGTGATGTTAATGATAGTAATATGAAGATGTTTTGATGATATTGCTGTGATGTTTGATGATGTTGTTGTGACGTTAATGATGGTAATATGAAGATGCTTTAATGATGTCGTTGGTGTAATATGAGCATGTTTAATAATGTTGTTGTGAATGCAAAATAAATACATGTATATGTCCATATTGTTTGAAATATAATTTGATGCTTGTTGGCCAATTTGGACAGTGTACAATAACCATGGTGGTGGGTTATTGTGCACGATGATGTTATTGTTGTCGTATTCATAAATAGCCATATTGCATACCTTTGTGAACATGAGTAGTAACATTTTATTGATTGATGTGAATGAAGGTTATGTTATGATGTGGTGTGGTATAAAGCATTATTTCAAATGTGATATTGTTAAGCTGTGGTGATTGCATAAAAAGATATATATGTTGCATGAACTACATGTTATGCTTGTTGGCCAATTTGGGCGGTGTACAATAACCATGGTGGTGGGTTATTGTACACGATGGTGTTGGTGTTGTTGTATGCATAAATAGTTGCATTGCATACATTTGTGGACAGATGGTCCGTTGTTGGTGAGCCTAAAATCCCATTGTGTGGATTTGGGTCGGTAGCTGATTCAGAGGTGATGGATCAGTGAGTGGTTCTGGTCCTAGGAGGTGGGGACCAGAACGATGAACCTGAGTGTTCACAAAATCTTGTACCCCATGCATACGCATTGAGTCGGGTGTGAGTCTCATTACATTATATGTCATATATGTTGCTAAGTTATTAAATACGTGGTGATAGGTGAATAATTGATTTGTATCGTGTAATTTACTATTTGTTTGGTAAATAATTGGTGATGATATTGTTGGATGATTGGTGTGAGATGTTAGTTGAATTGTTGTTGTGATAACTTCATGCGTGCTATTTAACATGCTTTACTTTATATTATCATGATATCTCACCCCTTCTGTTTGAATGTTGTCTCCACGCGGGTAACGCGCATATGCTCCGGAGTAGCTCGTAGAAGCATTGGAGATAGCTTTGGAGTATTTTATTAGTTTTCGTTAATTAGAAGGTGTCTTGCTCTGATATGTAACATCGAGTTGGGAACGCCTGTTATACGAATGTTGTGTTTCCTTGATTAACATATTTTATGATGGTTTTGAAGATGTCGAACCATTGTAATTCCAATTCAGATGTTATGTTGTGTTGTTAACATATTTATTTTGGTGTTATGAAGATGAGTGAAGTTGTTTTATAATTATGATTCTGCTACGAGGTTTAATTTATGTGTTGCAGTCATAAAAGAAAATGACGTTAATTATGTTGTAACCTGTGTTAGGGAGCAGGATGATTATTATGAATGTTTTTTATAAAGTGTGACATTCTTGAGTGGTGAATTAAGCCAAATTATCCTTATTATTTTGCGAAATATTTTGTGGGGTTAGAAGGGTGTTACAATAATATTTCATCAAAATTCACCGAAAATCACAAATAATTATAATAAATCAATTAAATAAATATTATAATTATTTTTGGGTGTTACAACTCTCCCTCACTTAAAGAATTTTCGTCCTCGAAAATTACCTGAAGGAAACAGAGTCGGATACGACTCCCTCATCTGATCTTCACGTTCCCAAGTCTAACTTTCACCAGGTGGTCAACCCCATAACACCTTCACCAAAGCTATGTCTTTACCCCGCAGTTGTTTCATTTCCGTCCATTTATCCGTACATGTAATGCTTCAACAGTCAGGTTATCTCTCACCTGTACATCATCCATTTAGATCACATGCGACGGATCCGGAATGTATTCCTCAACTGAGACACATGAAACACACCATGTAAATTTGCAAGCGACAGCAGTAAAGCAATCCGATAAGCTACTTCCTCCATTCTCTGCGTAATCTGATACGGACCAACAAAACATGGAGTGAGCTTCCTAGACTTCAAAGCTCGACCCACACCAGTCACCAGTGTAGCTCTCAAAAACACGTGATCTCCCTCTTGGAATTCAAGTGCTTTCCTTCTCTTATCGTGATAACTCTTCTGACGACTCTGCGAAGCTCTCATTCTCTCTTAGATCGCCTTAATCTTCTCGGTCATCTCCTGCACAATCTCAGATCCGAGTACATCACTCTTGCCTGACTCATACCAACACAATGGAGTCATACACCTCCTACCATACAATGTTGCATACGGTGCCATCCCAATACTAGCATGGAAAATGTTGTTGTACGTGAACTCAATCAACGGCTAGTGGCTATCCCAGGATTCTCCTTGGTCCAACACACAGACCCTCAGCAAATCCTCCAAGGATTAGATAGTCCTCTCTGTCTGACCATCCGTCTGCGGATGATATGCAGAACTCATCCTCAACTTTGTACCCAAAGCATCTTCCAAACTTTTTCAAAATCTCAACGTAAATCTCGGGTCTCTATCCGACATAATACTCGAAGGTATCCCATGCAACTTCACAATTTTCTCAATGTACAACTCAGCTAACTTTTGCATAGAATGATTAATCTTCATCGGTAAGAAATGAGTCAATTTAGTTAATCTATCCATAACCACCCAAATCAAATAATTCCCCTTCGCAGTCTTTGGCAATCCCGACACAAATTCCATGGAGATATTATCCCATTTCCATTCTAGAATATTCAACGGTTGCATCATACCTAAAGGCTTCTATTGTTCAATCTTTGACTTCTGACAAGTCAAACAGACATAAACTAATTCAGCAATATCCCTTTTCATACCTGGCCACCAAAACAACTTATGCAAGTCCCGATACATCTTCGTAGCACCGGGATGAATAATCATCCTACTTTGATGTCCTTCTTCAAGAATACTCTTCCTAATTTCTGGAACATCTGGAACACACGCTCTATCTCTGAACCTCAACACGCCATTCCCATCAATCCGGAATTCACCTTTGTTACCTTGGTTAATCAAGGCCAATTGATCAACCAATCTCAAATCTGATTTCTGACCTTCCTTGATTTCTTTGAAAATACCACTCGTCAGTTTCAACATTCCTAACTTCACACTATCAGGAGTCTGCTTACATACTAAACTCATGTCTCTAAACTGCTCGATCAATTCTAGTTCTCTCACCATAAGCATCGACATATGTAATGATTTCCTACTCAACGCATCAACCACCACATTTGCTTTACCAGGGTGGTAATTCAAATCGAAGTCATAGTCTTTCAACAATTCTAGCCACTTCCTCTGCCTCATATTTAACTCTTTATGACCGAATAAGTACTTTAAGCTCTTATGATCACTAAACACCTCGAATTTAGAGCCAAAAAGGTAATGTCTCCAAATTTTCAACACGAACACCACAACGCCAACTCTAAGTCATGCGTAGGATAATTCCTTTCATGAACCCTCAATTGTCTCAAAGCATAAGCAACAACTTGACCATTCTGCATCAATACTCCATCAAGACCCATCTTCTACGCATCAGAATATACCACAAAATACTCACTCAGATTAGGTAAGATCAATACTAAAGCGATCGTCAATTTCTTCTTCAATTCCACAAAACTCTCTTCACATGCAACATCCCACACATAAGCTTGACCTTTTTGATTCAACTGAGTCAATGGCAATGCCAACTTAGAAAAACCTTCGATAAACTTGCAATAATAACCTACCAACCCAAGAAAACTTTGTATTTCCGTAGCAGACTTCGGAGTCTCCCACTATAACACAACATTAATCTTAGAAGGATCCATCGCAACTCTACCACTCGACATCACATGGCCAAGGAAACTCACTTCCTTCAACCAGAACTCGCATTTCGACAATTTTGCATATAACTTCTTCTTTCTCAACACTCGCAACACCGTACGCAAATGCTCAGCATGCTCCTCTTTAGGTTTCGAGTATATCAGAATATCATCAATGAAAACCACAACAAACTTATCCAAATACTCATGAAAGATCTGATTCATATACTCCATGAACACACCTGGTGCATTGGATACACCAAACGACATCACAGTGTATTCATAGTGACCATACCTCATCTTGAAAGTTGTCTTCGGAATATCATCTGGCTTAACACGAATCTGATGATAACCAGACCTTAGATCAATCTTGCTAAACACACAAGCGCCCATTAGTTGATCCATCAAATTGTCGATTCTCGGAAGTGGATATTTATTCTTGATAGTCACTTTATTTAACTGCCGATAATCAACGCACAACCTCATACTACCACCCCTCTTCTTAACTAACAGCACATGAGCACCCCACAGAGAAACAATCTGTCGAACAAACTTCTTCTCAAGCAATTCTTCCAATTGTTTCTTCTTCTTCACCTAACTCAGAAGCTGACATCCGATAAGGAGCCATAGACACCGGACTCGTACCTGGTATCAAGTCCACTGCAAACTCCACTTCACGCTCTGGAGGCAAATCACTTATGTCGTCCAAAAATACATCTGGAAATTTACGGACAACAGGTAATTCGACACTCGCAGTTTCACGATCAACTTGCAATAATGCAAATAGTGCAAACATTGAGGTTTCATCTTCTAGGAGCTCGTCTACTTGCTTAGCAGACAAGAACATCAACTCTCTATTATCAACAAACTCAGGGAACTCCACGTCTTATTATAACAGTTGATATGAACATAGTTGAACTCTAACCAGTTCATCCCCAGGATTACATCAATTTGGTGTAAGGGTAAACACACCAAATCCATCACGAAACTCTTCCCAAATATCGTCATAGGACATCTCAAACACATAAAAGTAGTAGTAACAGGACCATTAGCAGGAGTTTCTATCACCATACTACCATTCATATCAGACAATTTTAAACCCAATATAGTAGCACATTCAAGCGAAATAAACGAATGAGTAGCACCACTATCAATAATAGAGACCAACTTAACATTGTTAATAAAACAAGTACCTCAAATCAAGTTATCTTTCTTGGGGACTTCTGAACCACTCAAAGAAAACACTCTGCCATTGGTCTGAGCAGCAGTAGCAGTCTTCTTCAGGTTCTGAGACTGGGTACTGATGTGACCCTGTTCACCACAGTTGAAATAAGTCGGGCCTTCATCCTTGCAATCGGTAGCTCTATGGCCTCTCTTACCACATATGTAACACCTCAACACACTATTATTGCAACCCTCAGTACGATGGCCTTGCTCGCCACACCTGTAACACTTAACAGAAGCAGGAGCTGCTCCCCCACTTGTCTTCTTCCCATCTAAAGCCCATTATTTCCCTTTGTCAGCTAGAGTCACATAAGATTTCCCTCAGAGTTACCCATTCTATTTCTTCTCACTAAGGTGTTTGTAGTGAGTAGATTGAGCTCTGCTATCCTCATCATAGATCCTACTCTTATCCACCAACTCAGCTTACCTAAGAATTTATTGGTATCCAATACCCTTTTGATCTCTGGTCTCAATCCATTCTCAAACTTGAGACATTTAGAAGTCTCAGCATCAACACAGTTGTAATGCGGACAAAACTTCACTAGCGCCTCAAACTTTGTTGCATACTCTGCCACAGTCATATTTCCTTGCTTCAATTCAAGGAACTCTATCTCCTTACCACAGACATCCTCAAGGAAGTACTTCTCCAAGAATTCTTTTTTAATACAGCCCAAGTTATCACAGTACCAACATCCTCCAACCTCTGGCATGCGTTATCCCACCAATCTTTATCTTCTTCTGATAGCATATGAGTACCAAACTATACCTGCTGAGCGTCAGTGCATGCCATCACTCGAAAGATCTTCTCAATCACTTTGAGCCACTTCTGTGCACCTTCTGGATCATGAGTGCCCACGAAAGTTGGCAGATTGTTTCTCTGGAATTTTCCCAAAGCACGAAACTTATCAGGAGCCCCTCTATTCTGATTGTTCTGTGCATTCTGGGCCATCACTTAAGCAAGTAATTCCAACGCATCAACAATAGCACAATCGTTTCTCCTAGCCATTATGCACACCATCAATCAACATTAGGAGAAACAAACTATTGACGGTGTACACACACTCATCGACTAACAGGAACTGATATCATACAAAAACCTGGCCGGACAAATCGACCTGCTCTGATACCACTAATGTAACACTCTTCTACCCCACAAAATACTCACGAATAAATTAACTAATTAAAAATAAATAAATCAGAGTAAATCACCACAAGGGCGCCACATTTCGTCGTAAAACATCTAAATAACATCTTGCCCCGTAACACGGGTTCTTTCACCAAAAAAAAATTCAATCAAAACTTCTATGCAGTGGAAAATTATAATCTTAAGTAATTAAATTCAAAACGTCGAAATAGTAAAATTCATAGTGACTTCATGTCTATAAAAACTAAAACATAAAAGTTCAACTCAAGGACGTCCCGACCCGATGTTATATATCAGAGCAAGACACCTTCTAAATTCAACGGAAATAAAACTAAATAACTCCAAATGCTAAATCTGTACCCACCATGAGAGTTAATCCTGATCACCTGCACGTTACCCACGTGGAGGCAATATTCAAACAGGCAGGGTGAGTAATCATGAATCATTATACGAGATATAAAGAAAATATATACGAGTACAACAATATCAACAGTTCGTTTACACCGTCATAGTATCGTTAAACAAAACAATCATCATTAAGTCATTATCGTCGTACATCACTTAAAATTACCTCATCAATAACATCATTGATTCACAATTATGCAATGCCGCATAGTATGAAATGCAACAACATAGACTTATACATGTGGTACCAATTCATTTGATGGATACCGGGCTATCACCCTCCAAAGATCCCCACCATAGGATCGATTCCCCGGAACTGGAGCACGTCATAAACACTTCAATCCACACAATGGGATTGAAGTCACCCCTGGACCGAAGTCCTAAATTATGCTATGAATACAGGATGCAAAACGTCATAATAATCACCATTATAGGATCGTCAAAGTTGCATCATCATTCATGAGAATTCATCAAAACATCATAGTATAACATCAATCACATACATCACAATTCATCATAATACCTCACAATTCATCATGTTATAATCATTAAGATACAACACTTCATTTCCCCACGGCACAACGTCAATAAAGAAACAAGACAACACGAAGAATAAAATAAAATAATAAAAAAACATCTGCTTCTGGTCGCCTGGTGCTCGCCCGACGAAGCAGTTTGCTCGCCTGGGGTTTGCCCGGCGAAGTAGGGGCGAAATACCTCCCTCATACAAAACTCCAGTAGCACCTGTTTTTCACCCTCCACTCGCCTCTCATTTCACTCGGTGACGACCAAGCGAGTACGCTTCGCATGGCGAAACAGTTTTCTCGGCCGACGATTTTCCTAGAAAACAGCAATCCTGCTGTTGCATTTTCTGTGTAAGAAAACCCCTTCCAACATTTTTCCAAAGACCCAATTTTCATCAAGAATTGTACAACATATTTTTACAGGTTCAGTATCATTCATATGTACAATCCCGAGCAATTACCAACACCCAATTCATCAAATCACAACATCAATATATTCATACAATTTCATCATATTTTCATCAATCAACACATAACACACAAAACTTACGTCTACCTTAAACCCCATATCAAATATAATAACCCGGATCACCCCCCTCCCCCCCCGTACCTCGAATTCTAAGCAATTAACTTCTTTCTCTGTGTTATACGGATGATCTTCTTGGTTCTCTGTGCCCTAGCTCTCCCTTCACAGTTTCTCCCTAATTTTTCACGATCGTACAAGAGTGAACACTCTCTATCTCAATTCTTCCCCTTTGACCCCTATTATGTTATTTCTCTTTCGCCCTCACTATTCCATTACAAAAGACCACATTGCCCTTAGTGTTCCACTCCCTTTTATTTTAATTAATAATAATAGTCTAAATAATATTATTCACATTATTCTATTATTATTAATACTAAAATAATTCCAATTAATCACTTATTTTCTAAATACTCTCATTATTCCCTTAGCTCATCAATATCCCACAACACATAATACAAATACACCATGTGTCATAATATTTCATCAAAATTCACGAATATTTATAATAAATCAATTAAATAAATATTATAATTATTTTTGGGTGTTACAGGCTTCGTCTAGTTTTGGTGTACTATTGTCTTATGGTGGGGATTCATGAGCAAAAAGCTGGTTCCATATGGGAATCGGTAAAGCGTTACCTATGGTGATGGTAGCGATTTTGGTGTGCTCTGGTCTTATGGTGGGGATTCAGGAGCGAGATGGACCTGTGTTGTCCATAATGGTATTGCAAGCATTGTTTAGTCATGGTGTTGAGTACATTTACATTCATTAATTGTGTATGTATGGAATGATTATATTGTTATTGGTTACTAAGAACTCTTTGGTTGCATATGTGTTTGATTTGTGTTGAGTAATTGTTGATGTTTGTTTTGGCTACCCTTTTATACTTTTGCTACATTTTATATTATGAGCATGTTTTTACCCCTTTGTTGTTTGTGTGGTTATGTTCTCCTTCTTGGGGTATAGAGGAGCAGGTGACTGAGTAGCTACTTAGAAGTCTAAGGATATCGTTGAGGTCGTTCTTCTTTATTTTTCGTGTTTATGCGATGTTTTAAATTTTGTTGCTCTGATATGTAACCCTAGGCGAGTGAATGTTTTATTTTGCTAATTGTTATACTTGTGAGTTTGTTGATGTTGAAGGCATTTGGCCATAATCATGTTTTAAACTATGAGACGTATTTGGTTGTTGAATTCTTTTCAATTGATTTATTTCTGATGCGATTAGCCTTTATTAAGGCAAGCATGTGATGAAAAGTATTTAATTTATGGCCTTTTTCATCTAAGTCGTGTTACGGAGTAGGTTATGTTGTGTTTTAGTGGCACCCTGTGTGTAGTTGTTTGTTTTCGTATTTTTTCCAGGTTTTGGGGTTTAGGGTGTTACATAATGGTATCAGAGCAGGTTGGTCCATTCAGCCAGATTTTGACAAGTTAGTTGTTCCCTAGTATGCGATATGTATGTGTACACTGTCGATGCATTGTTTCTTCTAATATTTGTTTGTTGGTGTGCAGAATGGTTGGAAGAAACAATCGCACTATTGTTGATGTTTAAAGCCCGTGGCTTAGGTACTGCATGGTCAGCAGAATCAGATTGGTGAAGAGTTTCGTGGCTTGGGGAAATTTCAGAGGAATAATCTGCCAACGTTCAAGGGCAGGTATGACCCAGAGGGTGCTCAGGTATGGCTCAGAGAAATTGAGAAGATTTTTCAAGTGATGGCATGTACTGATGAACAAAAAGTATTGTTTGGTACTCACATGATGTTTGAGGAAGTTGGAGATTTGTGGGACAATGTGCACCATATACTAGAGACAGCTGGTGCTGAGATCACTTGGGTTTTGTTTAGAGTGCAATCCCTAGAGATGTACTTTTTTTTAGAATGAGTGTAACAAGAAGAAGATTGAACTCCTTGAGCTCAAGCAAGGAAACATGACAGTTGCTAAGCATGCTGCCAAGTTTGAGGAACTGGTGAAGTTTTGTCCTCACTACAAGGCTCAATTATTAAGAGATTCGCAAGTTTCCTATGCTAGTGAATAAGCATATGATTTATGACGAGGACAACAAGGCTCGTTCTACTCACTATAAGAGAATTAGTGAGAGGATAGGAAATAATTAGTATCGTGGGAAGATGTATAGTTCTCAAGTTAACAGAGGGAGGCAGAGAGCTTTAGATGAGAAAAACCCAAGTGGGGGAGAAACTCATGTTTCTGTCAAGTGTGGCGAGTTGGGCTCGTGCTAATGAATGCAAGAATAACATTTTGAGGTGCTTCAAATATGGAAAGACGGGTCACCGTATTGTAGATTGCAAAAGTGTTGGGCCGGTTTGTTATAACTGTGACGAACATGGTCACATCAGTACCAATTGTCATAAACCGAATAAGGCATAGTCTAAATGGAAAGTCTTTGCTTTGTCAGGATCAGAGACTACTAGCGTTGACCGGTTGGTTCGAGGTATGTGTTTTATTAATAATATTCTTATGATTTTTATTATTGACACGGGTGCAACATATTCGCTTGTTTCACTTGATTGTGTTGAGAGATTGGTTTAAAATTGTCTTCTATGGTTAGGAGTATGATTGTTGATACCCCAACTCTAGGTCCGGTAACCACATCGTGGGTTTGTTTGAGTTGTACACTTACTATTTTTGGTAAGAACTTTGGCATGGATTTAATATGTATACCTTTGAGAAATCTCGATGTTATCCTTAGAATGAATTGGTTGGAAATCAAATGTATTCATATCACTGTTACAACAAGACAATGTCATTTCCAGAGTTTGATGCAAATGATGAGTTGTTTGTGTCTGCTAAGCAAGTAGAGGAGTGTATAAAAGATGATGATGAGGTGTTTATGATATTAACCTCTATGAAGGTCGAAAGCAAAGTTGTGATTGACGAGTTACCTGTGGTGTATGATTTTCCAGAAGTTTTCCCAAGCGATATCAGTGATTTGTCGCCTGAGCGTGAGGTGAAGTTTGTTATAGACGTAGTACCTGGTACTAGTCTGGTGTCAATGGCTCCTTATATAATGTTTGATTTAGAGTTAAGCGAGCTGAAGAAGCAATTGGAAGAGTTGCTTGAGAAGAAGTTTGCTCGGCCGAGTGTTTCACTGTGGGGTGCGCCAGTGTTGTCAGTAAGAAGAAAGATGGTAGCATGAGATTGTGTGTTGATTATCAATAATTGAACAATCTTACGGTCAAGAATAAGTATCCACTTTCGAGGATTGATGATTTGATGGATCAGTTAGTAGGTGCTCGTGTGTTTAGTAAGATCGATTTGCATTCGGGATATCATCAAATTCGTGTGAAATTGGGAGATATTCTAAATATTGCATTCAGAATGAGGTATAGTCATTATGGGTATTTAGTGATGATGTTTGGAGTGTCTAATGCGCTTGGAGTGTTCATGGAGTAGATTAATAGAATATTCCATCCCTACTTAGATTAGTTTGTGGTTGTTTTTATCGACGACATCTTGATATATTTAAAGTCTGATGAAGAACATGTGAAGCCTCTGAGAGTTGTGTTACAGACCTTGAAAGAGAAGAAGTTGTATGTGAAGTTGTCCAAGTGCGAGTTTTGGTTGCGAGAAGTGAGTTTCCTTGGTAGCGTAATTTTAAGTGGTGGTATTGTTGTTGATCCATCGAAGATAGACATTGTGTTGCAATGGGAGACTCTGAAGTCTGTAACAAAGATTAGTAGTTTTATTGGTTTGGCTGGTTACTACAGGAAGTTTATCGAAGGCTTTTTTAAGTTAGCATTGCCTTTGACTCAGTTGACTCGAAAGGTTCAATCCTATGTTTAGGATGTGCATTGCGAATAGAGTTTTCAAGAACTCAAGAGGAAATTTATGTATGCTCCAGTGTTGATTTTTTTGAATCCAAGTGAGTCCTTTGTTGTGTATTATGATGCTTTGAATATGGGTATAAATGGTGTGTTGGTGCAAAATGGTTAGGGTGTGGCTTACGCTTCTAGACAGTTGAGGGTTTATGAAAGGAACTATCCTACGCATGATCTAGAGTTGAAAACAATGGTATTTGTGTTAATGATTTCGAGGCATTATCTGTTTGGCTCCAGATTCGAGGTATTTAGTGACCACAAAAGTTTGAGGTATATATTTGATAAGAAAGAGTTGAATATGAGGCAGGTGAGATGGCTCAAGTCTCTGAAGGATTGTGATTTTGGCTTGAGTTACCATCCTGGTAAAGCTAATGTTGTAGCTGATGCGTTGAGTAAAAAGTCGTTTAATATGTCGATGTTGATGGTTCGAGAGTTGGAATTAATCGAGCAATTCAGAGACACGAGTTTGGTATGTGAAAAAACTCCTAATAGTGTGGTTTTATGTATGTTGAAGTTGACCAGTGGTATCCTTTATGAGATCAAAGAAGGTCAGAGGATCGATGTTGGGTATATTGATCGATTGGTTTTAATCAATCAAGGTAAAGAAGGTGATTTCTGAATCAATGAGAATGGTGTGATTCAGAGAAAGGGTTTGTGTACCATATGTACCTGAGATTAAGAAGAGTAATGTTGATGAAGGTTATACAAGTGGTTTGAGTATTCATCCAAATGCCACTCAGATTTATCAATACTTGAAGAAATTATTTTGGTGGCCAGGAATGAAGAAGGAAGTAGTGGAGTTTGTTTATGCTTGTTTGACTTGTTAGAAGTCGAAGATTGAACATCAGAAGCAGTTGGGTCTAATGTAACCATTGAGTATTCTCGAGCGGAAGTGGGACAACATTTACATGGATTTTGTGACGAGTTTATCAAAGACGATGAAGGGATGTGATTCCATATGGGTTATTATTGACATACTGACTAAATCGGCTTATTTCATACCGATTAAGATCAGTTATCCTTTGTAGAAGTATGCTTAGTTGTATATTGAGAAGATTGTTAGCCTGCATGGTATTCTGTCGAGCATTGTATCAGATAGAGATATGAGATTTATGTCGAGTTTTTGGCAGATTCTGTAAGAAGCGATGGGTACTAAGCTGAAGTTGAGTTCAACTTATCATCTGCAGACGAACGGTCAGACAAAGAGGACTATTCAATATTTGGAGGATTTGTTGATGACTTGTGTGCTAGAACAAGGAGGTGCTTGGGATAACTACTCGTTGTTGATTGAGTTCACTTACAATAACAATTTTCATTCAAGTATTAGAATGACCCCGTTCAAGGCATTGTATGGTATGAGGTGTAAGACACCTTTGTGTTGGTGTGAATCAGGTGAGAGTGCGGTAATTGGACCTGAGATTGTACAGTAAACTTCTGAGTATATCAAGATGATCCAAAAGAAGATGAAAGCTTCATAGAGTCGCCAAAAGAGCTACCATGGTAAGAGGAGGAAAGCGTTTGAGTTCCAAGAGGGAGACCATATGTTTTTGCGAGTTATTCCAATAGCTGGTGTCAGTCGAGCATTGAAGTCTCAAAAGCTCACGCCACGTTTTGTTGGTCCATACCAGATCTTTCAGAGGATGTGAGGGGTGGGCCTATCATATTGCACTGCCACCGCCGCTTGCTAATCTTAATGATGTGTTTCATGTGTCTCAGTTGAGTAGATATATTTTTAATTCGTCTCATGTGATCCGAGTTGACGATGTGCGGTTAAGAGAGAGGCTGATTGTTGAGATATCGCCCATGCACATAGAGAGTTAGGAAGTGAAGAAGTTGTGTGGCAAGGAGATTGCCTTAGTGAAGGTAGTGTAGGGAGTACTAGTTGGTATAAATGTGACTTTGGAGCTAGACAGCAAAATGATTGAGTCGTATTTGTCTCTGTTTCTTTCAGGTAATTTTCGAGGGCGTAAATTCTATAACCGAGGGAGAGTTGTAACACCCCAAATTTGATTACTTGATTTAGTTGAATTATTTAGATTTTAATTGATTATCTGGTGTTTTAATTTAAATGGATTATGTTGTTATGGGGGTGTAATGGTATTGGTAGGGAATGGTGAGAAATAAGTGCTTAGTAGAATGATTAAAAAATAACTAGAATATTAGTATTTCTAATTAATATTAGAATATAGTCATTTTATTTAATTTAATAAAATAAAATAGAGAATGACATTTTGATGGAAAATAAGAAAATAGAGAATAAGAGATAATAGTATTATTATTATTATTAAAACAATATTAGAGCTAAGAGTGTCATTTTGGTGATTAGGGAGACAAGTGAAGGTAAAGTGGGAAGTTACTAATTGTGAAAGATTATGTTACTACTAAAAAGGGGTTAGTAGAGAAGTTGGAGAATTAGAGCATGAAAATCATAATTTGGAGAAAGAGGCAAGGTTGGGGCTTGAAGGGGAGAGAAGAACTTGAAGAAAATACTAAATTTCTCAAGCAATCTAAGGTAAGGAGGATTACTCCTAATATTGGTGTAAATTGCATGATTGGGCAGAGGGAAATCCTTAATCCCATTATGTTTCCTCAATCCCCCCCCCCCCCCCCCCCCCCCTTTGATGAATGAATAATGAACATGACATTAATTATGTAATCATATGATTATGTGTTGTGTAGTGTGATTTTCATACACTGTCTTCCCATGAGTATGATGTGCCCTTGTTGATGAAATTGATACGAAAATGTGTTCATATGTGTGTTGTGGCTTTGATGGAAAAAGTGTGTTAAATCCATGATTAATTGATGAAATTACATGATGATTGATAGGTAAATACTATATTGATGCTAAATGTTTTTTATCCTAGATGTTGTTGTACGATTTGGGGTCAAAGAAAGTGAAATCAGAGTTCTGAATTAGACTCCAATGACAAAAATTCAATTTCTTCCTTCTGCTTCAAGGTGACTGGCGTCACCCTAATGACGCTCTGGTTGTCATGACTTTGGAGGCGCTGACGGGAGTCGGCTGCCTGACGGGTAGACCATCATGGTCCTCAAGCGTAGTTTGTAACACCCCCATTTCGTTTTAATTATTTTTCATAATTAAATTATGCAATAAGTGTATATGTATGTGTTTATGTGTGCTTTATTGTGTTTTGGGATACCCTTTGTGTGGGGTAGTTACCTTAAAATGGTAAGAATTAAGGTGTCAAATGTGCTAAAGTAATAATGTAGTGATGGAGGTGTAGAGAGTATAGTTAATTAATTAATTGTTTTAAGTAATTAGGTAATTATGCTAAACAGTAAAATATGTTAACTAATTTAAATAATTATTTAGGTTTAATATGTTTTTATTAAACTAGAATTTGAAAGGTTAGATTATTATTATTTGAATTATTGGATTATTAGATAACAATAATAATAGTAGTGAAATAAAATAAAATCGAATATTAGATGTGTAGATATTTGAAGGACGAGATAGTAATTATATGAGGATGAGTGAGTGTAAATGAGGTAAACCGTAGTTGAGGGATTTTATAAAGGGAATTAGAGAATAGTGAAGTCAGTTTTACATCTGACCGTACCTGGATCAGACAGTATGACAGTGGCCAGTAACGTCATGAAATCTTCAGCTCTGGTGATGATAATGCGGCGGGGGGGGGGGGGGGGGGGGGGGGGGGGTGTACCTGCAAGGTACTCTGACGCTCAAGTCGGGTAAGGTCAGAGAAAAACAAGTACAGAAAGCAGGTGAGTTTAGAATATGAAGTAACCAGATCCTCTCAAGAGAGAGGGTATTTATAGAGAGCCCTCAGCGTGGGGCCAACGGTTACTTGCACTAGGCTGGATTGCAGGGCCCAATCTAAGTAACTGTCAGGGCTTACGTGGCGTAGTGAAGATCAGCGCATGGTCTGCGCCCTGGGGTAACGGTCCCGAGATCTCCGGAAGGTGGGCAGACCGAATCCTTCGGAGGTGGGAGGTTACAAGAGAAAATGTCCTCGTGGGGAGGAGCCTTTGTGTGTCGGGGAGAGACGTCGAGCCCTGCAAGGCTTGACGTCTCTGTTCGACGGTCACTGCTGAACGTGCCCGACACTGCTGAAGGCTGGCACGTGCTCGATGCAGGTATTACATAAGGGCCTTGTTGGGTCGTCCCAGGTCGTGTGGGTTGGGCATGCCCATCTGAAGGGCAGGCTCCGACCCAGTATAGAACAGGAGCCCCCCAAGTCGTTGTTCCGAGGTGCTGGAGTAATGACTTAAGGGTCAACAATCGTGTTGGGGACGTATTGGACTCGATTGTGGGACTGAGATGCCTCTAGTATCGCGGGGACCTCTTCGGCTCTGCCGGGTTTATACTACGAGCGAGGAATGTCAAATGGGGTAGAAACCTTGACGTCTGCTTGAGTTTGATAGGCCGCTGCTGGGCGACTCCGTGGGGATACGAGAAGTTGTGGAGTCGGGCACCAGACATTGTGAAATGACGCATGTGGGAGAACGAAAGGGCGTACGTGGGAAAGTGTGTGCTACGTGTCACGCGCCATCATTACCTAGGGCGGCTAGGCTAGGGTAGCGTCATCGAGTGCCTAGGAACTCCTCGAGTCCCGTGAGGGGCTTTATAAATAGTGGCCAGCCCGCCTCATTTGCACTTTTCGCTATCCCTTGCTCAGATTTTCTCTCATTTCCTTCTCTGTCTTCACCGCTGTTCTCCGCCACCTACCACCGCGCCCAGAACTTCGTAACAGCCGTTTTTCAAGTAAGTTTCTTGATCCTTTCTCTCTTTAAGGTGTTTTATATGGTGTTCATCCGGTGAACTGTTGAAGTTCTTGGGGAAACCATGAAATTTCCGGCGAATACGGCGAAATTTCTCTATGTTTTTGTTGAATATCGAGGGGAGATGGGATGAGAACCACGGAGACAAGGAGAATGTCCCGAGGATACGAGATTAATAACTCGAGGCTCTCACGGGATGAATTCTCCCGGGGTGACGCCCCGGTGACCTGAGGATGGTCTCGGGGACGCTCCTTCTTCGCCATTTCACTTGATCAGCAGTGGAGGGGTGAATTTGATACGGACCATCAAATTCACCGTTTCCTTCTGCTTTTCAGGTAAATGGAAGCCTTGGCCGTGGCCGTGGGATCCCTAGACGTTAACGACCAACCTGACTCCCGGATGGCGCCGATCAACAATGTCGAGGAACGGCCGCCCGAGGAGTGGGTCAGTGATGAACCTCTAAATATAATTTCCCAATTCATTGACGGGGACGAGGACGACATCTTCTGTACCGTCGACCATCGCCTTGTGGGCTCCGCGAAGACATGGAAAGTGTTCCGGCCTCAGGCGCACCATCGCATTTACTCGACGTACTGGGGGATACGATTTCCCCTGTACGAATTTATAATCGACGAGGCAGGGTGACGCCTGCCCTTCACTAATTTTCAGCAATCGGTGTTCGTTTGACTGCGGCTGGCGCCCTCGCAGATCCATCCTAACTCCCTCGCTTTTATCCACGCCTTCGAGCTCGTCTGCAAATATCTCCAGATCGGGGCAACTGTGCCCCTGTGCCCCTCTTCTTCCGCATTTTCCACCTACAACGACAGGCAACTGATGGCAGACACGGCTGAGTGTCTTTCAAATAGGTGAGCAGACTATTCCAGACCTATATGGACTTTGTTCGTAACTTTAAATACCGATACTACAACCGTGAGGCCGGTTTCGCTCGAGGCCGTGAATTCGGTGTATCGTCGGGTCTTCCGAGAAGTAGACGGGCAGCAGAAAGAAGCCCTCGAACCAAGATTCCCCTTATTTTGGACGAAGGAGCATTTCAAGAGAGGCACGAACAGTTACATCATCTGTCCTGGCCGACTTTGCGAAGGAGATCGTCTGGCGTACGAGGCGATAGTCAACTTCGTCGCCGGATTTAACAAAGCCAAGCTCGTGACACCGGACGGGAAATTTGTCCGGGGTGATGATGGGCAGGTCCTAACGAAACCCCAGTTGATTAATACGAGGGCACTCCTCGAGACATTTTCCGATGAGGATGCCATGGAGCTGTTAGGTGGTGGAATCTTCCTCGACTTACTCTTTCTACCCATTATGGGATCGATTTACTGACACATTTCTTTCTCTTTTGCAGGTAAGATATCGAGTCTAGAGGAGCGCATCAAGAAACTGGTGGCTGCCCGAACGTCGAAGAATGGTGGAAAGGGTCGTGTCGAGCAGATTCGGTCGTAGGGCTCCGACCCCACTCCGACAACTGGGGATTCTTCGGGCTCTCCCCTGGGAAGCCAATCTCCCAGAACTCAGGGCTCACCGAAGAGGCAGCGACTCGTCGAGCAGGTGGACGTCGATCTCACCGAGAACGAGAGCCCTCCCGTTATGAAGTTTGTGCTCCCGCCTTGTCACTCGAGGCCGAATTTCTTTACGGGGAACAACTCCCTGTGTGTTGGTGCACCCGAAGTTCAGACCATCTTGGGTGCTGACAGGGTTTCTCGACGAAGGGCGTTGGTGGAGGACGTGTCCGCTGTGATGCGGGTTTGTGCTGCTGCCTTGGTCCTGAACGATGAGACATGCCCAGCAGCCGAGCTGAACAGGCTACAGGAAAACTTCAAGTATATAAGTGCTGAGATAGAGAAAGCGAGGAAGGAATTGACCGAGTGCAGAGAGCAGAATAAGGCACAGGTCGTGCTTCAAGAGCAGTTGGAGGAGAGGCTGAAGAATGCTGAGGAGGAGAGAAGGGTTTCTTGGCAAGGATCGCCGAGCTGGAGGAAGTTGTTCGCCCAGTCGAGAAGGAAACCGAGGAAGACAAGTTTTTGACCTCCCGGGCATCTCTGATAGCGAAGCTCAGGCAGGTCGAGGAGGATATCCTCACGGCAGCGGACGTGGGCTTTAACAACGTCGTGCAACAGCTTCGGATTGTGAACCCCGATCTCGTCACTGAAGGGATTGGTCCCGACTATGAGGTGACCGATGGTCAGATCGTGCAGCCGATGCAGGAGGATGAAGTCGACGAAGGGGTTATTGAGCACGAGCGGCCAGAGGAGGACGTAGTCGACTAGGTGTTTACCTGTTCGTTATGCTTGACCTGCGAGCCACTTTCTTTTATAATGATTTTTGCCTGGCCATGGTGCTAGGGGTTTTTTTGACATGTTCGTAATATCTGCACAATGGGTTTTTGCCCGGTTTTAATACTTTTCTTGTGCTTATTTGTGAGTGTGATGCTTGTGTATTTGATATACTTTACTTGTTTTTGTCTAAGTAATTTGATGATTTTGGGAGTTTGCTCGACTTTGATGATCCTCGACTGCGTGGAGAGCTGGTCGAGTGGTCGGAGGTGTATTCCGACCTTCAACGAGGCTAAGAGCTCGGTCGAGGTCTTAACTTCGTGGCGTGACCTTCCCATCGCGAGCTGGGTGTTATGCCTAATTGGTACGACGACGACGGAGCTCGTTCGAGGGGTCCTCGTCGGATCAAAGTCCTTGCGCACGCACAACGCGACCCTTGATCATCGTGTTTCATATAGAGGCGTTGCACCTGTATCCTTGCGCGCCCCCGTAATCGCGACGTTGGGTTGTCGCGGGCAGTGTCTAACTATAGTATTGCTTAAGTTTCTCAGCGTTCCATGGTCGAGTAAGTTCTTCCCCGTGTAGATTTTTGAGGTAGTAGGCTCCTGTCCCCATTTTTGCGCGGACGCGGTACGGGCCTTCCCACTTCGCGGCGAGCTTGCCCTCTCGCGATTTTTTCTGGTTCCTTCGTAGGACGAGGGTGCCAACCTGAAAATCTCGTTTAATAACTTTGTCGTTATAACGTAGAGTTATTTTTTGCTTAAGTGAGGCCTCCTGGAGGGATGCGCTCGTCCTTATCTCCTCGACGAAGTCAAGCTCTTCCCTCATGGCTTCGTTGTTCGCGTCCTCGTCGAGGGGGGCCTCCGTCCTTCTCGAGGGTTCCCTGATTTCCACGGGGATCACTGCTTCAGTTCCGTAGGTCAGGCGAAAGGGGGTCTCCCCGGTTGTGGAATGCGGGGTTGTTCGGTAGGCCCAGAGGACGCTGTGTAGTTCCTCGACCCATCGTTGTTTGGCGTCGCCTAATCGACGTTTCAATCCCCAAAGGATCACTCTATTCGCTGCTTCGGCCTGCCCGTTTGTTTGAGGGTGCTCGACCGACGTGAAGTGCTGCTTCGTGCCCAGTTTGGTGACGAAGTCCTGGAAGTTCCTGGCGGTGAATTGCGTCCCGTTGTCGGTGACGATCGCTTGGGGCATGCCGAATCGGGCGAGGATGTTCCACTTGTAGAAATGGAGTATGTTGAAGGTCGTGATTTTGGCCAAGGCTTTCGCCTCGATCCATTTCGTGAAATAATCCACGCCGACGATGAGGTACTTGTTTTGGTATGACCCCACGACGAAGGGCCCGAGGATATCCATTCCCCACCATGCAAATGACCATAGGGTTGACAATGTTTTGAGCTCATTTGGAGGGGCAAGGTGCATGTCCCTGTGCCGTTGGCATCGATCGCATTTCTTGATGTGCTCCTTGGCGTCCTACTGCATGGTGGGCCAGTAATACCCCGCTCGGAGAGCCTTACGGGCTAAGGATTGCCCTCCGAGGTGTTGTGCATTGATTCCCTCATGGATTTCCTAGAGTATACCGGGGACCCTGGTCTCCTCGACGCACCTGAGGAGGGGGATAGAAAACCTGTGGTGGTATAGTTTGTCCTCGACTATTGTGTACGAGCACGCTCGTCGCTTAACCATCCCCGCTTCCTTGGGATCTTCGGGCAGTTTGCCCGTCGTGAGGTATTCGTATACTGGGGTCATCCAGCAATTTTTGTCCCCAATGGCTTTCACGTCCATCGTCAGAATGGGTTTGTCGATGCTTGGGCGGGAAAGCACTTCTTGTATGACGGATTTGTTTCCGCCTTTCTTCTTTGTACTTGCTAATTTGGACAAGACATCTGCTCGGGTATTGTGCTCGCGTGGGATGTGGGTTACTTCTGCAGAGGTGAAGTTTTTCATCTTTTCTTTCACCAAGGTCAAGTATTCGATGAGGCTGTCGTTCTTGGCTTGGTACTCTCCTCGGACTTACGAGGCTACGAGCTGGGAGTCGGTGAAGATATTGACCTCTTTGGCGCCAAGGTCCTCGGACAGTCGTAGCCCCGCGAGGAAAGCCTCATACTCTGTCTGGTTGTTCGATGTCGGGAAGGATAACTCGATGGAGACCTCGATCAAGATTCCTTCCTCATTCTCGAGGATAATGCCCGCCCTACTCCCTTTCGTGCTGGATGCCCCGTCGACGTAGATTGTCCATTTTTAGGATCCGTTGGTCGAAGGTTCTGGGACGGTCATTTCTACTACAAAGTCGGCCAGTACCCGAGCCTTCAGGGCTTTCCTTCCCTCGTACAGGATGTCGAACTCGGCGAGTTCGAGCGACCATCTGAGCATTCTTCCTGCCATGTCTGATCGACCGAGGAGTTGTATTATTGGTTTCTCGGTTTGTACAACGACCGTGTGGGCTAAAAAGTAATGGCGTAACCTCCTAGCTGCGGTGACGAGGGCAAGGGCGACTTTATCGATCTAATGATACCTGAGCTCGGGGCCTTGGAGGGCCTTGCTCGTGAAGTAAATCGGCTTCTGCCCGTCCGGGGTTTCTCGGATGAGGACAACGCTGACCGCTTCACTTGTGTTTGCGAGATATAAGAACAGTGTCTCCCCGTTCTCAGGCCGTGAGAGGACCGGGGGTTGCGACAGGACTTGTTTGAGGTAGAGGAGCGCCTGCTCGCACTCCTCACTCCATTCAAATGTCGCTTTTTGTCGAAGAAGTTTGAAAAACGGGAGTGCGTATTGTGCAGATTTGGCGACGAAGCGGGAGAGGGCAGTCAATATCCCGTTCAGTGATTGTATTGACTTCTTCGAGTTCGGGGTTGGGATCTCGGAGAAAGCCCTACATTTGTCGGGGTTGGCCTCGATCCCCCGCTCCGTGAGGTAAAAATCGAGGAACTTGCCCGCCCAAACTCCGAAGGTGCATTTGTCGGGATTGAACCTCATACGGAATCTCCTCGCCGTGTCGAATACCTTCTTGAGATGAGTGGCGTGGTCGACTTCTTTTGTGGATTTGACGATCATGTCGTCCATATAGACCTTGAGCATGTCGTCGATCTCTCCCCAGAAGACTTTGTTCATCATCCATTGGTAGGTCGCGCCGGCATTCTTTAGGCCGAAGGGCATTACGTTGTAGTAGTAATTGCCCGACTTGGTCATGAAGGTTATATGTTGCTTGTCGGCCTTATCCATGGGGATTTGGTTGTACTCGAGTAGGCGTCCATGAAGGACAATAGCTTGTAACCCGCAGAATTATCGACCAGCTGGTCGATGTTAGACAAAGGATAAGAGTTTTTCGGGCACGCCCGGTTAAGATCGGTATAGTCAACATACATCCTCCATTTTCCATTATTTTTTTTGACAAGTATAACGTTGGACAACCAGGTTGTGTACCTGGCCTCCGAAATAAAATTCGCCTCTAGGAGGTCTTTTACAGTTTTTTCAGCAGCCTCCGCTTTTTTGGGAGACTGCCTACGCCTACGTTGAACTATGGCCCTAGCAGCCAGATCTACGGTGAGCTGATGGCAGGCCACCTCGGGGTCAAGGCCAGGCATCTCGGAGGCGCTCCATACAAATAGATCAGCGTTCTCTCAGAGACATGCCTTCAGCTGCTTCTTCGCCAGGTCGGGGAGTACAGTGCCAATCTTCACGCTTCGGTCTAGGTCGTCTCCGAGGGCAACGAGCTTGAAGTCTTTGTCTGGGACGAGGCGCGCTGGGTGGAGGGGCTGCCCGTTGTTTTCCGCCTGAAGATCGAGGTCAGCTGCTCCGCTTTCTTCATGCTTTCCAAGGAACATGCCGTCGAGGTCAACTGCGTTGACGCGTGGGAGTGGCTTTTGCATAGCGTCCAGGCATGACTTCACTCCGGTCTTGGGCTTGGTGCTGATGGAACTCATGCCTTTAATTGCAGCGTTGAAGCATCTCCTAACAGCGTCTATATCCCCGTGCATCGTAACGACCCGGCCCCTGACCATGTAGTACTTCATCTTGAGATGGACCATTGATGGCACTGCCGTAAGTTCGGCCAGGGTGGTCCTCCCGAGGATGCAGTTATAGAGGGACGAACATTCGACCACCAGGAAGCGGGTCTTTACTTGTCGGGCAGTATCTTCAGCCCCGAATGTGATTATCAGTTCAACGTAGCCCCACGGTCTGGTGGTGGTACCATTTAACCCCTGCAGATCTGAACCCACGTAAGGGGTCAGATGTCTCTCGTCGAGCTGGAGAGTCCCGAACAGGTGAGCGTACAAGATGTCGACCGAACTTCCATGGTCGACAAGGATCCTGCGAACGTCAAAATTTGCCATCTGTGCCCTGACCAAGAGGGGGATAGTGGCGTTGGGCGCTCCTCCTGGGAGCTCTTCAAGGTAGAAGGTGATGGGGTTTGATCTCTCTTGCACCTTCTCGAAAGTGGTGGCCTTCGTCGATGTTGTGGACTCCAGTTCGTCAAACTTCCGCTTGATCGACCCTACTGACACCTTCTCGTAACCACCTCCAGATATGACCATCGTCTTGGGGAAACCTTCCCACGTGCTGCGGGCAGCGACGGGGCCTTCGTGGGAGAAGTTTGCCCACATGCTGCGAACTGCCTCTTGGCCCTCGATGCCTTCGGGGATAAAGAAGTCTTCAGGTCAAGTGATGCTGAGGGCGACCTGCAGCCGATTCTCGTCAGGAAGAGGTGTCGTCTCCTCGACGCTTTGGGCTTTCTGGGCACCGGGACGAGGGACGTCGTTCTTCTGGGCATACTTCTTTAGGTGCCCTTCCTTGATCAGGATCTCAATTGCATCTTTGAGATGGATGCAATCCTCTGTGACATGTTCGTGGCTCCGGTGGAACCTGCAGTACTTGGACTTGTCCGTGTTTGATTTGGAGGGTGTTGGCTTGGGAAAGCGGACGCCCCCTTTCTGAAATTCTGAGTTGACGCACTCAGAGAGAATTCGCGCGCGGGGAGCGTTGAGCGGCGTGTATTCTGTGAACCGGCCTGCAGGACCTCTCGGTTCGCGTGAGTCCTGGGGGTGGCCCTCCTTCCTCCTTTCTCCCCCACGTCGGGGGGCAGGAGAGTCTTCATCTCTGTGGCTGCGGGGGCCATCTCGTCGCCGCGAGTCGAGGGCTATTTGAGCGGCCTGCGTCTCCTCGAACTCAATCTTTGATTGAGTTCGGAAGAGCAGGTCTTCCAAGTTGCGAGGCTTATGGATTCCCACAACCTTGGCGAAGTCGGTACCAGTGTGTAGTCCCCGAGCAATCAGGAACTTCTTCATGTCATCGGTCGTGTGGACCTCGACGGCTTCTTTGTTGAATCTCTCGATGTAGTCTTTGAGGGATTCATTCCGTCCTTGGAAGATGGCCTCCAGAGAGGCCACCGTCTTCGGGTGTCGACGAGAGGCGGTGAAATGCCTGGAGAATTGTGTTTTCAGCTGTCTCTAGGACGTGCTGGATTCTGGAGCAAGCCTCTTATACCAAGTCATGGCTCCTTTCCGGAGGGTAGTCGGGAAGAGCCTGCACTTGAATGCTCCCCTGACGTTTCTTTAGTCAAGCAGGGCTTCGAAGTTCTCGATATGATCGTCAAGATCGGTCGTGCCATCGTAGGTCCCCAGTTGTGGGGGCTTCTCCATGCCCGCGGGGATAGGTGTGTCCATAATTTCTCTGGACAGAGGAGTCCTCTAGTCGTCTTCATCGCTTCTGGCCGGCGATCTTGACAGGGAGTGGTGGCCCCGACCGGGTCCATGCCGCCGAGGAGAGCTTCTAGGGCGGTTTTTTGGCCTTTCGCCTTCAGTTGTGCTCCTCTTCTTAGTCGTGGAACGTCGATGCTCGCCCTGCGAAGGGGAGCGAGGGCGCTTCTGAGCGACTTCTTGCTGGGGTTGTTCTAGGCGCGGCCGACGGCCCTCACGCTGCGGGGAGGGACTGCGAGAGCTGGCCGGGCGATTCCTTCGCGTGGAAGGGGAATGGTTGGGAGACGGTGGGTGACGATGCCTTCGCGGGGAAGAGCGTCGTGGTCGCCCTTTCTCGAGTGCTTCGATCCTGAGATTCTGTTGGGCAATCAATTGGTTGGTCTGGTTGACCAATGCGAATAGGGCCACCATGCCCGAGTCAGTGTTTGTGGTGGAGCGACTGGCTGGTATAAGACCTGCGGGATGTCGTGTTCGGAGGCGTCGTACGCCACGTTCTTCAGAAAAAGGGGAGGCAGTCTTCCCGTCCCTTACGCCGCCTTCTTCGATTTGGGCGACAGCGTTGTCCTCGCGGTGGTTTCCGTTGTCGAGCTGTGTGAAGGCGGTGTCCGGAGCGTTGTTCCCATGTTGGGTGCTGGTGCTGGCCATGGTAGTTATGAACGGAGGGATTGCTTTGGTTTAACGATGAAGGAAAAATGGGGAAGCAGTAGTTCCCACAGACAGCGCCACTGATCGTACCTGGATTAGACAGTATGACATTGGCCAGCAACGTCGTGAAATCTTCAGCTCCGATGATGATGATACGGCGGGGGGGGGGGTGTACCTGCAAGGTACTCCGACGCTCAAGTCAGGTAAGGTCAGAGAAAAACAAGTACATAAAGCAGGTGAGTTTAGAAGATGAAGTAACCCGACCCTCTCAAGAGATAGGGTATTTATAGAGAGCCCCCAGCGCGGGGCCAACGGTTACTTGCACTAGGCTAGATTGCAGGGCCCAATCCAAGTAACTGCCAGGGCTTACATGGTGTAGTGAAGATCAGCGCTTGGTCTTCGCTCTGGGGTAACAGTCCCGAGATCTCTGGAAGGTGGGCAGACCGAATCCTTCAGAGGTGGGAGGTTACAAGAGAACATGTCCTCGCGGGATGAGCCCTTGTGTATCGGGGAGAGACGTCGAGCCCTGCAAGGCTTGGCGTATCTGTTCGACGGTCTCTGCTGCACGTGCCCAACACTGTTAAAGGCTGGCGCGTGCTCGACTCAGGTATTGCATAAGGGCCTTGTTGGGCCATCCCAAGTCGTGTGGGTTGGGCCTGCCCGTCTGAAGGGCAGGCTCCGGCCCAGTCCAGAACAACATCATACATGAAATTGAGAGCAAAAGGTGAAAGAGGCTAGGCCAAGAAGTATCCATCCATTTTGCTTAAAGAGATCGATTGCTAGGAATTACAAGGTAAGGGTGGGGTTTTGATCTTCTAATGGATAATATAATGAATAGTGGGTAAAGATTTAGGTTCTTGCATTTGTTGGGTTGTTGTGTCCTTCTATGTTATGAACCTTGATCTCTCGTAGTTGATAAATTATGTGTTTTCCAATAATACTATGAATATTATGAAATAATGGATGATGATACTGTTATAATATATTGATTATATGATGAATTTCATTTGCCTATATGTGTGACAATTCTGTTTTTGGGTTATCGATATGTTTTCCTCCATTGTTGAGTTACGAGGGTTTGAATCATAGATAGAAAATTGATGATTACATGATGTTAATCCATGAGTAATACAAGAAAATAATTGATTTTTAGAATGTTAAGATAACAACAAAATGGGTCTATGATGGTAAGATTTCGAAGCATAGGTTCTAACATGATAAACTAAAGTAAAAGTGCTTTTAAAAAGTGATTTTTGGGCAAACAAAACAGTATACGTCGACCTGCATGCCTTATGCGTCGACCTGTAGCTTCCAGAAACGAATTCTTTGAAAAACTGGTTGTATGCATCGACCTCTGCGCCAGCATACAAAAATGTTGACGAACCGTTTAAAGAGTTGAAAAGCTAATAAATAAAACTCTAATATGGTATAAATAGGTGAATTCCTTTCCAAGTATTTCTGTGTATAATATGTTTAGGAATGTGATTATTACTTGTTGTGTACGCTAAGAAGTCTTGTTGTAAGTGACGAAACTTGAGTGTTGTTACAAGGATGTTGTTGTGATGTTAAAGATGGTAGTATGGGGATGTTTTAATGATGTTGTTGTGATTTCATAAAAGATATATATCCATATTATATGAAATATACTTTATGCTTGTTGGCCACTTTGGGCAGCGTACAGTAACCATGGTGGTGGGTTATTGTGCACGATGATGTTGTCATTGTGGTATGCATAAATAGTCGCATTGCATACATTTGAGGACAATGGTCCGTTGTTGGTGAGCAAAAAGATCCATTGTGTGGATTGGGCCAGTAGCTGATTCCAGAGGTGATGGGTCAGTGAGTGGTTCTGATCCTAGGAGGTGGGGTCAGAATGGTGAACCTGAGTGTTCACGAAAATTGGTACCACATGCATATGCATTGAGTAAAGTTGTGAGTCTCATTGCATTACATATTAACTATGTTGCTATCTTGCTAAATATGTGGTGTTGTGTGAATTATTTGGACTTGTTATCATGTGATTTCCATGTTGGTTGGGGAATAATTAGTAATGATGTTGTTGGTTGATTAATATGAGATATTTAGCTGAATTGTTGTTGTGTTATCTTTATGCTTGGATAACTTAGTGTTGTTGTTGGGTGTGTTGTGTTGTAGAATGGGTGATAATGCATGTGTTAACCTAATGCATATTGTTTATCATAATTTCCTTTATATTATCATGATATCTCACCCATTCTGTTTGAATATTGCCTCCGCGTGGGTAATGTGCAGATACTCCGCAGTAGGACTCAGATGTGAGTTGAAGATGGAGTCTCTTTACCTTTCTTTTTAGTTTGGCGTCTGCTCTGATTGTAACACTAGGGGTCGTGGAACGCGTTTATGTTATATAATTTATTTGACATTTGTAGACATCTGCTTATTATGTTTAATTACTAGTTTGATGAATTGTGTGACTTTCATTACAATTATTATATGCCAAGACATGATAAGTGATTTTTGTTATTCCGCTGCAATAAAATTAATGTTCAGATATATTCATGTTTTTATTATTATATTTAATATATAAGTGTTACATGGATTATCAGATGAGCATGTTTTGTATGTTGATCGTAACATCCTAATTTGTGTGTTTGATTTAATTAGTCCGATGTTTTATTTAAAAAAAATCTGCGGGGGGTAATATAGGGTGTTACATAATGGTATCATAACAGGTCAATCTGTCCGGCCAAGTTGTCGAGTCGCTGTTGCGTGACAGTTGACTACTGTCGATGTTGTTTCCTTAACCATTGTGTACTGTTGTTGATGTGTAACAGAGAATGGTTGGAAGGAACGATGCCGCTATTGCTGTTGCTTTGCAAGCTGTTACTCAGGTTGTGCAGAATCAGCCTAATGTTGGTGAGAATGACGAGTTTCGAAAGAATAAACCGCCTACCTTCAAGGGAAGATACGATCCAGATGGAGCGCTGACTTGGCTTAGAGAGATCGAGAGGATCTTCTGGGTTATGGATTGTCCTGAGGCACAGAAGGTGTAGTTCAGTACTCACATGCTAGCAGAGGAGGCCGATGACTGGTGGGTTAGCACCCGTCAATTCTTGGAAGCTATAGAGGAAATTATCAATTAGGCTGTATTCAATATGGAATTCCTGAGGAAATACTTCTCTGAAGATGTCCGAGGTAAGAAGGAGATTGAGTTTCTAGAGTTGAAGCAGGGTAACATGTCGGTTACGGAATATGCTGCCAGATTCATAAAACTTGCTAAGTGAGGTAACTGCTGAGTTCTCGAAATGTGTCAAATTTGAGAACGGTTTGAGGCCTGAGATCAAACAGGCGATCGGATACCAATGAATTAGGAGATATTCTAGATTTGATGGATTATTGTAGAATCTATGAGGAGGATAACAGGGCTCGATCAATTCACTATAAAGGGTTGGCCGAGAGGAAAGGAAAACAACAGATGAACCATGGAAAGCCGTATGCAGCTCCAGCTGATAAAGGTAGACTGAGATATACTGATGGCAAGAAGCCAATTGGGGGAGGTGCTTCTACTATTCCTAAGTGCTATAGATGTGGTGAGATGGGTCATCGCGTCAATGAGTGTAAGAACGATGTGAATAAGTGCTACAAGTGTGGTAAGACGGGACACCTGGTCGCTAATTGCACTGAGAAGGTAGTGACTTTCTACAATTGTGGGGAACCTGGTCATATCAGTACTCATTGCTAGAAACCAAAGCAATCTGCAACTGGAGGCAAAGTGTTTTCTCTGTTAGGAACTCATACTTCCAGTGAGGACAAGTTGATCAGAGGTACATGGTATATTAATAATACGTCTTTGATTGTTATTATTGATATTGGTGCTACTCATTCCTTCATTTCTGATGATTGTGTGAAAAGGCTAGGCCTTAGTCTATATGTGATGGAGGGAGAAATGGTTATCGAAACTCCTGTTAAGGGATCGATGGCTACTTCTCTTGTTTACTTGAATTGTCCTTTGAGAATCTTTGATAGGGATTATAGTGTGGATCTCATTTTCTTGCCGCTAATGAATCTCGATGTTATCTTGGGAATGAACTGGTTAATCTTTAACCATGTTCAAATTAATTGTTTTAATCAATCAACGTGGTTTCCTACTCATGGTGGTGAGGAGGGAGTTGATTTCTTATCTATGGAAGGGTTGAAGGAGCTTTTAGAAGATGATGCTCAGGTGTTTGTGATGTGCGCATCGCTATCTGTTGACAGCCAAGCCGTAATCGATGAAGTACAGGTAGTACGAGAGTTTCCAAAAGTATTTTTGGAGGATATTTTAGATGTATCACAAGAAAGAGAAGTGGAGTTTACTATTGATCTTGTCCATGGTACCAGACCTGTTTCTATGGCACCATATAGGATGTCGACTTCAGAATTAGCGGAGTTGAAGAAACAACTTGAAGACTTGTTAGAAAAGAAGTTTGAAAGACCAAATGTGTCGCCTTGGGGAGCTCCGGTATTGTTGTTAAAGAAGAAAGATGGTAGTATGAGATTGTGTATAGATTACCGGCAGTTGAACAAAGAGACGATTAAGAACAAGTATCCACTTCCCAGAATAGATGATTTGATGGATCAACTTGTAGGTGCTCGGGTGTTCAGCAAGATAGACTTGAGATCGGGTTATCATCAAATAAAAGTAAAAGATGAAGACGTTCAGAAGACAGCTTTTAGGACTCGTTATGGACATTATGAATACTCGGTGATGCCTTTTGGTGTTTCTAATGCACCCGACGTATTTATGGAGTATATGAGTCGAATTTTTCATATCTACTTAGATCAATTTGTTGTAGTTTTCATTAATGACATTCTGATATATTCTAAGTCAGATGAAGAGCATGAGAAGCATTTGAGGATTGTGCTGCAGGTTCAGAAAGAGAAGAAACTTTATGCTAAGCTATCAAAGTGTGAGTTCTGGATGAAGGAAGTTAGCTTCCTTGGTCATGTTATCTCTGGTAATGGTATTGCAGTGGATCCTTCCAAGGTAGATGCAGTTCTACAATGGGAAGCTCCAAAGTCAGTTACAAAAATTCAAAGCTTTTTGGGGTTGGCTGGTTACTACCACAGATTCATTGAAGGTTTTTCTAAATATTTGTGCTAACTCAGCTGACCTACAAGGGTAAGCCATTCATATGGGATATTCATTGTGAGAAGAGCTTTGTTGAGTTGAAGAAGAGGTTAACTACAACTCTAATTTTGGTTTTGCCTGAACCAAATGAACCTTTTGTAGTATACTGTGATGCGTCGTTGATGGGTTTGGGGGGTGTGTTGATGCAAGATGGAAAAGTTGTGGCTTATGCTTCCCGACAGTTGAATATTCATGAGAGGAACTATCCTACTCATGACTTAGAGTTGGCCGCAGTAATGTTTGTATTGAAAATCTGGAGACATTATTTCTATGGTCTATGTTTGAAGTGTTCAGTGACCATAAAAGTCTGGGGGTACTTGTTTGATTAGAAGGAATTAAACATGAGGCAACGTAGATGGTTGGAATTCTTGAAATACTAGGATTTCGGCTTGAACTATCATCCCGATAAAGCTAATGTTGTGGCTAATACTTTAAGTCGGAAGTCGTTGCACATGTAAGCGACGATGGTTAGAGAGTTGGAGCTTGTGGAGTAGTTCAGAGACATGAGTTTAGTCTATGAATTAACACATCAAAGTGTAAAGTTGGGGATGCTAACAATCAACAATGATTTTCTTGATAGAATTAAAGATAATCAGAAACTAGATGTGAAATTGGTGGACTTGATGGCTGAAGATGGTCAAGCTGCAGGGAATGATTTCAAAGGAGACGAACAAGGTATGTTGAGATTCAGGAATATAATTTGTATTCCCGATAATGCGGAACTAAAGAAGATGATTTTAGAAGAAGGTCGTCGGAGTATCTTAAGTATCCATCAGGGAGCTACTAAGATGTACTAAGATCTGAAGAAGATATTCTGATGGTCAGGAATGAAGCGCGATGTTGCTCAGTTTTTTTATGCATGTCTGACTTGCCAGAAGTCGAAGGTCGAGCATTAAAGACCCGCAGGGTTGATGCAACTGTTGGATGTTCCAGAATGGAAATGGGACAACATTTCTATGGATTTTATGACAGGATTACCAAATACTTCGAGAGGGCATGATGCTATTTGGGTGGTTGTGGATAGACTGACAAAGTCGGCCCATTTTATTCTGATTAACATCAATTTTTCTATGCACAAGTTGGCAGAGATCTACATCCGTGTAATTGTGAAGTTGCATGGAATTCCGTTGAGCATTGTCTCGGATAGAAATCTGAGGTTCACTTCCAGATTTTGGGAGAGTTTGCAAGAGGCGCTTGGTTCTTAGCTGAGAGTGAGTTAGGCTTATCATCCCCAAAGGGATGGTCAGACGGAGATGACTATTCAATCGTTAGAAGATCTGTTGAGGGCTTATGTTGTAGAACAATGAGGCATTTGGGATAGTCCCTTGTCGTTGATTGAATTCACTTATAACAACAATTTTCATTCTAGTATTGGGATGCCACCTTTTGAAGCGTATTGTCAGAGATGCAGAACACCTTTGTGTTGGCATGAATCCAGTGAAAATGTGGTGCTTGGACTTGAATTAGTCCAACAAACTACGGAGAAAATGAAACTGATTCGAGAGCAAATGAAAGCTTCTCAGAATAGATAGAAAAGCTATCATGACAAGAGGATAAAGGATATTGAGTTCCAGGAAAGGGATCATGTATTCTTGAGAGTCACTTTGATGACTGGTGTTGGATGTGCCTTGAAGTCAAAGATGCTCACTCCTCAGTTTATCGGTCTATATCAGATATCTGGGCGGGTGGGAGCTGTTGCGTATAGAGTGGCGTTGCCACCATGTTTGTCCAATTTACATGATGTATTTCATGTCTCGCAGTTGCGGAAGTACATTTCAGATCTGTCACAAGTGATTCCGATGGATGATGTGCAAGTAAGAGATAACCTTACTATGGATGCCTTACTTGTGAGAATTGATGGTCACGAGGTGAAACAGTTGCGAAGCAAGGATATTGCTCTCGTGAAGGTCGTGTTGGGAGACACTACCAGAGGAAATATAACTTGGGAATTGGAGAGCAGGATGCGAGAGTCGTATCCTGAGTTATTTGCGTCATGTAATTTTTTAGTACGAAATATTCTATGGGGGGAGTTGTAACGCCCCATTTCATTTTAATTATTTTTCGTAATTAAATTATACAATAAGTGTGTATGTAAGTGTTTATGTGTGCTTTACTGTGTTTTGGGATACCCTTTGTGTGGGATAGTTACCTTAAAATGGTAGGAATTAAGGTGTTAGAGGTGCGGGAGTAATTGTGTAGTGATGGAGGTGTAGAGAGTATAATTAATTAATTAATTATTTTAAGTAATTAGGTAATTATGCTAAACAGTAAAATATATTAACTAATTTAAATAATTATTTGGGTTTAATATGTTTTAATTAAACTAGAATTTGAAAGGTTAGATTATTATTATTTGAATTATTGGCTTATTAGATAAGAATAATAATAGTAGTGAAATAAAATAAAATAGAATATTAGATGTGTAGAGATTTGAAGGACAAGATATTAATTATATGAGGATGAGTGAGGGTTAATGAGGTAAATCGTAATTGAGGGATTTTATAAATGGAATTAGAAAATAGTGAAGTCAGTTTTACATCATACGTGAAATTGAGAGTAGAAGGTGAAAGAGGCTATGGCAAGAAGTATCCATCCATTTAGCTTGAAGAGATCAATTGCTAGGAATTACAAGAAGTATTCATCTATTTAGCTTGAAGAGATCGATTACTAGGAATTACAAGGTAAGGATTGCGACAACACCCTTGACTTTTGATGGGGAATTAATTGTTAAGGTTGCACATACGAGGCATTTACGATAACACCCCTGACATTTAGTGGGAAATTTATTGTTGTGGTCACACGCGTGAGGCATTGGCGACAACACCCTTGAATTTCGGTGGGCAATTTATTATTGTAGTCGCACGTGCGAAATGTCTGCGACAACACCCTTAAATTTCTTCGTGTGTGGTTTGCATGGTGAGGATTTGATCGCTCCAGTAGTACCCCTTGTTTAGTGTTAATGTACACAATCACAAAGAAATGAATAAACTTATAATATTCCATTCATATTTGAGAATTACTATTGCATAAAAGGGAGAGTAAACACATAGACATAATGGGTAATAATAATAATAATAATAATAATAATAATAATAAGGAAACATAATCGGGCAGGCTAGTCGCCGCATTCTTTTTTTCTACTTTGTTATAGCTCAGCCACATCTTGGTGGGTGGATATTCACGCTTCAAAGCTGACCGGTCAGGGACGCAACATTGAATTCCATGGTTACTCCCTCTCATTGATCTCGTTGGAGAGCTTAATAGATTCTTTTTTTCCCTTCAAAATTAGCGTTGATGATGGTTGGTTTCTCTGCAAAATATGGTACTCGAGCTTAAGGTTGACAGATGAGGCTATGACATCCAGGGTGGCTCCGAAGGGTGTATCCCAAAGAAATTGTAGACGCATCTGCAACAGATGATGAGGAATTACAAATTCATCATTTGAATTTTTTTTCTTCGTAATGGACGAGTGGTTGTTTCATTGAATTCTTGTAAGTATGAGCCTTCATATGGCCATACGCTTCATTTTTCCTATTTCATCTTTTCAAACAACTAGGAATACATGATGTCGTAGGAGCTGCCACTATCAATCAGGATTTAGGAGACGTCAAACTTCCTGAATGTAGTTGTAATCACTAGAGGGATATTTCATTAGGAACGTCGATCACGTTCTCAATGTCCCAAAATCCCAACACAGGTCAACCAAGGACTTTTACCAACTTATTTTTGACCTTTTAAGGATGGCTAACATCTTAATGATCTTCCTCTTCATGATCTTCTTATATGGGAGGTGTGCTCGGGGTACTCCTCATGTGATGGCAACGATATATGGATGCTTACCTTTGTTGGCCTCCTTGCTCTCGCCACAGGTTCCTACTTCAGCAGTTTTAGAGGGAGCATTGCCCTATGGTGATTCATCCCTTTCTATTTTTCCTCTTTTCACGTACACAGTCAGCCGACCTATTTTGATCAATACTTCAATGGCATCTTTCAACTGGATATAGTCGTCAGTGTTGTGGTCGTTCTCTTTATGAAACAGACAATACTTCATATTGTCAGTCTGAGATGACTCTATGATGGGAAAAAGTGGTGGATTCCTTCTCTCCAAAATTATGTGTTAGTGTATTCTTCGTAAATCTTCTTTTGGGATACGTTTAGCAGAGTATACTTGTCGTATTGTCCATGCATTCCTCAGTAAGACTCCCCATTTTGCCGATAAGAATCCCTCTCGACTGGGCGGCTGGAGTTGGCATCACCAAAGGTGGGATTGTCGAACCATGCACTCAGTTTTTCCTATGGGTTCATATAGGACTGAGTCATGATAAGCATCTCCTAAATGGTTATCGCTTTCTTCTTTCCTATTTTCAACCTGAAGGAATGGTCACGCAGAAGACCATTCTCGAAGATCCAACACTTAAGGCATTCTTCAGCTCCCTTTACTTCAACAACAACTTGAGTAAACCGATCGATATAAGACCGAAAGCTTTTCTTTTTCTTTTGAATGATCCCGCTCAAGGTAGCTACCGCCATATGTTACCTCTTCCAGACGATAAAGTGTGTGGAGAACCGTTTTTAGAAGCCCATCCATGACCCAATTCTCATGTTCAGTAGACCATTGAACCATAACCTGGCTAGACTGACCAGGGTTAACGTAAACATATTGCATTTAGAGGCTTCATCGACACTAAAGTAATTCAACTGATTGTTGACGAGTTATACATGCTTGTCAAAATCTCTCTTTCCATTGTACTCTCCCAACTTGTGAAGCTTCTCCACGGATTTTGGTATTTTATGGTCCAAGTTCCGGACGCATAAAGGAAGATTCAATTGGCTATTCCACATTTGATTATTTGTTTGATTCAGGGAGAAACGAGATTGCCTCAGTCTCCCTCAGGACTTTGGGGATGACTTTAGTGCTTCATATTTCTCTGATGATTCTTTGACTTAGGAACTTCATTTTTCTTCCTTGCGATATGCTTGGGGACAACAGTGTGAATTTTACTATATACAACCTCTTAAATAGTGTTCCTTCATTAAGGCGCGTCGTGGAGGCTTTCTTCAAGGCGGAGCAACCTTATTTTGTCGCTTGTGAATTTTGTTTCCAAATGATGTTTTACATGATGTTTAGTAGCTCGTTAGCGCCTTGCAATCCAAGGTTGGTTTGCAGTAGCTATAATCTAAGTAAGGCGTCAAGTTATGAGACTAGAGGTTGAATAGAAGGTGCGGTTGGAGAAACTATGCAGATCCAGCTACCCCGAAGGATCTGGACCAAATCTAGATGTAACAAATCTTATTCTCTTGGATTTGAAACGCTTTCCGGAAGAGGTGGAAATGGTTGATTGATCATTGCTTGAACTACGTCAATATCTGTTTCTCATGCAGTGACAGGGCGAGTGGCTTTAGATCCAGTCATTACTTAGAAGTGTAGAGATTTGAGATTCGAAACTTATAGAAATATAAATGGAAATGCTACTTGATTGAATAAAATATGATGGATCTTTGTGTTTGACTTTGAAAGCTCTTGATTCGATGACTTGAGAAGGTTACAAAGTGGCTAATCAAATAGCGACTGTGAAATCGTGAAAAACACAGGAGTTAGAAGTTAATTCCCACCGACGGCACCACCATTCTGTAACTGAATCGGAAATGGAATGAGGATCGGAAGTAATGGCAGATTTGAGCTTCCAACATGGTGTAAAGGGGGCTGACTTGCAAGGTTAACACTCTAACACTCAAGTCAGTATGTGAGGAAGAAGAGTGAATTGAAATTGAATTTGAAACTTATTACCTGAATTGGTGCCTTACATATATTAAAGAGGAAACAACTAAATTGCTACTAGTTATGAGTGAAATGCAGAGAGTCGCTGTATGCATCTGAGACTTTGATCTCTTACACTCAATAACATGATTATTCTCGTGTGATGAGAAGATTCTAGAAGGATTGCAACTTCTCTATGGTGGTTGGTCGATATGGTCGGCCCAAAACACAAACCATATTTTAAAAATAAAATACCATACAACTTATATTCAACCTATAAAAACTTGATCACGTCAAAGAATAAAATAAAATTACAAACATCATAATTTTAGGCACAATTAATGCATCTTGTAATGTTTTTTATGCTTTTCCATATCTTTCAAGCATTGGATGCAGTGTTTGCATCAATGCCTCCTAAGTCACAACAATATCATTAAGGACTGCATCAAACTAATTTAGGGACATAATAGGTGAATTGATCTAGAAAGAAAATCTTACAAAACTTGTAGTCCAAAATAAACGAGGAACAAAAAAATCATAGACTATAACATAAGTCTCATCCTCCCAATAGAAGGACTGAAGCCACCAACAAGGCCAAAGAAGATAAGAAATTTGAAGACGAAGAAGTTACTTATAGAATTTGGTACCTCTAGAGGAATGTATAATCCATGGGAGAACATCCCCACTATCATGAGTGTCTCTTATAAGATTTAAAACTCTTGAGAAATTTTGCCAATCATAACTATTGTAAAAGATGCATCAATTTAAAAGTATATCAATTTTTCAATATATATGTTATCTTTATTGAACTCCTAAGTTCAAAACAAGCCTTTTGTAATTCTATGAATAGAGGGAGCTGAAAGTCATAATTTCACCAGCACAAAAGTAAGAGGCCACCTGTCCCGTATTGGAACCAGAAATGAAGTGAAGATCGAAAGGGCGTACATGGGGAAGTGTGTACCACGTGTCACGCGCCATCATTACCTAGGGCGGCTAGGCTAGGGTAGCGTAATCGAGTGCCTAGGAACTCCTCGAGTCCCGTGAGGGGCTTTATAAATAGTGGTCAACCCGCCTCATTTGTACTTTTCGCTCTCCCTTGCTTAGATTCTCTCTCCTTTCCTTCTCTGTCTTCACCGCCGTTCTACGCCACCTACCGCCGCGCCGGAACTTCGTAACAGCCATTTTTCAAGTAAGTTTCTTGATCCTTTCTCTCTTTAAGGTGTTTTCTATGGTGTTCATCCGGTGAACTATTGAAGTTCTCGGGGAAACCATGAAATTTCCGGCGAATACGGCGGAATTTCTCTATGTTTTTGTTGAATATCGCGGGGAGATGTGAAGAGAACCACAAGGACAAGGAGAATGTCCCAAGGACACGAGATGAATAACTCGAGGCTCTCACGGGACAGATTCTCCCGGGGTGACGCCCCGGTGACCTGAGGATGGTCTCGGGGACGCTCCTTCTTCGCCCTTTCACTTGATCAGCAGTGGAGGGGTGAATTTGATACTGACCATCGAATTCACCGTTTCCTTCTGCTTTTCAGGTAAATAGAAGCCTTGGCCGTGGCTGTGGGATCCCTAGACGTTGACGACCAACCTGACTCCCCGATGGCACCGATCAACAGTGTCGAGGAACGACCGTCCGAGGAGTGGGTCAGCGATGAGCCTCTAAATATGATTTCCCAATTCGTCGACAGGGACGAGGACGACATCTTTTGTACCGTCGAGCATCGCCTGGTGGGCTCCGCGAAGACATGGAAAGTGTTCCGGCCTCAGGCGCACAATCGCATTTGCTCGACGTACCGAAGGATACAGTTTCCCCTGTATGAATTTATGTTCGACGAGGCGGGGTGGCGCCTGCCCTTCACTGATTTTCAGCAATCGGTGTTCATTTGGCTGCGGCTGACGCCCTCGCAGCTCCATCCCAACTCCCTCACTTTTATCTGCGCCTTCGAGCTCGTCTGCAAATATCTCTAGATCGAGGCGACTGTGCCCCTCTTCTTCCGCATTTTCCACCTACAGCGACAAGCAACTGATGGCAGACACGTCTGGGTGTCTTTCAAATAGGTGAACAGACTGTTCCAGACCTATATGGACTCTGTTTGCAACTTTAAATACTGAAACTACACCGTGAGGCCGGTTTCGCTCGAGGCCGTGAATTCGGTGTATCGTCGGGTCTTCCGAGAAGTAGACGGGCAGCAGGAAGAAGCCCTCGAACCAAGATTCCCCTTATTCTGGATGGAGGAGCATTTCAAGAGGGGCACAGACAGTTACATCATCAGTCCTGACCGACTTTGCGAAAGAGACCGTCTGGCGTACGAGGCTATAGTCAACTTCATCACCGGATTTAACAAAGCCAAGCTCGTGACACCAGACGGGAAATTTGTCCGGGGTGATGATGGGCAGGTCCTAACGAAACCCCGGTTGATTAATACGAGGGCCCTCCTCGAGACATTTTTCGATGAGGATGCCATGGAGCTGTTAGGTGGTGGAATCTTCCTCGACTTACTCTTTCTACTCGTTCTGGGATCGATTTACTGACACATTTCTTTCTCTTTTACAGGTAAGATGTCGAGTGCGGAGGAGCGCATCAAGAAACTGGCGGCTGCCTGAACGTCGAAGAAGGGTGGAAAGGGTCGTGTTGAGCAGATTCGGTCGCAAGGCTCCGGCAACTGGGATTCTTCTGGCTCTCCCCAGGGCAGCCAATCTCCCAGCACTCAGGGGTCACCGAAGAGGCAGCGACTCGTCGAGCAGGTGGACGTCGATCTCACCGAGAACGAGAGCCCTCCTACTGTGAAGTTTGTGCTTCTGCCTTGTCACTCGAGGCCGAATTTCTTTACGGGGAACAACTCCCTGTGCGTTGGTGCACCCAAAGTTCAGACCATCTTAGGTGCTAACAGGGTTTCTCGGCGAAGGGCGTTGGTGGAGGACGTGTCCGCGGTGATGCGGGTTTGCGCTGCTGCCTTGGTCCTGAACAATGAGACATGCCCAGCGGCCGAGCTGAACAGGCTACAGGAAAACTTCAAGTATATAAGTGCTGAGATGCAAAAAGCGAGGAAGGAGTTGGTCGAGTACAAAGAGCAGAATAAGACACAGGTTGTGCTTCAAGAGCAGTTGGAGGAGAGGCTGAAGAATGCTGAGGAGGAGAGGAAGGGTTTCTTGGCGAGGATCCCCGAGCTGGAGGAAGCTGTTCGCTTAGCCGAGGAGGAAACCGAGGAAGACAAGTTGTTGACCTCCCGGGCATCTCTGATAGCGAAGCTCAGGCAGGCCAAGGAGAATATCCTCGCGGCAGCGGATGTGGGCTTTAACAATGCCGTGCAGCAGCTTCGGATTGTGAACCCCGATCTCGTCACTAAAGGGACTAGTCCCGACTATGAGGTGATCAATGGTCAGATCGTACAGCCGATACAAGAGGATGAAGTCGACGGAGGGGTTACTGAGCACGAGCGGCCAGAGGAGGACGTAGTCGACTAGGTGTTTACCTGTTCGTTATGCTTGGCGAGCGAGCCACTTTCTTTTGTAATGATTTTTGCCCGGCCTGCGTGCCAGGGGCTTTTTTGACATGTTCGTAATATCTGCACAATGGGTTTTTGCCCGGTTTTAATACTTTTCTTGTGCTTATTTGTGTGTGTGATGCTTGTGTATTTGATATACTTTACTTGTTTTTGTCTAAGTAATTTGATGATTTTGGGAGTTTGCTAGACTTTGATGATCCTCGACTGCGTGGAGAGCTGGTCGAGTTGTCGGAGGCGTATTCCGACCTTCAACGAGGCTAAGAGCTCGGTCGAGGTCTTAACTTCGTGGCGTGAACTTCCCATTGCGAGCTGGGTGTTCTTCCTAATTGGTACGACGACGACGGAGCTCGTTCGAGGGGTCCTCGTCGGATCAAACTCCTTGCGCACACACAACGCGACCCTTGATCGTCGCGTTTCATATAGAGGTGTCGCGCCTGTACCCTAGCGCGCCCCCGTAATCGCGACGTTGGGTTGTCGCAGGCAGTGTCTAACTGTAGTATTGCTTAAGTTTCTCAGCGTTCCATGGTCGAGCAAGTTCTTCCCCATGTAGATTTTCGAGGTAGTAGGCTTTTGTCCCCGTTTTTGCACAGACGCGGTACGGGCCCTCCCAGTTCACAGCGAGCTTGCCCTCTCGCGAGTCTTTCTGGTTCCTTCGTAGGACGAGGGTGTCAACCTGAAAATCTTATTTAATAACTTTGTCGTTATAACGTAGAGTTATTTTTTGCTTAAGTGAGGCCTCCTGGAGGGATGCACCCGTCCTTATCTCCTCGACAAAGTCGAGCTCTTTCCTCAGGCCTTCGTTGTTCGTGTCCTCGTCGAGGGGGGCCTCCATCCTTCTCGAGGGTTCCCTGATTTCCATGGGGATCACCGCTTCAGTTCCGTAGGTCAGGCGAAAGGGGGTCTCCCCAGTCGTGGAATGCGGGGTTGTTCAGTAGGCCCAAAGGATGCTATGTAGTTCCTCGACCCATCGTTGCTTGGCGTCGCCTAATCGGCATTTCAATCCCCGAAGGATCACTCTGTTCGCTGCTTCGGCTTGCCCGTTTATTTGAGGGTGCTCAACCGACGTGAAGTGCTGCTTCGTGCGCAGTTTCGTGATGAAGTCCTGGAAGTTCCTGTCGGTGAACTGCGTCCCATTGTCGGTGACGATCGCTTGGGGCACGACGAATCGGGCGAGGATGTTCCTCTTGTAGAAACGGAGTATGTTGAAGGCCGTGATTTTGGCCAAGGCTTCCGCCTCGATCCATTTCATGAAATAATCCACGTCGACGATGAGGTACTTGTTTTCGTATGACCCCACGACGAAGGGCCTGAGGATATCCATTCCCCACCACGCAAACGGCCATGGGGACGACAATGTTTTGAGCTTGTTTGGAGGGGCAAGGTGCATGTCCTTGTGTCGTTGGCATCGATCGCATTTCTTGACGTGCTCCTTGGCATCCTGCTGCATGGTGGGCCAGTAATACCCCGCTCGGAGAGCCTTACGGGCTAAGGATCGCCCGCCGAGGTGCTGTGCATTGATTCCCTCGTGGATTTCCTGGAGTATACCGGGGACCCTGGTCTCCTCGACGCACCTGAGGAGGGGGATAGAAAACCCGCGGCGGTATAGTTTGTCCTCGACTATTGTGTACGAGCATGCTCGCCGCTTAACCATCCCCGTTTCCTTGGGATCTTCGGGCAGTTTGCCCGTCGTGAGGTATTCATATACCTGGGTCATCCAGCAATTCCTGTCCCCAATGGCGTTCACGTCCGTCACCGAAACGAGTTTGTCGATGCTCGGGCGAGAAAGCACTTCTTGTATGACGAATTTGTTTCCGCATTTCTTCTTTGTGCTCGCCAATTTGGACATGACATTTGCTCGGGTATTGTGCTCGCGTGGGATGTGGGTTACTTCTACGGAGGTGAAGTTTTTCATCTTTTCTTTCACCAAGATCAAGTATTCGATGAGGCTGTTATTCTTGGCTTGGTACTCTCCTCGGACTTGCGAGGCTACGAGCTAGGAGTCGGTGAAGATTTTGACCTCTTTGGCGCCAAGGTCCTCGACCAGTCGTAGCCCGGTGAGGAAAGCCTCATACTCTGCCTAATTGTTCGATGTCGGGAAGAACTCGAGGGAGACCTCGATCAGGATACCTTCCTCGTTCTCGAGAATAATGCCCGCCCCACTCCCTTTCATGCTGGATGCCCCGTCGACGTAGATTGTCCATTTTTGGGATCCGTTGGTCGAAGTTTCCGGGACGGTCATTTCTGCCACAAAGTCGGCCATTACCTGCGCCTTCAAGGCTTTCCTTCCCTCGTACAGGATGTCGAACTCGGCGAGTTCGAGCGACCATCTGAGCATCCTTCCTGCCATGTCTGGTCGATCAAGGAGTTGCCTTATTGGCTGCTCGGTTCGTACAACGATCGTGTGGGCTAAGAAGTAATGACGTAACCTCCTGGCTGCGATGACGAGGGCCAGACCAACTTTCTCGATATGCTGATACCTGAGCTCGGGGCCTTGGAGAGCCTTGCTCGTGAAGTAAATTGGCTTCTGCCCGTCCGGGGTTTCCCGGATGAGGACAGCGCTGACCGCTTCGCTCGTGATTGCGAGATATAAGAACAGCGTCTCCCCGTTCTCAGGCTGTGAGAGGACCGGGGGTTGCGATAGGACTTGTTTGATGTGGAGGAGCGTCTGCTCGCACTCCTCACTCCATTCAAATGTCGCTTTTTGTCGAAGAATTTTGAAAAACGGGAGTGCGTATTGTGCGGATTTGGCGATAAAGCGAGAGAGGGTGGTCATAATCCCGTTCAGTAATTGTAATTACTTCTTCGAGTTCGGGGTTGGGATCTTTAAGAAAGCCCTACATTTGTCGGGGTTGGCCTCGATCCCTCACTCCGTGAGGTAGAAACTGAGGAACTTGTCCGCCCGAACGTCGAAGGTGCATTTGTCAGGATTGAACCTCATACGACATCTCATCGCTGTGTCGAATACCTTCTTGAGATGAGCGGCGTGGTCAACTTATTCTACAGATTTGACGATCATGTCGTCCATATAGACCTCGATCATGTCGCCGATCTCTCCCCAGAAGACTTTGTTCATCATCCGTTGGTAGGTCGCGTCGGCGTTCTTCAGGCTGAAGGGCGTTACATTGTAGTAGTAAATGCCTGACTCGGTCATGAAGCTGTATGTTGCTTGTCGGCCTTATCCATGGGGATTTGGTTGTACCCAAGTAGGTGTCCAGGAAGGATAATAACTTGTAACCTGCAGAATTGTCAACCAGCTGGTCGATGTTAGGCAAAGGATAAGAGTCTTTCGGGCATGCCCGGTTAAGATCGGTATAGTCAATTCACATCCTCCATTTTCCATTATTCTTTTTTATAAGTACAACGTTGGACAGCTAGGTTGTGTACCTGGCCTCCGAAATAAAATTCGCCTCTAAGAGGTCTTTTACAGCTTTTTCAGCAGCCTCCGCTTTTTCAGGAGATTGCCTACGCCTACGTTAAACTATGGCCCTAGCAGCCGAATCTACGGTGATTTGATGGCAGGCCACCTCGGGGTCAAGGCCAGGCATCTCGGAGGCACTCCATGCAAACAGATCAACGTTCTCTCGGAGACATGCCTTCAGCTACTTCTTCGCCAGGTCGGGGAGTCCAGTGCCAATCTTCACACTTTGGTCTGGGTCGTCTCCGAGGGCGACGAGCTCAAAGTTTCCGCCTGGAGGTCGAGGTCAGCTGCTCCGCTTTCTTCATGCTCGCCAAGGAACCTGCTGTCGAGGTCGACCGTGTTGACGCGCGGGAGTGGATTTTGCATAGCGTCCGGGGATGACTTCGCTCCGGTCTTGGGCTTGGTGCTGATGGAACTCATGCATTTGATTGCAGCGTTGAAGCATCTCCTGGCCGCGTCTATATCCCCGTGCATCGTAACGACACGGCCCCTGGCTGTGTAGTACTTCATCTTGAGATGTACCGTTGATGGCACTGCCGTAAGTTTGGCCAGAGTGGTCCTCCCGAGGATGCAGTTATAGAGGGACGGACACTCGACCACCAGGAAGCGGGTCTTGACTTGTCGGGCAGTGTCTTCGGCCCCGAATGTGACCATCAGTTCAACGTAGCCCCACAGTTTGGTGGTGGTGCCGTTGAACCCCTGCAGATCTGAACCCTCGTAAGGGGTCAGATGTCTCTTGTCGAGCTGGAGAGTCCCGAACAGGTGAGCGTACATGATGTCGACCGAACTTCCCTGGTCGACAAGGATCCTGCGAACGTCAAAATTCGCCATCTGTACCCTGACCAAGAGGGGGATAGTGGCGTTGGGCGCTCCACCTGGGAGCTCTTCAAGGTAGAAGGTGATGGGGTTTGATCTCCCTTGCACCTTCTCAAAAGTGGTGGTCTTCGCTGATGTTGCAGACTCTAGTTCGTCAAACTTCCGCTTGATCGACCCTACTAACACCTTCTCGTAACCACCTCCGGATATGACCATCTTCTTGGGGAAACCTTCCCACGTGCTGCGGGCAGCGACGAGGTCTTCGTGGGAGAAGTTTGCCCACATGCTGCGAACTGCCTCTTGGCCCTCGATGCCTTCGGGGACAAAGAAGTCTTCAGGTCGAGTGACGCTGAGGGCGACCTGCAGCCGATTCTCGTCGGGAGGAGGTGTCGTCTCCTCGACGCTTTGGGCTTCCCGGGCACGAGGACGAGGGGCGTCGTTCTTCTGGGCATACTTCTTTAGGTGCCCTTCCTTGATCAGAATCTCAATTGCATCTTTGAGATGGATGCAATCCTCTGTGACATGTCCGTGGCTCCGGTGGAACCTGCAGTACTTGGACTTGTCCGTGTTTGATTTAGAGGGTGTTGGCTTGGGAAAGCAGACGCCCCCTTTCTGAAATTCCGAGTTGGCGCACTTGGAGAGAATTCGCGCGCGGGCGGCGTGTATTCTGTGAACCGGCCTACAGGACCTCTCGGTTCGCGAGAGTCCCGGGGGCGGCCTTCCTTCCTCCTTTCTCCCCCACGCCGGGGGGGGGGGAGGAGAGTCTTCATCTCTGTGGCCGCGGGGCCCATCTCATCGCCGCGATTCAAGGGCTATTTGAGCGGCATGCGTCTCCTCGAACTCAATGTACGATTAAGCTCAGAAGAGCAGGTATTCCAAGTTGCGAGGCTTATGGAAGCCCACAGCCTTGGCGAAGTCGGTACCAGTGTGTAGTCCTCGAGCGGTCAGGAACTTCTTTATGTCGTCGGTCGCGTGGACCTCGACGACTTCTTTGTTGAATCTCTCGATGTAGTCTCTGAGGGATTCATTGCGTCCTTGGAAGATGGCCTCCAGGGAGGCCACCGTCTTCGGGTGTCGACGAGAGGCGGTGAAATGCCTGGAGAACTGCATTTTCAGCTGTCTCTAGGACGTGATGGATTCCGGAGCAAGCGTCTTGTACCAAGTCATGGCTCCTTTCTGGAGGGTAGTCGGGAAGAGCCTGCACTTGATAGCTCCCCTGACGTTTCTATAGTCGAACAGGGCTTCGAAGTTCTCGATATGATCGTCAGGATCGGTCGTGCCATCGTAGGTCCCCAGTTGTGGGGGCTTCTCCATGCCCGCGGGGATAGGTGTGTCCATAATTTCTTTGGATAGAGGAGTCCTCTGGTCATTTTCATCGCTTCTGGCCGGTGATCTTGACGGGGAGTGGTGGCCCCGACCGAGTCCATGCCACCGAGGAGAGCTTCTGGGGCGATTTTTCAGCCTTTCGCCTTCAGCTGTGCTCCTCTTCTTGGTCGGGGAACGTCGATGCTCGCCCTGCAGAGGGGAGCGAGGGCGCTTTTGGGCGACTGCTTGCTGGGGTCGTTCCAGGCGCGACCGGCGGCCCTCGCGCTGCGGGGAGGGGCTGCGAGAGCTGGCCGGGCGATTCCTTCGCGGGGAAGAGGAACGGTTGGGAGACGGTGGGTGACGATGCCTTTGCGGGGAAGAGCGTCGTGGTCGCCCTCTCTCGAGCGCTTCGATCCTGAGATTTTGCTGGGAAATCAATTGGTTAGTATGGTTGACCAATGCGAATAGGGCCACCGTGCCCGGGTCAGCGTTTGGTGGTGGAACGACTGGCTGGTAGACGACCGGAGGGATGTCATGTTCGGCGGCGTCGTACGCCACGTCTTCAGAAAAGGGGAGGCGGTCTGTCTGTCCCTTACGTCGCCTTCTTCGATGTGGGCGACAACGTTGTCCTCATGGTGGTTTCCGTTGTCAAGCCGCGTGAAGGCGGTGTCTGGAGTTTTGTTCCCATGTTGGGTGCTGGTGCTGGCCATGGTAGTTATGAATGGAGAGATTGCTTTGGTTTAACGATGAAGGAAAAATGGGGAAGCAGTAGTTCCGACAGACGACACCACTGATCGTACCTGGATCAGATAGTATGACAGTGGCCAACAGCGTCGTGAAATTTTCAGCTTCGGTGATGATGATGCGGCGGGGGGGGGGGGGTGTACCTGCAAGGTACTCCGACGCTCAAGTCAGGTAAGATCAGAGAAAAACAAGTACAAAAAGCAGGTGAGTTTAGAATATGAAGTAACCTGACCCTCTCAAGGGAGAGGGTATTTATAGAGAGCCCCCAGCGCGGGGCCAACGGTTACTTGCACTGAGCTGGATTGCAGGGCCCAATCCAAGTAACTGCCAGGGCTTACGTGGCGTAGTGAAGATCAGCACGTGGTCTTCACCTTGGGGTAACGGTCCCGAGATCTCCGAAAGGTGGGCAGACCAAATCTTTCAGAGGTGGGAGGTTACAAGAGAACATGCCCTCGCGGGGAGGAGCCCTTGTGTGTTGGGGAGAGACGTCGAGCCCTGCAAGGCTTGACGTCTTTGTTTGACGGTATATGCTGCATGTGCCTGACACTGCTGAAGGCTGGCACGTGCTCGACGCATATATTGCATAAGGGCCTTGTTGGGCCGTCCCAGGTCACGTGGGTTGGGCCTGCCCGTCTGAAGGGCAGGCTCCGGCCCATGCCAGAACATAATACTTTTTGTCTCGTGCGGGTAAAGAGGTTTTGATAAAGGTTGTGGCTTAGGCGATTCCTATGTATATTATGAGTTGTTATCGTATCCCGGAGAGTGTTTGCAAGGATATTGAAGCCATGTTGTCCAAATTCTGGCGGGGATCAAAGAAGGGCGCTAGGAAAATCCAATGGTTAAGTTGGGTAAAACTCTCTTAAAGGAAAGGTGTGGGTGGTCTGGGTTTTTGAGGAATTCACGATTTCAACTCCAGCCTCCTTGGAAAGCAATTCTGGCGTCTCATGAGTAGGGATGGATCTCTTTTGGCAAGATTCTTTAAGGGCCGGTATTTTCCGATATGCAATATTGAAGAAGCGAAGTTGGGTTTCAAACTAAGCTATGCTTGGCGTAGCATTATGAGTTCCAAGGAGGTGGTTTTGAGTGGTGCTCGGTGGAGGGTCGGTAACAGTAGGAATATCTCTGTTATGAATGATAGGTGGATTCCTTCGGCTCCAGGTTTTAAGGTGTCTAATCCACCTCGTATTCTCAAGGAAGAAGGTTCATCTGTATCAAATGCTTAAATATGAGGATATCGTATCCTTGCTAAAGTGTCGCGGCGCGAAAAATACCCAAGTGCATCGCATGCTCGAAAATACAACAGAGTTGCCACTATTTTTTTTTATTCTAAGAGAAAGAGAAAATATCAATAAAACCCAAAGGGAAGAGAAAATGGTAAGGAAGTTAGTTATGCAAGGGGAAGGTATTAGCATCATGTCGCACCTCGAAAAATGAGAACAACCTCGCAAAGTGCAATTGCACGCTCGCGGGATGGACTTAACAAAGTCGCCATCGATATTTCTTTATTCCCATAGAGGGAAAGGGAAAATGTCAAATAAAAACCCCCTAAAACAAGGACAAGGATATGGTCATCGTAACAAATATCAGGGTTCGGGAGTCGATTACGCAAGGCGTAAATCAAACGCCACAAGATCCGAATATACATACAAGAATTCAACAATGATAAAAAACAATGCAAAAATACAAGAGCATACACAATATTTACATCACATATCCACAACAAATGAATAAAAAAAATAAAACAAAGCAAAACAAAAAGGTCACGAATTAAAATCATGATGCAAAGACGCGAATCAAAGTCGCGTATGTGAAGACGTGCAAAGGCTACCACAAGAAATAAGCATAAATCGAAATATGCAAGTTGCTAACGCGTAGGCGGTCATCGCAAATTGAATAGAGAAATAACAAAGATAATAAAATCAATGAGAGCACAAAGTTGCAGATCGAAGCGCGAATTGGTAAGCGCACAAAAAGCGAATTGCCACTGTCATACCCTAAATTTCCCCCTGATTTTTTTCCTTTTCTTTCTCCTGCATCCATCAGCACATTGTAGAATAAAAGTAAAAAAGTCAAATTTGACTCTGCTGACTTGTGTGGCTTAGTTCATTAGTTCATTTGCATTGCTTATCCATTTCATACATTCGGTTAGGGCTTAGCTTCCATTTGTTTGGATAGTCGAGTTAAAACGTCAACTCTGCCATTTTTGGGTCTCCATCATTTTGTAAGTCAATTTTTGTTTCATTACGCATCATTTCAATTATCCCGTTTTATTTGTAAAAAAAAGAGGTAAATGTTGAATTTTTGATTTAAATGTCATTTTTCAAATATAGTTATTCATTATTTTTCAAACTCTTTTAAATTATATTTTTATATTTTTATGTGAGTTTTAGCCAATCCTCGAGATCTTTTTAAGCCATTGTTCCAAACCATTTTTGTGCATTTCACATTAGACCACTTCACATCAAATTCACATTTTTGCATTAACAATAAAATTAAACATTGCATCTAAGTTACATTCAGATTCCCTTCATCACATTGAATCAACTATCTACCCATTACTAATAGGTTGACCAAACTCCCTAAAATGCCATTTCCCCTAAAAACATTTACACTACTCCAAGGACTTTTCTGTAACTCACAAATTCCACAAAACCCTTTACTTGCTTTTCCTTACACGAAGCCAAATGTCAATCAACCATTGACTACTTCAAATAAAAGTACTTCCTCCTTCCCACCAAAACCATTCTCTTTCTCCAGATTTCTCTCATTCTATCCTTTTTTTTCTCACTCTCCCATTTTCTCTCTCTTTCTCTCATGATTGTTTCTTCTCCCTCTTTCCCCCCTCAAACCCTAACACTACCACCGTCGTCCCCTTTACTGCACTCTATATACAACCACCACTACCTAAGAAAAGGTATCTTTAACTCCTATGCACAATACACATTTTTTATCCTCTGGCTTCTTTTTAATTTTATGTTAAATCACCAGACTCCTGAAGATGTTGATAAGCTGCGGAAAATCGGAGTGAAAACTATATTTTGGTTACAGCAAGACCCAGACCTAGAGTATGCTAATAAACATATTTGTTTTATATTGTTCATTTTCAGTATTTGTGATGTAGTACATCAAACTAAACTATTGTATTTCTTTACTCCTGTGTAGATATTTTGGAGTTGATATCAATTCCATATGAGAATATGCCAAGACGTTCAATGACATTCAACACTTGCGTGCTGAGATAAGGCTCGCAATGGCATGATTTCTTAAAATAATAATAACTATCGAAGAGCTTATTCGGTTTAGAGAAACAATGATTAAAAGAGAAATCTTGCTAAAAAAGTCTATTACTTTATTGCATTTTCTAAATGTATTTTACTTTTCACAGATTCTGGATTTTGGATTAGAGTTGGTAATGTTACATTGCATACATAGTTTCTAATTTCATAGTACATATTGTATAAAATTTTAGTCATTTCTGCATTTTGTGATTTTGTGTAATACTGGCATATCTATTTCCTTGTGTAATTTTTCAACTAAACAGTGATGTCTTTTTGCACTGCACATTTCAACGCCTTATATGTCATGCACTTTTTCACATTATATGATGATTTAACGTGGTTGTTGCAGGGACTTTGATTCATTTAATTTACGGAAGCAACTTCCCGCTGTATTTAGTAAATTATACAAGGTTGTTAAATCTAATGGAGGTGTAACATATATATACATTGCACTGCTGGACTTGGAAGAGCTCTAGCTGTTGCAGTATGTCTCTCGGTTTCCTTTTTTGGAAATCTATTTTTTTTTAGAAAATAGATGTTTGGAAATCTATTTTGCCTTCTCTATTTTTTTGTTTAAATATGTTACTTTGTGTTTGTGTTGATATTACTCTGTTTTTGTTGCTTCCAACAGTTGTTTTAATCTGATGAAATCGACTCCGGTGCAGGAGTACTATATGCACAAAGGAGAACCAAACACATCAGCTATCAATTATCAATATCACAACTTTGAGTGCTTGGAACATCTTTTGTTAGCAGTATCTTTTGTTTCTCTTTTGAGGTAAGCACTAGGTCCCTTGAAAGAATCTTCCGCCAAGATGTTTTATAACACCTCATATTGATTTAGTAAATGTTGTATACTCTTTATATGTAACTGATCTAATTTTTAAGAATTAAAAATGCAAAATTTACAAGTTTTTAATCATATCCATTAATGATTATGATTATGATAATTAATTTTTCACTTTGTTTTGTTAGGTTAAAGCTTTAACCATAATGTTGAAGAATTCAAAGTTTTTCTTTGATACTGTTATTGTTGAAGTTAAAAATAGTTTGCTCACAGAAAATCTTGCTATCCATTGGCAAGGTATCAGACAGATTGGAACTCCTTGGTTTAATGGAACATAAGGGGTATCTTAATGTCCTATACTACCTGGAGACACCTTTGTTTATCAATTTGTTGTTCATAGGGTAAGTTGTTGTAAAATTCGAAAAATGAATGAATTTTTGCATGTTTCAAGCATAACGAGTTTAACAAATCTTATCATAAAAATTTGTTCATGTCTAATTTGCTAGCATGTTTAATGTAACAACCTGGTACATATCTTTTTCATGCTCACTATGGAATGCAAAGAGAGGCGTGGCTATATGGAATGATTCGTGTCGCGTCGAGGTGATGTCGGTGTTTGAGTTTATGCGTCGAAGCCGGTGTTAATGCAATTTGTGGTTGATTCACTGTTGTTGCTGTTGTTTGATGTGGTTTAATCGCAAAGAGCAGAGAATGTTACCGTCGGGAAACTACTCAGGTACGGTGCTTTTGATTTTTCTACGCGTTGGTTTTGACTTTCTTTTTGCGGTTCCGATCTAAACCTTCTTCCTCTGACTGCTTCTGTTACAAATTTGTGTTATTGCAGGTGTTGATGCGAGAAATTCGAAGGTTGCAGTGTTGAAACTGCCTCGGTTTGTGTTGTCGCAAGTGTTGATACATTTCGTTCCAAATCTGCAGGTTGTGGCGGATGCTACTGTTGCGTCGTATGTGAAGCTATAGGGGTGGAATTGAAGCTTCAATGGTTGGTGATGCGGAATTGAAGCGTTGAGGTGATGTCGGTGTTTGAGTTTATTCGTCGAAGTCGGTGTTAATGCAATTTGTGTTGATGTAATTGACAGTAGCTACTTTGTAGAAATGGTACTCACATTCAAAACTACACTTTGTATGAAACTCTTAAACCACGTGTCTAGGATTGATATTCCTGATTTCCCTCCACATCAATACATTTTTAAGTCCATCTCTGATTTTCTCAATGGAAAATTTAAGTTTGATTGCTTATATGGTACATTTACAATAACCACAGTGCTAAACATGTTATTTTGTTTGTTATAATTTTCTTAGTTGCTTTGACATTGTCCTTAATCGTTTAAATCCAGATTTGATTGGATTTTTGCATGAAGTTGTCAAGACTCAAACTCATGGAGCCAATACGAAAGCTTGTGCCAACATAGCTTTAACAGATGAATCTGGATTTATTACTGAAGTAGCCTTATGAGAGGACTTTGGAAACAAGTTTATGAATTTTTCCAACTCAAACCCATCTCTTACTAAGCCAACCATTATCATACTAACACATGCAATGTGCAAGAAAAACACATGTATGATACCTTTCTGTTTGTATGTCTTTTGGCTATATTTTCCCCATTTTATAATCTGTTTTACCATCAACCTATTATTCTTGCAATATCTGGGAAATTGCAGATTTCTGATGCTTGGAATGATTCTATTGCCTATTTCAGCAATGCAATAGGTGACATAAATATTACAAAATTAGCTTATGAAAAGAAACTAATGGCAGTAGCGTTATCCATCCAACACTGGTAAACGAACTTAATAGCGCGCGAGTTCACTGTCAGCACGAATCAAAAGAGTCTGAGATAGTTACTACAATAAGTTCTATCTTTTAAAGCAAGGTAAGACATCATTACTAATTTTATAATACTTATCTTTAATATCTTAAATCTTATCTTCATTGTTGTGATTTTCAATAACATAATTTCACATTGTTGTGATTCAATAACATAATTTCAAATTGTTCTGATTTTCATCCTGTTATGTGTTTATACTACGGTGACAACAATTCATGACTAGCTTGCTATTTCTTCTTTTTAGCGTCAAATAAATGACACAAGTTTAAAGAATCATTTTTTATATTGCAACACAGTTTATTGTCGTTGCTTCACGGGACACTTTCATTGTATACCATGTGCTGCAAATTCATTTCGTATCGACGAAATTTACAAGTAAGCTTTAGTTATGTATACGCCTCTTATGTTTATATATTTTTCTCTGTTTTTATCTACTTCGTGTTGTTTATATCATCTTCATTTCTGTCCCAAAAGTAAATGGCCAGATTTTCCTGCCTCCCATTATTTCCATGTTATGTTTCAGCTTTTAATGTTAAACAATATTTATGGATATACAACATTCAATGTTACTTTCGTTCATTTCTGTATTTAGAATTTCAAGCTTTACAACTTTCAGTGTTACTTTGATTTCCCTTCAGTTTTGTTGACATTTTTATCTAAATTTTCAATCTTACTTTGCTTTGTTTTTGATGTATTTTTAGAATTGATTTCTATGATCTTTTCACACTTGAAGAACATAAGAAGCATTTTATTGTAAGTGATTAGTACAAGCAAATATAAAGTTGATGTATAAAATACTCAAGGTTATATATCAATGAGTTTTGATATCTCTGATTAGTTCAATAAGTAGCTCATTTTTAGAGTGTTATATTTGCTCTAACAAATTATTAGCCCTAAATGGTTCATGGTTGTAGGACTTACCTGGTGGCTGCGGACAACAGGTGGATCAAAGTCAATGGAGTGCATACTATGGGTATGGACAACAGGGTTATGAAGCTTATGTATATGGGTCTGCTCACGATCCTTCATTGTATGCATATGTCGGATATGCTGGCTATGAACAATATCCCCAACAGGTAAGTTATCGAATTTTAAAATCAGTTTACACATGGTATTGGTTCTTATTTATTGAAGGCAATAACTATATTGGACTACTCATGCTTTTAGGTTGAAGGTGTTCAAGATGTATCAGCTTTGTCGGTGCCTACCATGGAGCAAAGGGAGGAGTTGTATGATCCTCTGGCAATGCCCGATGTTGATAAGTAATTGTTTCCTCTTTCTTTATATAACATGGGAGATAAACAACTGAACTTAGAGCATATAGATTTTCATGTGTATTTCTGACATATCCTTGATTGGTTTGCCAGGTTAAATGCTGCATATCTCTCAGTACACGGAAATGCCATTTTAGGGCGGTCTCTCTGGCACAAAACCTCATCCTTGCAGTTGTGGCTTGTCCTTGTGTGGTGTTTTATATGTTTGTGGGGTTACATTGATAAAATGATTGTCCTTATGTGGTGTTTTATAGCCTCAAGTAATTTATTGCATTTTACTCCATTTTAAATTAGTGATATTTCTATCGAATAATTTAATATATCAATTCATTTACCCGTGCAGACGCACAGGTCTTCTACTAGTTGAATTAAAAAAGAGAGTCTAACATTATTTGAAATCAAACAAAATTGAAAATGTATGGAATTACAAGTTTCTTAGATTAGTCATAGTCCCAAGATACTGCAATTCCTTAGAATCATATGAAACAAAATGATAGATAAAACAATGTATTATGAATTTATGAGTACTATTTTTATGCTATCTATTTCTTTAAGAGTGAGTGAAATCAACTCCGAGAGTTTTCATGTCATATTACTAAGCTGCGGAAAAGTTGAATGTTCAAATCCATTTAAATCACTGATTCTCCTGCATTAATTTCACATCAAATTCATAACTAATTAGTAAAACAAGAAACTTAATTTTGAAACTTTGTTTACTATATAATTATGTAAAATATAAAATATCATACATCCAAGTCATTTAATTATTCCAAAACTGAAATTCTAGAAGGAACTAGCCCACTTAATCCATTCCCTTCAATCATTCTGATGAAAAATAGGCAAGTTAAATTCAAGAAATTGATGAAAAACACTCGGAGTAGATAAAATAAAATAGAAAATAAACTTGCTGCTATTAACTATCATTCAAAACCATGAACTCCATAGAAGCTTCTCTCAAAACCAACTGCAGCAGCTTCAACAGATGTGTCAGAACCAACCCAAAAATAATAACCTAAGTACACATTCAAAACACAACAGATTGTCTAAATTTAACACTAACCAATAACCCCCAATTCACACGACAGACAATTCACAAGCACATGAATCAAGCATTCATACATTAATTCATTAAACTAACCTTCACCAATGTGTAAGCTATATCAATTCCATAACTAATTAACATCACCATTCAATATAACCGAATGCAACTAGGCTTAACAGAATTAACATTTCTTTCTAACTATTTCACTTTCATTTTCAGTAACTCAATCCTAACATAACTAATTTTCTAACATTTAGTTAACTAACCAATTTTCTAAGATATTCTAACACTTACTAACTCATTACACAAACTTTATTTCCAATGAACCACTAACTGTCTTGACAATTCAGGGTATATGAGCAGACTTAGCTACCATCAGCATTTCGAGATATAATAAGGGCAATGCAGAACTTAAGGTTTATTCATTTTAAGCAATCCTTGAAGCTACAGTACACTAATACCCTTTCGTGCTAACTGTAATTCAAGCTAGCAACTAGCTTCATTTAAAAGTACATGATTCATTGGCTAACATTCAAACGACGTTGGCTTCTAACAAACTTATTTGTTTTTACCAATTTAGCACGATTCTAATCAATTAACTGTTGGTGTTAGCTGTTAACAAGATTTCAGGAACTTATTAATTGTTAATTATCATGATTTGATCATAATTAGAAGGGTTAATGAAATTTTTGGTCCTCATAAATATTTCAATTTCACTTTTAATCCCTCCAAAAATTTCCTTCAAAGAATGGTCCTTATAAGATTTTTAATTTTAACTTTTGGTCCCTCCTGCCAATTAGCGACGGTTTTTACAACTTAAAGACAGAATTAACGACGATTTTAGCCGGTTTTAGCGACGCTTTTTTATTTAGCGACGGAAATGGCGACGGTTTTAGCAACGATTTTGGCAGGAGGGGCCAAAAGTTAAAATTAAAAATTTTATGAGGACCATTCTTTGAAGGAAATTTTTGGAGGGACTAAAAGTAAAATATGAGATATTTAGGAGGATCAAAAACTTCATTAACCCTAATTAAAAATAGGGTTATATATATATATATATATATATATATATAACCTATTCCTCTCCTGTAAGACATACAAAACATAAATAATATGAAAGTATCGTATCAATTTGACATGGTATCAGCCGCCAGGTCTTAATCCTGACCTACGGTAACACCTTTCATCCTTCTTCCATGGCGGACTCAGATTCAAACTCCGATGACGCTAGCTCGTCTTCTATTCTTGTTGAGTTGACGACGAAAATGACGGAAGTTCTGAATCGTGCTTCAGCTCCGTCACAAATTAGCTCTGACCATGCGGTGACACTGATTGGCATCAAGTTAGATGGCAACAACTATCCCCTTTGGTCCTAAGTGGTCGAGATGTATATCTCCGGCAAAGATAAACTGAGATATATCAATGGAGATCTTCTGCAACCCCCTCAAACAGACCTTACCTTTCGATGTTGGCGGACTGACAACACGATTGTTAAGGGATGGATAATCAATTCAATGGACTCTTCTCTAATCAACAACTTTATTCGATTCTCCACTGCCAAACTATTGTGGGATGCAATTGCGACCACGTACTTTGGTGGTAGCGATACCTCCCAGGTGTATGATCTTAGGCGACGGGTGACACGTCTTAAACAAGCCGGTGATTCTCTTGAAAAATACTATAACGATCTCCAAGGACTTTGGCGTGAGATAGATTTTCGTCGTCCAAATCCGATGACATGTCAAATTGATATCCATCACTACAATACACATATCTAAGAAGAACTAGTGTATGGTTTTTTGGATGGACTTGATGACTGCTTAGATAATATCAGAAGCGGTGTTTTACAAATGAAACCATTTCCAATAGTGGAGCAAGCATATGCACATGTTAGGAGGGAAGCTCTTCGTCAGGCAGTGATGATGGATAACTCCAATGAATTATCTGGAGCAGTTCCAAGGGTCTCAAATTACAGAACAACAAGATAATTTCTCAATCCAAACATAAAGAATCATATGATGGCACTAAGTGTTCTCATTATGGAGGTAACAAACATACTCGTGAGACATGTTTTAAACTTTATGGCTATCCAGATTGGTTGACAGACTTTCAGACTTGAAAGCGTCGCGATACAACTGATAGTAACCCGGGAAAAGCTGCAGTAGCTACTGGCGAACCACATCTTTCCCTCATTCCGAAATCAAGTTCCCACACCACTGAAGGTAATGTTCTAGTTTGCTCTAATCATGATGATGACTCTAATGCATGGATACTTGATTTTGGAGCTATCGATCATATGACGTTTGATGCTGCTGAATTCAACCCCTCGGCGCTCAAGTATTGCCAATGCAAATGGTGGTTTCTGTAGTATGCTTTCAAAATAAATCTTGCCTCAATTAAGTCTTTTAAGGGTTATAACATGACCTGGTTCATTTTTTTTAAACAAAAAGATATAAGGCTCGAAATTTAATTTTAAACCACTCATTCTTCTTGATGAACTCCAATCCTACGTTCAGTTAATTGACACACGCATTCAACTTCCAAGAGGGTTCGAAGGTGTGATGGTAAGGATGAGGATTCAAGATTTCCTTGAAATGGCAGTCACCTCATTTTGTTTTCTCTTTGTTTTTGTTGAGGATTTTGATGACCTCTTTTGACTGATGATTTTTTTATCCCTAATTTTTGCTTGGACCAATTTTTTTTAAGCTTTCAGTCCACCGGGATACCCTAATTTTTTTCTAAGTCATTTTTTGTGGTATTCGACTTAGGTAACTTATCATTTTTTTTTTCGCTAAAAGGTTGGTGACTGCCATGTTATTGGTGGACGAGGATCCACCAATATAATTTCTCTTGGATTTTCATGACTTCTTCGACACTTCATGATGTGTGCGAAGGGAAGCATGTGATTGAACCTCTTTGGAGAGATGGTGTGTAGGTGGACAAATTTTCTTGAAGATTGAATGCATAGTCAGACTACCTGAACATAACTACCCCGCCCTTGGTTTAGATTAAGGATTTTTCAATCCAAAAGAAACACCAACTTCTAGGCTCAAAGTGGTTGACTAGGGACTAACTCCTTATATCTTCAGTGTTCGGGGATTTAGAAACAATGCCTTACATCATCAGCAATTTTCCATTCAAAAGCATACTGTAATACCCCAAATTTTGACCACTTAGATTTCCCATCATTGTGAAAATCATCATCACAATATGGATGAACCATCATGCTTCATCAGTCTCCCCAAAGATGGGTGAGCATCCACTATAATCAAAATTAGGGTTTCAAGCCCTCTCTGAGTGCTTAGACAAAGGATCAATCAAGAAATGACATGATCTTCAACTTGTCTAATCTCTTAAACATCCACAATGGATCAAAAAGGACTCCCACTTCAAGGATTAAGCACAAGGCTGCTCCCTTCTAGGTGGATCAAGTCTCAAGATCGACAGTGTCACCAAATTAGGGTTTTGGTCGACCAGGGCCTCCAGATGGAAATTTTCATCTGGGCACAAGGCAATGATCCAAAACATGACCTAATATACTTCCTGGAACCTCATGAACCCATGCATCAAGTCAATTTTGCCTCAGGGGATGCATTCATGAAAAATCAGGAATTAGGGTTTCTTGACCTAATTCACCCCTAAGTTGACTTTTGGGACAAACCATGAGCCAAGACCTCAAGACATGATTTGAGGGTCTATAATATACCATATTGATCCATTTGGAACAATGGATTGATCCAAGAAGCTTGAGCAACAAGTCTCAATTTCATCTGCACCACAATTAGGGTTTTAAGAGAAAAGTCAACTGTAACTTTGACTTTTGACCAAGACATGCTCCCAAACCCTAATACATGATTGAATATACCCTATGACACCCATGGAACATGTCCATCAAGTTTGATTTAGGTCAAGGACATGATTTCCTGAAGAATTGCACAGTTTGGAATTCATCTGATAAAAAGTCAACCGTGCACAAAAGTCAACTTTGACTTTTTGAGATTTTTCACCAAAATGGATTTTTAACCCTAAAATGATGTTAATGTATGATTTGAATCATCATTCATCAAGAAAAATCAAGAAAAGTGAGATAACTTGTAAAAGGGGTAACCATAAAACTTAGAAATTTTTCTAAGTTAAAAATAAAGTGGCAAAGGTACCAACTTTGGAGGACCATAACTCCTAAACCACAAGGCCATTTTTTCTTATCCAAAGATGGATTTGTAGCCCTCATTATCACCTACAAAAACTTCAACTACAAGTCATTCCAATTCATTAAGGATTTTGAGTTATGGAGTGATCAAAGTGGCTGAAAAGTGAAAATGTCACTTTTTCCAACACTTAGTGAAATTTTCACTAAGTCAGATTCTGCCTCACTTTTTGCCAAATGTAGGGGGATTTTTCACTTGGAATCAAAAGAGATCAAAACCAAACTTGTTCAAACAGTTGTTGTATCATGTAAGAGCTTTCCAAAATGGCCAAGAACATTGCCAAATTCAACCTACACCATGAGATACAACATTGCCAAGTTGCCTTGCTGAAATCTGTCAAGACAAGGCAGAATTTGCAACTTTGGTCGATTTGCCAAAATCAGCCAAATTCAATTGCTCCTATCCACTTGGACACCTCAGAGGATTGAATCTAAAGGGGACAATCACTGAGCCAAGCCTCCAAAGTCCATGGAACAAGAAATAGCATGTTGAACCTAGAATGGCCAAAATAGGGACAAGACTTCAAATTTGGAATGAGGCATTCAATGAAACCATCAAGGTGGCATGGACTAAGCCATTCTCATCTGAAATCAGTCAAGACTTATCCAAGACCAAGGGAACCAAAGCTCTGTGCCCTAACCTCTAGTCAATGGCTAGAGGAGACTTGGATTTTCATTTGCCAACATTGGCCAAACCTACTTACCAGCTGCCATGCACTATTCCTTGCAAAACAAACTTGCTCTACTATAAATAGAGCTCAATTGTGGTCAGTTTGAGTACACCAAAGCCATCTAACAGGTGCTTTCCTCAAAATCTCTTCTTTCACTCCAATTTTGCCTTCTAAGGCAAGTCACTATCGGGTTTTGAGTTTGAGAGCAATTCCAATCAAACCAATCACTCACACACCTCACATACATCACATATGAGCTGATCAAACACTTAGATTACTTCTGAAACATCAATTTCACAAAATCACCAGCTGGTTGCTCAAGGTTTTAACCAAAGTGCAGCTGAGGTGCCACAAAATGATCCAGCCAATTTCAATCAAGTCCAACCATCCAAACACAATCCATAGGGTGTAGGGAAGCTGTTCAGATCATCACCACTCATATGTAACACCTCCAAATCAAAAATCACTTTGAACTTGCTGTCACGACTTGGAGGTAAGCACATACTTGGTCATCTCTCAATCTATGCATATTTCCTCGCACAATAATTTGGCCATATGTTCATAATCATGCATGGAATGTTTTCCCTCAATTAATTGCATTGTTTGAATCGTGTATCAAAAATCCTAGCCTTCATGCAGAAATTAGGGTTCTTGAGGTCTCTTCGTGATTTCTTGTTGTATGTTTAATTTAAATGAAATTAAAGTACATAGACATGATCGTGAGGTTGAGACGAGCATAATGATATGTGGATTGCATGATATGATTAAGTATTCAGTGAGATTGGAGAGAAAATGCAAATCTGAGAATCCAAGAACACGCGCGTGTTCTTCAGCTTGTTCTTGGCGCCATTTTTAGAAATTCAAATATTTGAATTTTGTGATTTTTGTTTAATTGATTCAAAAATGAATTTCTCTCTGAGTTTTAATGATTTTGAGTTGATTTTTTTTTAATAATTCACAAAAATGTTAAAATATTTTATTTTCACAAAAAATCCCAAAAATATTATTTATTTCATATAATTGATATTTTTGCAAAGAATTAATATTTTGATTGTTTTTGGCATTTTAAATATTTTTTCTACATTGATTTTGCAACTTTTAATGCTTTCTAATTATTTTGTAGGTCAATACTTAATTTTTGAAGCATTAATCCAAGATCACAATTTGTTTTCCATGTGTTAAACAATTTTTGATCATTTTAATTGAATTTTTATTCAATTAAATACATTTTGAAAACAAATTAAGGTTTTGGATTAATTCAACCCTCATAAATCATTTTTTAAACTTTCTTTGGGCCTCTTGAGAGAGTGTAAGACCCATCCCCCCTTGTACAAAAACTTTTTGGGCCTCACTCATTGTATAAGTCCCTCTGTACAAGTAAACAGCGCGATCGTCGCCCGTTTAAAAATAAAAATCATCTGGGCCTCTCCTTGAGCTATAAGACCCATTCAAAACACTTTGGGCCTCTATTAGAGTGTAAGACCCAATCCCCCTTTTAACCAAAACATTTTGGGCCTCACTTATTGTATAAGTCCCTCTGCGTTAAAAGAAAACCTCGGCGCGATCGCCATTTTTAAACGAAAAATCATTTGGGCCTACCCTCGTGTTATAAGCCCCTCTCTTTTCTTTAAACTTTTTTTGGGCCTCTTGAGAGGGTGTAAGACCCATCCCTTTGTACAGAAAACCTTTTCGGGCCCCAGTCACTTGTATAAGTCCCGCTGTACAAAGTCAAACAGTGTGCTCACTGATAAAACCCTGGGCCTCTCCTTGAGCTATAAGCCCCAAATCTTTCTTTTTCAAAGCACTTTCTCCTTTGATTTTGAATATACTGTTGTTTTTAATCTTTCTTTGTTGAACAACTAACCAAACAGCATGGAAGCACTACAACCGAGTAAGTGGTTATCGCTTTCATTTACTGCTTTCATATTATAAACTGTATTGTGGGGCTGCTCACTGTAAGTCTCCTTTCATAAACTCATATCTACTGTGTAATAATAGTATAGATATTTCGAGTTTCCCCGGCAACTACGTCTAGAACTAGGTGACGCCGTTTCGTTTATTCGTAGAAATAGACGCCTAGATCCCCAATAGGAGCACCAGATACAGTCTTCTCTTCGGCTGTCCTCCTTAGGAATCGTCAAGAAGCTCTACTCCCCAAGATGAATGTATTCTCCGTGAATGGCATCTTTGAGTTTCTTCCAAATTCTCGAACTTTCCTGACTTGATCTATTCCTTGTGGATAGCTTGCCTTGAATGTCTCGGGGTTTGGCTACCCACTACGGTCATAATCTTGGACCTTAACTAAGGAACCCTCTTTAAAAGTTAAAAGTCGCTGGATAGTAAACCTCGCACGTTTACCAGTAGTTTTTATCTTTAAAAGAGTTATCTCTCCTAATGGAAAGGAGATGATAGACCCACGGGCTTCTTAAAAGCATCGGCCTCCTCTTGGGCATTATTCAAGGACACTACGGCTTCTTAGAAGTATTCACAGCCTCCTCTTAGGCTTCGTATAATGATCTCTTCCTTCGGGAATGATAGCCTCCTCTTGGGCTTAGTACAAGGACCCGTCGGCTTCTTAAAAGTTTCCAGCCTCCTCTTGGGCTTCGTACAAATTGTCCCGACGACCTCCTAGAGGTATAGGAACAGAACCTAGTCATCTTCATAGAACAGTCATTTCATAGATTCTACTACTGTTTTTCAAAGCATAGTACAAAAGAAAAAAACTCTAGACTTGGACAGTCTAACTTCCTTGAGTCTAAAAGACATTCTCAAGTGACCCATTCGTTAAATAGGAAGGAAACCCGCAGACTCGGACAGTCTCAATACCCTTTGGATTTCCCGTTTCCTCAAAGTGAAGGAAATATCCCTGATCCTCAAATCAAATCCCTAAGTACAGTGTTGCTCATATAAGAACTGATTTTCTCTTTTAAAATCAGTATATTGGATCTGTCACTCAACTGAAACAAACCTTTAGCCTCCATCTCGGGCTTCGTACGAGATACAAAAACACTCTCTTGTTGAGTATAAAAGATTCTCCTGTTGAGTCAACCTTTTTTGCCTCTCTCTCGGGCTTTGTACGAGACACACAAAGACTCCCTCGTTGAGTCAAACAAACAATAGCCTCTATCTCGGGCTTCATACGAGACACAAAGACTCTATCATCGGGTCAAAAACTTTTAGCCTCTCTCTCGGGCTTTGTACGAGACACAAAATAGCCTCCTCTTAGGCTTTGTATAATGATTTTCCTAGCAGAAATTAGCCTCCTCTTAGGCTTTTGTATAAGAAAACCACTGGTTGATCCAATCGACCTTTTAGCATCAAAGCTGTGCCTCGTTCACAGTACACAAACATCAACAACTCCTTTCCTTTCATCTAATCGCTGTAAGCGGCAAGCCTCTGGATCATCTATATCCATGCCACTGTCCCTCTTTTAGCATGAGAAATTCCTAAGGAAAGATGGCATTGCTCTACACTGAGTTAAAGTCTTCTCCTTCAGGTTAAAACCCTTTCTTCGGAAATTATGGCATTGCTCGGATCCGCGTATCCCAGTTAAAGTAATTCTCCTTCCCCCTCTTTAGAGATGACAAATTCTCTCTAAAGTCGAGGTCTTTCAGCTTCACGTCTTGGGCTTTGAACAAGACACAAATAGACCTTTCAGCTTCACATCTTGGGCTTTGAACAAGATACAAACCACCTTTCGCTTCACGTCTTGGGTTTTGAACAAGACACCAAAACACCCATTTCCTCCCATAGAATAGGAGGAACTACGAACGCTCTGATTTCCCTGTTTCGGTAAACGGGAATACGTAGGCATAAGATCGAAAGAAAAGATCTTAGCGAGCACAATCAACAAAAAAACCCAAATCCCACATCTCCATCAATCAAAAGCAGTAATTCTAAACATCAGTCCTAAACATCCTAATCCTTGTTCCCCGCCAGAAACCTTCTGCCCAGGTAAAAAAGAAAGAAAACAGTACTGGCGAAAATACAAATAACCAGTACAAGGCCCCCCACATTGATAACATCCATAACCTAACAGACCGCTGTTTAAACTCAGTATGCAAAGCAGGGTTAATTGGAGACATCTATTTCCCTTCCTTATTCAGCTCACAATAGGATAAAAAATGAATCGACCTGTAGTCAAAGCTCAAACCGCAGAGAGCGACCAGCGCTTAAGAACCGCGTCCAAAATCGCTCGCTACAGAAAAGTGGCGCCCACCGTGGGGCCGGTCTTTGTCAAACTCGATCTTCCTTCTCTTCACTTGTGTGAATACCACAGATTGGGGTTTTTGCCGGGGAACCCATTTTCTGTCAGGAACTTAGGATTCTTAGCTTTAAAAGTCTAGGATGTTTAGGACAAATATATATACTGCTTTTCCTAATTGCTATACGTGTTTATTTTTCTGCTAATGGGAATGCGTGTGATGCCGCATGTGGTGAGAATGAGTATACACCTAGAAAAGCCAAACCCTTTCGTAGTGCGGAAGCTATCGGAAATAGTTGTTACGCGATACTACCCTCATTTGAGGCTGGTGATCTATTCTCGGTGAATAGCACTTACTCTAAGATTGCACACAACTCGCTGGCGATCCGCTTGTTGTCTGCCTTCCTGGGAGGAGCTGATGATAATGAGTACAGGTACAAAAATCACCCTAGTATAAACCTTTGGGGATGGGTAGAGCCTTGACTTCATGACAACGACCCTTTGACCCCATATTTTTTCTATGTTTTTGTGTGCTGTATTCATGCATTCATTTAATAAAACATTAAAACATTCAAAAAACTTTCTCTTCTAGTCTCTCTGTTTTTCAAATTAAACTAAGACTGTGATTGCAAATATCAGAGAAAAGGATTACGCTAATGGATTTCGGTAGAAGGAGAACTCGCCAGTATACCTTCAAGGTTCCAAAACTAGGGGATTTGAGAAGGTTAGCAAGGCTGATCGTTAACCCAGAGGCTTTTAGAGCCAAGCACGGTGGTTTGCTACCACTGTTAAGAGTCCATGTGATTAAGGGGATCATGGATGCACTCATTCAGTTCTACGATCCGGTTTATCACTGTTTCACATTCCCGGATTACCAGCTATCACCAACGCTGGAGGAGTATTCTCATCTGGCTGATTTACATATCACTGATCGAGCTCCGTTTTTTGGACTGGAAGAAATTCCAAAGAATCAGACTATTGCAATAGCAATTCATTTGGACGAGTCTGAGGTCAGGACTCACATGACCACTAAGGGTGGCATCCAAGGTTTGCCAGCCCAGTTCTTGACAAAAAAGGCTCTATACTTCGCTAGTATAGGGAACGGGACTGCTTTTGAAAGCATCTTTGTCTTGCTCACCTACGGATTATTTTTGTTTCCCAACATCAATAACTTCGTCGATATCAACGCTATTAAGGTTTTTCTCATTGGAAACCCTGTGCCGACTTTGCTCGCAGATGCGTATCATTCTGTACAGTTGGGAAATTTGTACAGCGGAGGGGAGATCACATGCTGTGTACCTTTGCTCTACAAATGGTTTATCTCTCACTTACCCAAGTCTGCTGCTTTTTGGGATTGCAAGAGTGTCTTACGTTGGTCGCAGAAGATCATGTCTCTCACCAATTCCGATATAGATTGGTGTAATAGGATTTATGAGGGAATCAGAATCATTGACCGTTGTGGAAACTTCCCCAGCGTACCCCTCATAGGAACTAAAGGAGGAATCAACTATCATCCGATATTGGTTCTTCGTCAATTTGGATACCCGATGAGACACATCCCACTGGGTGTTCATCTGGAAGGTCTTTTCTTCAAAGAAGGAGAAAATGACAGAGCACTAAAGATGGAAATAGTGCAAGCTTGGAAACAGGTTCATAAGAAAGGACGAGAGTCTCTGGGAAAACCGGATTGTGTCTCGATGGAGCCTTATCTCCATTGGGTACAAACCAGAGCTCTCAAGCTAAAAATGCCTTATCCTCATTACGGAATTCTTCCACCGAGGGAAACTGTCATGTACTTCATGACGGAAACTGAAAAGCTTCAGGTTACTTTCAACAAAGTTCAAAAGGAAAGAAGATCTTGGAAGAACAAGTACCGCACCCTCGACGTAGAGTGTATCCAAATACAGCAACTACTAAAAGAGAAAGATGCTCTGATTGAAATTTTGGAGCAGCATGCTGTAGAGAATCAAGATGACCAAAGAAATTTGCTCACTCCTTTCACTTGGCAAAGGAATGACAACCCGACAACGGCCCAAGCGCCCCAGTCAAAGAAAAGGAAGATACCAGAATCAGCACCCGGTTTCTCCTCAGAGAGGACTCGGAACCCATTAGTTTAGGTTTCTGTTTCTGCACTTTGTAATCTACTGTATTTCCATTTCTGTAATCCTTTGAATTTCAATAAAAAGGGGTTTCCCCACTGTTTGATATTTGCAATCTAATTGTCGAAGTTTATTTTGATTAAACCAAAAAAACAACAATTAATATAATCATTGCATTCATCATTCTCACATCGCGTATTCTTCTTCCCTACGAATCTCACGTTTGTGTCTCGATTCTAGAGTCAAACTGTCTCATTCGTATAATACTCGGGCCAATCGTCAGAAAAAGATGGATGATCTTGAGGAAGAAAACAGAGAGTTGAAAGAAGAGATCGACGCTCTGAGAGAGGATATGAGAAAGCTTCGTAACGACATGCAAGCCATGGCAGAAGCTCAGCTACAAAGAACTGTGATCTCAGAGATCACCTCAACACCCATCATAGAAAAGTATGATCCTAGGTATCAGATGCCGAAAGATCGCCCTTGGGGCATGCCTGTTAACTATATCCCGGAAGGATATATTCCGCCGATCACTGAAGATCAGGGAATCGCAACAGAAGCCGCTGGGCCTGAAGGTTACAAACTTCGGGAAAGCGAAGATGCCAGGGGCATACTGAAGACTCCTGAAGGTTACAAACTTCGGGAGGCGCCAAGACTTACTGCCGTAGTCACGGTACCACCCCCTGTGGTGCACACTGTCCCGGAAGGACAGATTCCACAGACACCTTCTGGTAAGAAGGAAACTATGTTTGACAGAATGGATGAATTCCAGGAACAGTTCTTGGAAATGCAGAAAGAGCTGCAAGCCATTCGCGGTCAGGATCTATTTGGAAAGGACGCCGCAGACCTCTGCTTGGTCCCCAATGTGAAAGTCCCGCACAAGTTCCAAGTGCCCGACTTTGAAAAATATAAGGGTAACTCTTGCCCTCAGAGCCATCTGGTGATGTACGCTCGGCGGATGTCAGCTCAGACGGAGAATCAGGACCTACTGATTCACTACTTTCAGGATAGTTTAACCGGTGCCGCACTCAAATGGTACATGGGTTTAAACCGTACTACGATCATTACATTCAGAGATCTTGGTACTGACTTCGTCCAACAATACAAGTACAATTTGGACATGGCACCCGACAGAGATCAACTCAGATCAATGTCGCAAAAGGAAAAGGAAACCTTTAAGGAGTATGCTCAAAGGTGGCGTGAAATTGCCGCTCAAATTTGTCCACCTCTTGAGGAAAAAGAGATGACAAAAATCTTCTTAAAGACCTTAAGCTCATTTTACTATGATCGAATGATTTCCAGTGCACCCAGTGATTTCACCGAAATGGTCGGCATGGGTGTACGTCTTGAGGAAGCCGTCCGAGAAGGACGTTTGGTAAAAGACACTGGATCAACGAGCGGTACTAAAAAATACGGTAGTGCTCTCCCTAAGAAAAAAGAGCAAGATATTGGGAATATCTCTCTCGGAAAGCAAAGGCGACGTTATCAGCCAGTAGCAGCTGTTACTCCTGCTATCGGCCCCGCGCCTGTTCCTATGTATCAACCTCAGGTTGCGCAGAGCCAACCTGACCAACAAAGGACACAACAGCCTCTTCAGCAGGCTCGTCCTCCATATAACAACAACTGTACAACACGACCATCAGGGTTTGATCCTATACCCATGTTGTACGCAGAACTATTTCCGTTACTACTGGCTAAGGGGCACATCCAGACTAAGTCTCCTCTTACAGTACCAGAAAATCCGCCTTTTTGGTTTAAAGCGGATCAAACATGCCCTTATCATCAAGGAGGTTCAGGGCATAACATTGAGAATTGTCTCAATTTCAAATCCGACGTGCAAAAGCTTGTTAGGAGCGGGCTCTTATCTTTCAAAGATACGAATCCTAATGTTCTTACGAACCCGCTGCCTCAACACGAGAAAGCTGCAGTCAATCTGATTGAGAAAGAGACTAATAATGTCTATCAAATTCACGATGTACTCTTATTGGGGACCAATCTGGTCAAGATACATTGTAGACAGAGTGGATATGGCCATGTGCCACCTCATAATTATCACCAGTGTGATATCTGCTCTAAAGACAACCAGGGGTGTTCTGTAGTGCAAGCAGCTCTGCAGGAACAAATGGATCTTGGATGGATCCAAGAGCACCGAGTTCGTGGAGTTAACATGGTTTACACGAATTCCAATGTCATTCAAAACCACGACATCCGTGCAATGAATGTCGACTTGGTGGCGATGCACTCAAGGCAAAGCCAGTATCATAATCTGTCGCGGCACGATTACAGTTCCTGTCTGATTTGCTCGGTAAACAAACAGGGATGCTCTTTCATACAAGAGGCCCTCCAGCGTCAGATGGATCTTGGATGGATCCAAGACTACCATGATAGGAACTCCTATCAAATCAACATGGTTCAGATCTTTGACATCCGCGTAATGGATACCAACCTGGTAGAGTTACATGCTGAGCAGGTCCGACTTGGATTCTTAATATCACATGACTATCAAAATTGTAAAGCGGGTTGTGAAAACGATCGAGGTTGTACCCTTGTCCAGGAGGCACTTCAGCACTTGTTGAATCACTGGTGGATGCCAATCTACATGGATGAAGATACTTAGCAGATTAGTATCAATAACAGGAATCCTACTCGTCGTCAAAGTCAGGATGTCCGATCAATGGAAGGTAACTTAGTGAGGTTACATTGTATTCAAAGTGGGCGTGGCCAGGTGCCACCACAAAATTATGACCGTTGTAGCGTCTGTTCGGAAAGTAACCAAGGGTGTTACCTTGTGAGAGCAGCTCTTCAGGGTCAGGTCGATCATGGAGAAATTCATCCATATCCAGGTTCAGGACCCATCATTTGGTCGTCGAACTACCTTGCCGAGCAAGTTGAGGGTGTTGTCACGATCTCTGGTCATCACAGGACCAAGGATGTTTTTGCCATCATTCCTCTACTTAACGAATCTAGAGTTCCCAACCGGGAACGGATCAAGGTTACTTATGATGGTCAGAAAAATCAGAAGGTTCCCATAGTCATCTATCTACCGGGGCCACTACCGTATGAATCAGCTAAGGCAATCCCTTACAAATACGGTGCGACAATAATCGAGAATGGAAAGGAAATTCCATTACCCTCCGTCGTGAATATTGCAGACATCAGTCGTGTAACACGGAGCGGTCGAATCTTCAACCGAGGGGTTGGAGAATCCAACAAAGAAAAGGAACTTCAGGCGGAAATTCCTGATCCATCAGTCGGTCAATCCAGTAATCCCGACTTTTCAAAAGACAAGGATGAGATGCTAAAGCTCATCCAAAGGAGTGAATACAACATTGTTGATCAACTGTTACAGACTCCTTCAAAGATCTCAGTATTATCACTGTTACTCAGTTCAGAAGCACACAGAGAGGCTCTACAGAAAGTCTTGGAGCAAGCCTTTGTGGAACAGGATGTAACAATCAGACAATTCGATAGCATTGTCTCTAACATCACTTCCTACAATAATTTGGGATTTAGTGATGAGGAATTACCTGAAGAGGGTCGTCGTCATAACATGGCGCTCAACATTACAATTAACTGCCAGGGCGATGCTTTAGCCAATGTACTGGTAGACACAGGGTCAGCCCTGAATGTTATGCCGAAGTCCACTTTGACGCAATTATCATTTAAGGGCCCTCCGATGAGAGTCAGCGAGGTCGTCATCAAAGCATTTGACGGATCCAGAAAAACAGTTATCGGCGAAGTTGATCTTCCCATAACTATTGGTCCTCACACTTTCCAAATCACTTTCCAGGTCATGGACATCCGGGCAACATACAGTTGTTTATTAGGAAGACCTTGGATACATCAGGCTGGAGCGGTTACTTCAACCCTCCACCAAAAGCTAAAGTTCGTCAAGAACGATCAACTTGTCACGGTTTGTGGGGAACAAGCCTTGCTTGTGAGTAACCTATCATCATCTGCTTGTGTAGAACCCGAGGAGGTTATTGGAACTCAGTTCCAAGCACTATCGGTGAGCAAGAACGATCAGTTCAAAGAAGGAACTTCAATTTCTTCATACAAAGATGCTATCAAAGCAGTCGAGAGTACCGATACGACAGGATGGGGATGGCTTGTCATTCCTATTGACAATAAAATAAAGAAGGGTCTTGGTTTTTCTGCGACCTGTACTCAGACAGCCGCCAACGATGAAAGTCTTCATCCCCTTCAAAACTTCTTCCACAGTGGAGGTTTTCTTCACCCAGTGTCTCAGACAGTTCATGCTATCAATGAGGAAGATCCCTCTGACACAGATGAAGAATGGAAGTCCTACCTTAACAAGGACGGCTATATGTCTCAGGAAGAGGTGCCTATGCCTTTTTGCTTTCCTACAGAAAGTCCGAGATTTATACCAAGATCAGATGTCGAAATGATCTACGGAGATTGTGATCCGGAAGAATGCCGTGCTCCGCCAAATTTATTAGAGGAAGACACTCTGATGAAAGAAAACTTTGATCACAATTACTATGGCCCGATGGATGGTCTGCCAATGTGGCAGCCTTACCCAGGAAACTTGGGGCAAGAAAGTCAGCCGAGTAATGAAACTCAGCTGAGCGTCATTGAACAGAATACCTGTGTCCCCGCCATGTCATGGGATCAACACTCAGGTCAATTGGAAATTACTCAACATGACGATGAATTCACAACGTTTGCAGGACTTGAATTCATCAACTATGTTTTTCCCGAGGTCAACGTCATCGAGAGAGATGACTCCTCCAGTTCCAAAGAAGTTTGGGACACTCTGGGACAACCAAGTGGAAAATACGACTTTATGGTCAAGTACACTGCTCCCGAAAGCTCTCGTATCAGGTTCGAAGATATCCAGTCAACTGGATGGGGAGATACAGCTGAGAGCTCCAATGCTATGCAAAATGCAACAGAGGAATCCTCCTACGACAATTCTGCCTGGGAAACAGATTCCAACGATCCTACTCCACCAGAAATCAGTGTCATTTCTGAAGACAAATCAAGGAAGGTGCCAGACTTTGTGATTCACCGAGGAGTTCGCCGCCAATGGGTTGTTGTCGAGGTTCCGAAGGTCGTTCGTCGGTCAAAGTAATTGCCATCTTTAACCTTTCACCCTGCCCAGGTGAAACAGATGTTTTGATAGGGCTCGCTTTTTGTAAATTTCCCTCTTCGCTTTGCCCAGAGCGAGTGAGTTTTGTTTTATAGGGCTGTAGTTTCAAGATTCGACTTGTTCATTAATAAAATAACGTCGTTCTGTAATTTCCGTATTAATTGCTGTTTTCCCTTTTTGCTTTTTCAGAAAATGGTAATCCTAAAAAACATTCAAAAATAAAAACAAGCAGTAAAATAAATACACTGCACACACTTGCATTTTCTCTATCTCTTCTAAACACGAATCATCACGTCATGCAGATTGCTTGTTTTATACCCCGTTGAAACATACGATCCGATGCCTTCTTCCAACTTTGAGTTCCCGGTATTCGAGGCTGAAGAAGAAAATGACAACGAAATTCCAGAAGAGATCTCCCGATTACTCAGACAAGAGGAAAGGTCCATCGAACCTCACAAAGAGCCGTTGGAAACGGTAAACTTGGGTTCAGAAAAAGAGAGAAAAGAAATCAGGATCGGAGCACTGCTCAGTCCAACTGCCAGAGAGGGTTTGATAAAGCTTCTCAAAGAATTCCCCGATGTGTTCGCTTGGTCCTATCAGGATATGCCAGGGTTGGATACCAGCATCGTGGAACATCACTTGCCGTTGAGATCGGAATGTCCGCCAGTAGAGCAAAGGTTGAGACGGACTCACCCGGACATGGCTATCAAAATCAAAGAGGAGGTACAGAAACAGATCGACGCGGGTTTCCTCGCTACATCTGAATATCCTCAATGGTTAGCCAACATCGTACCCGTTCCCAAAAAGGACGGAAGGGTTAGAATGTGTGTTGATTACAGAGATCTGAATAAGGCAAGTCCAAAGGACGACTTTCCTTTACCACACATTGACATGCTGGTTGACAGCACAACAAAGTTCAAAGTATTCTCCTTCATGGATGGATTCTCGGGCTATAACCAGATCAAAATGGCGCCGAAAGACATGGAGAAAACTTCGTTCATTACCCCATGGGGTACCTTTTGTTACAAGGTAATTCCGTTTGGTTTGAAGAATGCCGGGGCAACCTATCAAAGGGCCATGACTACTTTGTTTCATGACATGATACACAAAGAAATCGAGGTATATGTCGATGATTTGATTGCAAAATCAAGAACAGAGGATGAGCACGTTGAACATCTGTCAAAATTATTCGAACGTCTAAGAAAATTCAAGCTCCGCTTGAATCCTAACAAGTGCACCTTCGGTGTCCGTTCGGGGAAATTACTAGGGTTCATCGTCAGCCAGAAAGGAATTGAAGTTGATCCTGACAAGGTCAAGGCCATTCAAGAAATGCCTTCTCCGAAAACTGAAAAATAAGTCAGAGGATTCCTGGGACGTTTGAACTACATCTCCAAATTCATATTCCTTATGACCGCCACGTGTGCGCCGATTTTCAAATTACTGAAAAAGAACCAGGATTGCGTTTGGTCAGAAGATTGCCAAACCGCCTTCGACAGTATCAAGGAATATCTGTTGAATCCTCCAATTCTATCACCTCCAGTGGAAGGAAGACCACTGATCATTTACCTCACAGTCCTAGAGGACTCAATGGGATGTGTACTTGGCCAACAAGACGAAACTAAACGGAAAGAGTCTGCCATTTACTATCTAAGCAAGAAATTCACCGACTGCGAGACTCAGTACACAATGCTTGAGAAAACTTGTTGCGCTTTGGCTTGGGCAGCCAAACGTCTTCGCCAGTACATGATTCGTCATACTACTTGGTTGGTCTCCGAAATGGATCCAATCAAGTACGTTTTCGAAAAACCTGCTCTCACGGGAAGGATTGCCCGTTGGCAGATGTTACTATCAGAATATGACATAGAGTACCATGCTCAGAAAGCCGTTAAAGGAAGTATTTTAGCCAATCATTTGGCTCGTCAACCGATTGACGATCAAGAAAAAATCGGGTTTGACTTCCCAGACGAAGATGTCATGTATCTAAAGATGAAAGATTGCGATGAACCGCTACCCAGTGAAGGGCCAGAACCAGGTTCCCGGTGGGGACTTATCTTTGACGGAGCAGTCAATCATTATGGAAACAGAATTGGGACAATCATTGTTACCCCTCAGGGTTCCCACATTCCTTTCACTGCCAGACTTACGTTCAAATGTACGAACAACGAGGCCGAATACGAAGCATGTATCATGGGTCTCGAAGAAGCGATTGATTTAAGGATCAAAAACTTGGACGTATACGGCGATTCAGCCTTGGTTATTAACCAGATAAAAGGAGATTGGAACACATACCAATCAGGATTAATTCCTTACAAAGACTATGCAAGGAGGTTGTTACCCTTCTTCAACAGAGTCGACTTTCATCACATCCCTCGTGATGAGAATCACATGGCTTATGCATTAGCCACTCTCTCTTCCATGATTAGTGTAGGTCGATGGAACGACATACCTAAGATCGAACATCTATCCGCACTTCAACAGGGGCAACCCCTTTCTCTCTAGTATATGGCATGGAGGCAGTGCTCCCCATAGAAGTAGAGATCCCATCAATCCGGGTATTGATGGAAGCTCAGCTCACCGAAGCTGAATGGTGTCAAAGTCGACACGGCGAACTGAACCTGATCGAAGAGAAGCGAATCACGGCACTATGCCACGGTCAGTTGTATCAACAGAGAATGAAGAGGGCGTTCGACAAAAAGGTCCGACCTCGTATTTTCAGAAAAGGAGACCTCGTGCTCAAGAAGATACAATCATTTCTCACTGACTCTCGGGGCAAATGGACCCCAAATTATGATGGCCCCTATGTGGTCACAAAAGCTTTCTCAGGCGGCGCCTTGAGACTTACAACCATGGACGGAGAGGAATTTGCCTACCCCATGAATGTTGATGTAGTCAAGAAATACTTCGCCTAAAACTAAAAAAAAAACGTCTCGGTGGATTGAAAACCCGAAAGGGCGGTCCAGGCAAAAGTTAGAGACATGAAAAAAAAATCATCCCGATGGATTGGAAATCTCATAGTACAATCCAGGCAAAAGTTAGGGATAATGGCAAGTAACTATGTTCAACAGAGGCAAGTCCCTCAGCAGCAGTTGCATCATCTGTCAGAAAACTCCAGTCAAAGGTCATCTTCGACGGAAGCTCAGGATGTCCCGAACTCAAAGTTGGTAGAAGGATAGTGGTCGTTATGTTTCAACGTAGCCCTTTTCCCTGTAAATTACCATTTTCTAACTTTGTATATACTCTTTGGAATCACGCGTTTGGCTGATCTCCATCTTATCAATAAAATTTGAGCCCTTGTGCTTTTGTTTGTAATTCTTTACTTGTTTTAGCTTTACAGAACGACGTTGTTTAAACTTAATCAGCGATTCTTGAAATAAAACAAAAATAAATTTACTTGTTAAACTTTTTCTGCTTTTAAATTAAAGATGGCATTTCTTTTGACCGTTGAACATCAGAAGAACATCGATCGCTTCTCCCGAAGTAAGCGAACTTCAAAGTGCAGAATCAAAGTACTCCTTCTAAACCAGTTCGCCTGAATGAAGGGATCAACTGTGTCAGAGACCTTGTTTCATCTGACATCCTCGGCCGAGTTCTCATCTCCTAAGCCCGATCAACATAGCTCCCAACGGGACTATCTCTCCTAAGCAAGGTGGAATTGCTATTTTGAATCAACAGTACTTCTTCGCCCCGCGATGGCCGAGTATCCAATTGTGTTCATCTCTTAGTCTGTATGTTGCGTCTGTTTTGTCAGCACATACATACATACATCATGCATTTTTAATTTGCATTCACATTTCATATTGCATCACTATCACTCTAGTCGGTCTTGTCCCCTAGTGGTAGAAGTCCTCTCAATCGAGTTGTCAGTTCTTGCCTCGTCAGGAAATACTGTGTCTGAACAACCTCGCTTCCAGTTTAATTCTGGAAAGAAGTTGGTCCTTGACCACTTTGATAACTTGAACCTTTGAAAAGTCAGAGAAAACTTTCAATAAGCATCACTCTTCGCCATTGAAGATGATATCCTTGCTTTCCCGAATTAAGGAAAATCCACAGAGAAAGCCTCGTGAACAGAGATTAGGCAGTACATCAGTGTTTCTCCGAAAAGCCGCTGATGAGAAGGTCATTGGCACCTCAAAATTGGATCCCATCATATGGAATTTCTCCGGGAAGATCCCGAGAAAAGTATGATGTAACCCCAAACGAAAACAGTCTCTCAAGAGACTCGCTTTCCCCAGTAGAATCGACAAATGGCGTCTCCAAAACAGAGAAGTTTGTGTACCTCTACAACTCAGACGAATGGGTTCCCCAGCAGGTCTGATATCAAAACTTTTTCCACTCAAATGACAAAAGAAACTAAGACCAGTTCCTTGGTAGGAAACCAAGAACGAGGGGAAGTTTAAATCAGAAACTAAGACCAGTTCCTTGGTAGGAAACCAGGATCGAGGGGAGGTTTATTTCAACTTAGACCAGTTCCTTGGTAGGAAACCAGGATCAAGGGGAAGTTCATCTCAAAAGAGACTGAGACCAGTTCTTGGTAGGAGACCAGGATCGAGGGGAAGTTTACCTTTTCTAAGCATCATTGCTTAGCTAAAGAAGATGAATGCGTAAGCTACCATTCATAACCACCATCAAAATTTTGGGTATTCCGATATTTAATCCTCTTGCACCCCGAATGCCCGAATCCCTTCGTCATTCACACCTTCGGGTCCAAGAAGATTAAATAGGGGCATCTGTAATACCCCAAATTTTGACCACTTAGATTTCCCATCATTGTGAAAATCATCATCACAATATGGATGAACCATCATGCTTCATCAGTCTCCCCAAAGATGGGTGAGCATCCACTATAATCAAAATTAGGGTTTCAAGCCCTCTCTGAGTGCTTAGACAAAGGATCAATCAAGAAATGACATGATCTTCAACTTGTCTAATCTCTTAAACATCCACAATGTATCAAAAAGGACTCCCACTTCAAGGATTAAGCACAAGGCTGCTCCCTTCTAGGTGGATCAAGTCTCAAGATCGACAGTGTCACCAAATTAGGGTTTTGGTCGACCAGGGCCTCCAGATGGAAATTTTCATCTGGGCACAAGGCAATGATCCAAAACATGACCTAATATACTTCCTGGAACCTCATGAACCCATGCATCAAGTCAATTTTGCCTCAGGGGATGCATTCATAAAAAATCAGGAATTAGGGTTTCTTGACCTAATTCACCCCTAAGTTGACTTTTGGGACAAACCATGAGCCAAGACCTCAAGACATGATTTGAGGGTCTCTAATATACCATATTGATCCATTTGGAACAATGGATTGATCCAAGAAGCTTGAGCAACAAGTCTCAATTTCATCTGCACCACAATTAGGGTTTTAAGAGAAAAGTCAACTGTAACTTTGACTTTTGACCAAGACATGCTCCCAAACCCTAATACATGATTGAATATACCCTATGACACACATGGAACATGTCCATCAAGTTTGATTTAGGTCAAGGACATGATTTCCTGAAGAATTGCACAGTTTGGAATTCATCTGATAAAAAGTCAACCGTGCACAAAAGTCAACTTTGACTTTTTGAGATTTTTCACCAAAATGGATTTTTAACCCTAAAATGATGTTAATGTATGATTTGAATCATCATTCATCAAGAAAAATCAAGAAAAGTGAGATAACTTGTAAAAGGGGTAACCATAAAACTTAGAAAATTTTCTAAGTTAAAAATAAAGTGGCAAAGGTACCAACTTTGGAGGACCATAACTCCTAAACCACAAGGCCATTTTTTCTCATCCAAAGATGGATTTGTAGCCCTCATTATCACCTAAAAAAACTTCAACTACAAGTCATTCCAATTCATTAAGGATTTTGAGTTATGGAGTGATCAAAGTGGCTGAAAAGTGAAAATGTCACTTTTTCCAACACTTAGTGAAATTTTCACTAAGTCAGATTCTGCCTCACTTTTTGCCCAATGTAGGGGGATTTTTCACTTGGAATCAAAAGAGATCAAAACCAAACTTGTTCAAACAGTTGTTGTATCATGTGAGAGCTTTCCAAAATGGCCAAGAACATTGCCAAATTCAACCTACACCATAAGATACAACATTGCCAAGTTGCCTTGCTGAAATCTGTCAAGACAAGGCAGAATTTGCAACTTTGGTCGATTTGCCAAAATCAGCCAAATTCAATTGCTCCTATCCACTTGGACACCTCAGAGGATTGAATCTAAAGGGGACAATCACTGAGCCAAGCCTCCAAAGTCCATGGAACAAGAAATAGCATGTTGAACCTAGAATGGACAAAATAGGGACAAGACTTCAAATTTGGAATGAGGCATTCAATGAAACCATCAAGGTGGCATGGACTGAGCCATTCTCATCTGAAATCAGTCAAGACTTATCCAAGACCAAGGGAACCAAAGCTCTGTGCCCTAACCTCTAGTCAATGGCTAGAGGAGACTTGGATTTTCATTTGCCAACATTGGCCAAACCTACTTACCAGCTGCCATGCACTATTCCTTGCAAAACAAACTTGCTCTACTATAAATAAAGCTCAATTGTGGTCAGTTTGAGTACACCAAAGCCATCTAACAGATGCTTTCCTCAAAATCTCTTCTTTCACTCCAATTTTGCTTTCTAAGGCAAGTCACTATCGGGTTTTGAGTTTGAGAGCAATTCCAATTAAACCAATCACTCACACACCTCACATACATCACATATGAGCTGATCAAACACTTAGATTACTTCTGAAACATCAATTTCACAAAATCACCAGCTGGTTGCTCAAGGTTTTAACCAAAGTGCAGCTGAGGTGCCACAAAATGATCCAGCCAATTTCAATCAAGTCCAACCATCCAAACACAATCCATAGGGTGTAGGGAAGCTGTTCAGATCATCACCACTCATCTGTAACACCTCCAAATCAAAAATCACTTTGAACTTGTTGTCACGACTTGGAGGTAAGCACATACTTGGTCATCTCTCAATCTATGCATATTTCCTCGCACAATAATTTGGCCATATGTTCATAATCATGCATGGAATGTTTTCCCTCAATTAATTGCATTGTTTGAATCGTGTATCAAAAATCCTAGCCTTCATGCAGAAATTAGGGTTCTTGAGGTCTCTTCGTGATTTCTTGTTGTATGTTTAATTTAAATGAAATTAAAGTACATAGACATGATCGTGAGGTTGAGACGAGCATAATGATATGTGGATTGCATGATATGATTAAGTATTCAGTGAGATTGGAGAGAAAATGCAAATCTGAGAATCCAAGAACACGCGCGTGTTCTTCAGCTTGTTCTTGGCGCCATTTTTAGAAATTCAAATATTTGAATTTTGTGATTTTTGTTTAATTGATTCAAAAATGAATTTCTCTCTGAGTTTTAATGATTTTGAGTTGATTTTTTTTTTAATAATTCACAAAAATGTTAAAATATTTTATTTTCACAAAAAATCCCAAAAATATTATTTATTTCATATAATTGATATTTTTGCAAAGAATTAATATTTTGATTGTTTTTGGCATTTTAAATATTTTTTCTACATTGATTTTGCAACTTTTAATGCTTTCTAATTATTTTGTAGGTCAATACTTAATTTTTGAAGCATTAATCCAAGATCACAATTTGTTTTCCATGTGTTAAACAATTTTTGATCATTTTAATTGAATTTTTATTCAATTAAATACATTTTGAAAACAAATTAGGGTTTTGGATTAATTCAACCCTCATAAATCATTTTTTAAACTTTCTTTGGGCCTCTTGAGAGAGTGTAAGACCCATCCCCCCTTGTACAAAAACTTTTTGGGCCTCACTCATTGTATAAGTCCCTCTGTACAAGTAAACGGCGCGATCGTCGCCCGTTTAAAAATAAAAATCATCTGGGCCTCTCCTTGAGCTATAAGACCCATTCAAAACACTTTGGGCCTCTATTAGAGTGTAAGACCCAATCCCCCTTTTAACCAAAACATTTTGGGCCTCACTTATTGTATAAGTCCCTCTGCGTTAAAAGAAAACCTCGGCGCGATCGCCATTTTTAAACGAAAAATCATTTGGGCCTACCCTCGTGTTATAAGCCCCTCTCTTTTCTTTAAACTTTTTTTGGGCCTCTTGAGAGAGTGTAAGATCCATCCCTTTGTACAGAAAACCTTTTCGGGCCCCAGTCACTTGTATAAGTCCCGCTGTACAAAGTCAAACAGTGTGCTCACTGATAAAACCCTGGGCCTCTCCTTGAGCTATAAGCCCCAAATCTTTCTTTTTCAAAGCACTTTCTCCTTTGATTTTGAATATACTGTTGTTTTTAATCTTTCTTTGTTGAACAACTAACCAAACAACATGGAAGCACTACAACCGAGTAAGTGGTTATCGCTTTCATTTACTGCTTTCATATTATAAACTGTATTGTGGGGCTGCTCACTGTAAGTCTCCTTTCATAAACTCATATCTACTGTGTAATAATAGTATAGATATTTCGAGTTTCCCCGGCAACTACGTCTAGAACTAGGTGACGCCGTTTCGTTTATTCGTAGAAATAGACGCCTAGATCCCCAATAGGAGCACCAGATACAGTCTTCTCTTCGGCTGTCCTCCTTAGGAATCGTCAAGAAGCTCTACTCCCCAAGATGAATGTATTCTCCGTGAATGGCATCTTTGAGTTTCTTCCAAATTCTCGAACTTTCCTGACTTGATCTATTCCTTGTGGATAGCTTGCCTTGAATGTCTCGGGGTTTGGGTACCCACTACGGTCATAATCTTGGACCTTAACTAAGGAACCCTCTTTAAAAGTTAAAAGTCGCTAGATAGTAAACCTCGCACGTTTACCAGTAGTTTTTATCTTTAAAAGAGTTATCTCTCCTAATGGAAAGGAGATGATAGACCCACGGGCTTCTTAAAAGCATCGGCCTCCTCTTGGGCATTATTCAAGGACACTACGGCTTCTTAGAAGTATTCACAGCCTCCTCTTAGGCTTCGTATAATGATCTCTTCCTTCGGGAATGATAGCCTCCTCTTGGGCTTAGTACAAGGACCCGTCGGCTTCTTAAAAGTTTCCAGCCTCCTCTTGGGCTTCGTACAAATTGTCCCGACGACCTCCTAGAGGTATAGGAACAGAACCTAGTCATCTTCATAGAACAGTCCTTTCATAGAGTCTACTACTGTTTTTCAAAGCATAGTACAAAAGAAAAAAACTCTAGACTTGGACAGTCTAACTTCCTTGAGTCTCAAAGACATTCTCAAGTGACCCCTTCGTTAAATAGGAAGGAAACCCGCAGACTCGGACAGTCTCAATACCCTTTGGATTTCCCGTTTCCTCAAAGTGAAGGAAATATCCCTGATCCTCAAATCAAATCCCTGAGTACAGTGTTGCTCATATAAGAACTGATTTTCTCTTTTAAAATCAGTATATTGGATCTGTCACTCAACTGAAACAAACCTTTAGCCTCCATCTCGGGCTTCGTACGAGATACAAAAACACTCTCTTGTTGAGTATAAAAGATTCTCCTGTTGAGTCAACCCTTTTTGCCTCTCTCTCGGGCTTTGTACGAGACACACAAAGACTCCCTCGTTTAGTCAAACAAACAATAGCCTCTATCTCGGGCTTCGTACGAGACACAAAGACTCTATCATCGGGTCAAAAACTTTTAGCCTCTCTCTCGGGATTTGTACGAGACACAAAATAGCCTCCTCTTAGGCTTTGTATAATGATTTTCCTAGCAGAAATTAGCCTCCTCTTAGGCTTTTGTATAAGAAAGCCACTGGTTGATCCAATCGACCTTTTAGCATCAAAGTTGTGCCTCGTTCACAGTACACAAACATCAACAACTCCTTTCCTTTCATCTAATCGCTGTAAGCGGCAAGCCTCTGGATCATCTATATCCATGTCACTGTCCCTCTTTTAGCATGAGAAATTCCTAAGGAAAGATGACATTGCTCTACACTGAGTTAAAGTCTTCTCCTTCAGGTTAAAACCCTTTCTTCGGAAATTATGGCATTGCTCGGATCCGCGTATCCCAGTTAAAGTAATTCTCCTTCCCCCTCTTTAGAGATGACAAATTCTCTCTAAAGTCGAGGTCTTTCAGCTTCACGTCTTGGGCTTTGAACAAGACACAAATAGACCTTTCAGCTTCACATCTTGGGATTTGAACAAGATACAAACCACCTTTCGCTTCACGTCTTGGGCTTTGAACAAGACACCAAAACACCCATTTCCTCCCATAGAATAGGAGGAACTACGAACGCTCTGATTTCCCTGTTTCGGTAAATGGGAATACGTAGGCATAAGATCGAAAGAAAAGATCTTAGCGAGCGCAATCAACAAAAAAACCCAAATCCCACATCTCCATCAATCAAAAGCAGTAATTCAAAACATCAGTCCTAAACATCCTAATCCTTGTTCCCCGCCAGAAACCTTCTGCCCAGGTAAAAAAGAAAGAAAACAGTACTGGCGAAAATACAAATAACCAGTACAAGGCCCCCCACATTGATAGCATCCGTAACCTAACAGACCGCTGTTTAAACTCAGTATGCAAAGCAGGGTTAATTGGAGACATCTATTTCCCTTCCTTATTCAGCTCACAATAGGATAAAAAATGAATCGACCTGTAGTCAAAGCTCAAACCGCAGAGAGCGACCAGCGCTTAAGAACCGCGTCCAAAATCGCTCGCTACACATACCAAAAACAATTATGGCTATTTAGCTTTTCATCGTCCTCCTTCCAATCTTTGCTAAAACAACAGTGTGATAAACAAAATGAATGAGAGCAATATTTTTTGTATTATTTTTTTACATGAATAAAAATAGCAAGAGTGAACACAAATGGATTTATTCATAAAATGCATGATCACTTCATTAATATTACCATTAAAAAACAACAATGTTTAAAAACAAGCAACATTTAACCGACAAAGAAAATACAAATGCAAAATGATAACAATGTCCCATGACTTCCAGGGTTGAGGATGACTTCCTATCTGATCCACTGTCTTTAGAAGATGCCCCTTGAGGTCTTCGCATTTATCAAGGCGAGAGGTTGTTTACCACCAAGCTTCCTTATGGAAAGGATAAGTATTTCTTGTCGGTCAACTGTTTCACTTTTGCTTTGAAAGCTTTGCAGTCTTCAGTTGAGTGCCCTATTGATCCAACATGATACTGTCATACGCCAACTTTGTCCTACCTTGTTTATTTCCTTATACCTAGCTTTGTGTTGCTTCTCGACCTTCCTTTAGACGATCATTTGCCCTTTGGACATGGTCCCTTAGGGTTTTGGTCATGAGGTTTTGTTGTGGTGGTTGCAAGCTCTTGTTTTGGTGCTTTGGTTTTAAGAGGAGATGGAAAAGGAATGTGTCTTAATTTTCATGGATTAAGATCTCATCATATGTGATCTCGAGTATTCGATCAGATCCATGTACGCTGGTCGTCAGATGGCAAAGTGCTCGGACGGATGATGGTCGTCAGGCGTGCAGGGTGTTCGGAATGTTGGTGAGGAGAAAAGGGGGTGTACCTACAAGGCACTCCGACGCTCAAGTAAGAAAGGGTCAGAGAAAAGGGGCAAGTACAAAGTGTATTCTTAGGGTGAAAAATGTGATACCTGACCCTCTCAAGCGAGAGGGTTTATATAGAGCCCCCAGCGCGTGGCCAACGGTCCTATTTTCGGGGCGAAATAACCGTTTTCCCCAAAGAATAGGTAACTGCCCAAACTAGCCGTTATATCGGGCAGGGTGCCAGAAACTAGCCGTTATGTCGGGTATAAACGCAGTTCCGGGCACCTGTCCTTTGCTGTTTGGGCAGCGAGGAAGCCGTGCGTAACAGGCGTAAAAGCCGGGGAGGAACGTGGCGTTCCTTGCCTGGTTGGAGGGACATAAATGTCATTTTTGCCCCTCTGTGGATTGGGCTTAGGCAATTTGGGCCGCTCTGGAGCAGAGGCGGATTGGGCCAATTCTGGCCATTGGTCCAGTCCAGAACAGGAGCCCCCCAAGTCGTTGCTCCCGAGCATGAGAGTGATGACTTAAGGACTGTTCGTCGCTCGGAGGAGCTAACGCGGAGTCGTCGTTTGGAGACGAGGATGATTGTCTCGAGGTGCTCGTGGCCCTCCGTGTTCGTGATATTCGTGGTCGAGACTACATTGCCCGACATTTGGGGAGATAAAGCGTCAGACAGAATGGGAAACGTTGGGTTGCCACATGTGCATCGAGCCCTGTGTAGCAGTTAATAGGTAATTATGGCTAGTGGGCAGTCATTATTGCCTACGGGCGCGTGTGTGCACGTGCCCCTCAGTATAAAAGGGGGAAGGTTGTCCCATTTTGCACTTTTTCCCTTCTGATTTTTCTTCGTCGTCATCAGCGTTCTTGCCCGTCGCCGTCTTCAGAGCAACCGACCACCGTGCCAAGTTTCGAGCAGTCTTTCTCTTCTACTCAAATCAAGTAAGTTCTCTGATTTCCAGCTTGTTTTACTTTCTCTCGTTGTCAATGGTAGATTGCATGCGGCTAGGGTTAGTTTTAGGTGGCAAAATAGGTAAGTTTCCGGCGAGTGTTGGTGGTGGGCGGCGGTTCTGCCCTCCTGCTGCATCAAGCATCTCGCCGGAGTAGGTAGCGCGTTCGGTGAACGTGGTGGTCCACGTCGTGGTTGCGAGTCGTGACCACCGCGTCTTACCATCTTCTGATGGATTGGTGAATTTTCCGGTAGAACGTTTCCGGATTCCGGTGGAGCTTTGCAGTTTCCGGCGGAGCTTCAAACGGAATCTGGGCACGAGCGCGGGGAGTTTCCTCGTAGGAAAATGGTATGTCTCGGGCATCTCCTCGCGGGGAGGTTTTTCTTTCTTCGTTTGATGTTAGGGCTTAGGCCGGGGACGTTGTCCTTAGCCTTCTGCGCGCCCTTTCACTTGACTTAGCGGTGGAAGGGTGGATTTGATTTCCTGTCGAATTCACTGTCTTTCTCTGCTTTTTCAGGTGATCGTAGTGGCGATGGAGCCAGAGAGGGAAGTTATTCCAGTTACATTCGAGGAGGAAACTGTCTCCGAGGAGAGTAGCAGCGCAACGGCCTCGAGTTCTGTGTCTTCGAGCTCGACAGCATCGAACTCCTCGAGCTAAGTCGAAGGGGAAGCGAGCGAAGTTGAGGGGGGAGAAGAGGTGGACGTCATGGAGGAAGACGTTAAAGGATTCTGTCCGGATGAGTGGGAGGTGGCCGAGCCCTCCGAGCATATTTCCACGTTCGCGAGGTCTCTGGAGGACGTCTTTATCGAGGTGGGACCAGCGGGTGAATGGAGAGTGCTTTTTCCTAATTCGGACGAGCGGGTCTGCTTGAGCTTCGGGGACTGGTTCTCGATGTATGAATATGCTTTCAAGGAATTGGGGCTGAGGTTGCCCTTCACTGACTTCCAGCGGTCGGTGTTTGTGCATCTGAAGTTGGCGCCTTCTCAACTCCACCCCAATTCGCTGGCCTTTATACGGGCTTTTGAGTTGGTGTGCGATCACCTTGCTCTGGGGACCACCCTTCCTTTATTCTTTGCTGTTTTCCACCTACAGCGGCAGCTGGCGGGGAAAAGGTACGGATGGGTCTCTTTGAAGCAGCCCAGAAAGTTGTTTAAGTCGTTCTCGGAGTCCATCTGAACGTTCAAGGGGCGGTACTTCATCGTCGAGCCATTGTCTGAGGCTGCCCAGGACAGCGTGTACGCCTGGGAGGTGGAGTGTGATGAGAACGGAGAGGAGCTGCTCAACGAGGAAAGGAAGTATATCGGGGAGAGAGTGTACAAGTTCCCGATCCGCTGGACACCTGACCACTTCTCAAAGAAGCCCAATGCTTACGTCTTTGAACCGAGCGCGCTACGCGGGCAGGATGCCGTGGCTTACGAGAGACTGGTGGCTTGGGTAAACTCTTTCAGCCTTGCTGAGTGTTGGAAGAGTAAGGGCCAGCCTATCTTTGAGGAGGATGGGAGTCAAAGGGTCGAGCGCCGGTTTATCCCCGTTCAGGCACTGCTAAAGTGCAAGACTCCCGCGGATGTTGAAAAATTGCTAGGTAGTCTTAGTTGTTTAGACTTTGTTTGTGTTATTTCCGTTCCTCATAGCTAACGTGCTTGTTTTCATTTGTGCAGGTGAGATGCCTCAAGCTCGTGATCGTGTGGTGAGGAACGCCATGGCGAGGGGTAAGGCTGGAGCGGCTCCCCCTAAGACCCGGACTGCTGCTGGTACTCGTGCTCCTTCCCTTGTTCAGACTGCTCCAGGGACCTCTGCTTCTCCCACTCCAGCTCCCCGGGACTCCCCACTGGCTCTGGCTGGGCGAGCGAAGCGGCAAAGGTCGTCGGATGCCGTGGACCTGACCCGGGCGCCTGAGAAAGGGAAGTTTGAGCTCCCCCCGTGCGTCCTTGACAGGAGGTTCTTTGAGGGCAACACTTTAATCATTCCGCGGGCAAAATCACTCAGCCTGGGAAGCATGGACCGAGCGAGCAAGAGGGCGCTGGTGGTCCAAGATGCTTCTGCCATGGTGAGGATGCTGGAAATGGCGGCCGTTTATGCGGAAGGGGACTCCGTGCTTGAGGCTGAACTCACTGCTGCCCGGGCCTCCGAGGCGTCCTTAAAGGAAGAAGTCAAGGGTGCTCGTGAGGCTAGGAAGAAGGCCGAAGAGGAGACGACCAAGCTGAAAGAGGAGGTCGCCAAGCTGAAGGCAGAGAAAAAGGCTGTCGAGGAGTTGAACAAGGAGCTGATGGCGGCCAGTGCCCCGGGTGCTGATGAACCAGACGAGATAAAAGTGTTGAAAACTAGGGCTGAGTTGGTCACCAGCATTGTGCAGGCCGAGGATGACGGGATCGCCGTGGCAGCGGAGTCCTTCGACAGTGCCGTGGCCCAGTTGCGGGTGGTGAACCCTGGGCTCTAGATTTCGACCGAGGGTATCCACTACCTTGTGCGAGTGGAGGATGATCGCATCGTCTTGCCTGCAGGCCTTGTTCTTGACACCCCTGAGGTTCAGCCCGAGGAGCAGCCCGAGGAGGAGCAGAGACCCGAGCCGGAAACAGCCGAGCAAGCGGACGAATGAGGAGCTTTGGTTATTTTGTTGTTGTTGTATTTTGTCCGGCCTGCGTGCCGTTGATTTACTTGTAACTTTATTTGATTTGGGGGGGGGGGGTGTGGCCCACTTTTTAATGTAATACGCACAATTTTTTGCCCTTGTGGCCTTTTTATTTAATGCTCGGTTAACGTTATTTATGTAATTTTTGTTTGTATTGTTGTACTTTACATTAGTTGTGCATGTATGACTGCCCGTCGGAGGGTGTGTCTGTTAACGGAGTTTTCTTTTTGAAAGGTAGCTCGTTGTGTGTTGATTCGTCAGTATGGAGAACTGGTCGAACAACCGGGGAAGATCCCGGCGAGGTTGCAGATCTCAGGTCGCGATCGAGGCCTGAGATCGCGGCGTGAACGTCCCATCGCGAGCTGGGGTTCTGCCAATCATGGTACATAGGCGAAGGCGATGCTCGGTTGAGGACCGCCGACGAGCAGAGCTCCGGCTCATTCACTTGAGTGGGATTCTACTTTGTGCGTGTGCGTCGTTTGTACCTGGACGAGCACGATGGCCGTTAGGTGGTCGCTTGATGCGAGGAAGCCTATAGTTACTTTAGCTGTAGTATTGCTTAAGTTTCTCAGTGTTCCATGGTCGAGGGAGCGCATCCCCGTTAAGGGTTTCGAGGAAGTACGCACCATTTCCCGTTTTGGCACGGACTCTGTATGGTCCTTCCCAGTTGGCTGCTAGTTTGCCTTCGCGAGAGTCCTTGTGGTTTCTTCGCAGGACAAGGCTGCCCATATCGAACTCTCGTCGTAAGACTTTGGCGTTGTGCCTGATTGCTATTTTTTGCTTAAGGGATGCTTCGCGGAGGGCTGCTCCTGTTCGGATTTCCTCGACAAGGTCAAGCTCCTCTCTTTTTACTTCGTTATTCATTTCCTCGTCTAGAGGTGATTCGGTCCTCCTGGACGGCACGTGGATTTCGACAGGTAGAACAGCCTCCGTGCCATATGCTAGGCTAAAAGGTGTTTCCCCGGTGGTGGACTGGGGAGTAGTGCGGTAGGCCCATAAGACGTTGTGGAGCTCCTCGACCCAGGCTTTCTTCGTTTCATCCAGTCTTCGCTTGAGGCCACGAAGGATGACGCGGTTGGCCGCTTCTGCCTTCCCGTTGGTCTGGGGATGCTCTACAGAAGCGAAGTGTTGCTTTGTTCCGAGATGGGCGACAAAGTCTTGGAACTTCTTGTCCGTGAATTGTATTCCATTGTCCGTGACAATTGCTTGGGGAATCCCAAAACGGGCAAGGATGTTCCGCTTGTAAAAGCGCAGAATGTTAAGTGCTGTTATCTTTGCTAAGGCTTCTGCTTCTATCCATTTTGTGAAATAGTCCACACCCACTATCAGGTATTTATTTTGGCTAGACCCCGTCACGAAGGGTCTTAGGATGTCTAGGCCCCACCAGGCGAATGGCCACGGGGAAGTCATGCTCTTCAGTTCATTGGGTGGAGCTAGGTGCATGTCCCCGTGCCGTTGGCATTTGTCGCATTTCTTCACTTGCTCCTTGGCATCGTGCTGCATGGTTGGCCAATAATACCCTGCCCGGAGGGCCTTGCGGGCAAGGGACCATCCTCCTAGGTGCTGGGCGTTAATGCCCTCGTGGATCTCTCGCAATACGTGGGGGACAACTTCCTCCTCTATGCATTTGAGCAGTGGGATGGAGAAGCCTCATCGATAGAGCTTGTTTTCGAGGATGACGTATGAGCAAGCTCTTCGTCTGATGGTGCTGGCTTCCTTGGGGTCATCCGGAAGTTCGTCCCTGGTGAGGTAGTTGTACACGGGCGTCATCCAGCAATCGCTGTCCCTAATCGCGTGCACGTGTAGGGTCGAGGATCCCTTATCGATGCTGGACCAGGGAAGTATCTCTTGGATGACTGATCTGTTTCCGCCTTTCCTCTTGGTGCTCGCTAGTTTGGACAGGACGTCTGCTCGCACGTTATGTTCGCGTGGAACGTGTCTCACTTCTACTGTTCTGAACCTCGACATTTTTCCCTTGACTAGGGTTAGGTATTCAGAGAGACTATCGTTTTTGGTCTGATACTCTCCTAATACCTGGTGGGCTACGAGCTGGGAGTCCGTGCAGATGATGATTTCTTCAGCCCCTAGGTCTTCGGCTAGACGCAAACCGGCGAGGAAAACTTCGTATTCGGCCTGGTTGTTCGACGTGGGAAAGGACAATGTGAGAGAAGCCTCGACTATGGTCCATTCGTCATTTTCCAAAATTACCCCTGCCCCGCTGCCGTTCGAGCTGGATGCTCCGTCTACATAGATGGTCCATCTATTTGGTATGTGGGACGAGGATTCTGAGAAGGTTACTTCCGCTATAAAATCGGCCAAGACTTGGGCTTTAAGAGCTTTCCTGCTTTCGTACTGGATGTCGAACTCGGACAGTTCCAACGACCATTTGAGCATTCTGCCCGACATGTCTGGTCGTCCCAGCAATTGCTTGATGGACTGATCTGTCCTTACCACGATCGTGTGGGCCAAGAAATAGTGTCTAAGTCGTTTGGAAGCGTTGACGAGGGCCAATGCTACCTTTTCTATATGTTGATATCGCAGCTCTGCGTCCTGCAACGCTTTGCTCGTGAAGTACACTGGCTTTTGCCCGCTAGGATTCTCGCGAATGAGAACGGCGCTGACGGTCTCGGCAGTGATGGCCAGGTATAGAAACAAGACTTCCTCGGCGTCTGGCCGTGATAATACGGGCGGTTTCGACAGAGCTTGCTTCAGGTGACGGAGGGATGCTTCACATTCCTCTGTCCATTCAAACGCTGCCTCTTTTCGCAAGAGCTTGAAGAAAGGAAGGGCGTGTTGGGCGGACTTTGCAACGAAGCGTGACAACGAAGTAAGTACCCCCGTTGAGGGATTGGATGTTCTTTTTAGACGTGGGCGTTGGGAACTCAGAGAATGCCCGACACGTGTCGGGGTTAGCTTCTATTCCTCGTTCCGTTAGGTAGAAGCCAAGGAATTTACCTGCCCGTACACCGAACGTGCACTTCTCTGGGTTAAAACGCATTTGATACTTTCTGGCTTGCTCGAAAATTTTGCGAAGATGGGCGACATGATCCAGTTCCTCGTGGGACTTGACGATCATATCGTCCATGTATACTTCGAGCATGTCGCCTATTTGTCCTTGGAAGACTTTGTTCATCATTCGTTGGTACGTAGCGTCGGCGTTCTTCAGCCCGAAGGGCATTACGTTGTAGTAATAGTTGCCCGATTCGGTCATGAAGGTCGTGTACGTTTTATCGCTCGCGGCCATTGGGATTTGATTGTAGCCCGAGTAGGCGTCGAGGAACGATAAAAGCTTAAAACCTGCTGAGTTATCTACGAGCTTATCTATATTGGGGAGGGGGTAGGCGTCCTTCGGACAGGCCTTATTGACATCAGTATAATCAACGCACATTCTCCATTTGCCATTATTTTTTCTTACAAGTACAACATTTGAGAGCCATGTAGTGTATTTGGCCTCAGAAATAAACCTAGCTTCTAGAAGGTCTTTGACAGCTTTCTCCGCGGCTTCCGTCTTCTCCGGGGACTGTTTCCTTCTGCGCTGGGCAACGACCTTGACGACCGGATCAATTGTAAGCTGGTGGCAAGCGACGGACGGGTCCAATCCTGGCATTTCAGCAGCGCTCCACGCGAACAAGTCTGCGTTCTCCCGGAGGCATGCTTTTAGTTATCTCCTGGCCAGGTCAGGGAGGTCTGCTCTGATCTTCACTCCCCGTTGGGGGTCTTCTCTGAAATGAACGATCTCGAAGTTGCCATCTGGGACAGGGCATAGGAGATGACCGCCGTTGTCGGGCTGGCTACCCGAAGTCGTTAGGCCTTTGGCGTGATCTTCCTCGCTGAAACGGCTGTCCAAGTCGATAGATTAGACCTGGGGGAGCGGTTTTTGCTGCTCGGAGCTGCTGGGCAGACGAGGACGACCAGAAGTCCTCGGTTTTGCTGAGATGGTGCTTAGTCCTTTTGATGCTGCTTCAAAGCACCGACGGGCAGCTTCGATGTCGCCGTGGAGGGTGGCGACCATCCCTTTAGAAGTGTAGTACTTCATCTTGAGATGTACGGTGGAAGGCACTGCAATCAACTCTGCCAGGGTTGGCCTTCCAAAGATGCACTGGTATAGTGACGGGCAATCGATTACCAGAAACTGTGCTTTAATTGCTCGGGTTGTCTTTCCTGAACCGAATGTTACGATGAGCTCTACGTAACCCCGGGGCTTTGTCACCGCTCCGTTGAATCCCTGCAGGTCGGATCCAACGTATGGAGTAAGGTGAGAGTCATTCAGCTGCAGCGTTTAGAACAGGTGGTTGTACATTATATCAACCGAACTGCCCTGGTCCACGAGTATTCTGCGAACGTCGAAGTTCGCCATCCTTGCTCGGATAAGCAGCGGAATGCTTGAGTTTGGCGACCCGCCGAGGAGCTCCTCCTTATAGAAGGAAATAGGAACGGATCCTTTGTGAGTGGTGTCCAGCGTAGTGACTTCATTGGAGCTCTTGCTGATCAGTTGGTCGAATCTCCTCTTGACTGAGCCGACCGTGATTTTGTTGTACCCACCACCAGAAATGACCATGGCTGACGGGAATGCCTCCCACGGGCTGTGAGCAGCGAGGTACGTGGAGACGGGAAGATTATCAGGGATGCGGAAGTCCTCTGGCCGAGTTACGCACATGGCGACCTGCACGTTGGTGTCATCCGAGGGCGGAGTCTCTTCTGCAACCTTCTTGCTCTCCTGGGTTTCTTGCCGGGGAGCTTCTTTCTTTTTCGCGAACTGCTTCAGGTGGCCGTCGCGAATGAGGATCTCTATGGCATCTCTGAGGTGGATGCATTCTTCCGTCGTATCGCCGTGGCTCTTGTGGAAGCGGCAATACTTGGACTTGTCTACACCCGGCCTGGCCGGCAGCTGTTTGGGGAAACGGACTCCTGCCTGTTTGAACTCTGAGTTGGCACATTCGGACAAGATTTTCTCCCTCGAGGTAGTGAGGGGGTATAGTCATGGAACCGCCCAGAAGGTCCCTTCTGTTCGCGTGCATCGCGAGGCCGATCGTCGCGTCTTTTATCTCCTCGACGGGATGTCGAGGGCTCTTCAGCTCTGGATGACTGGGCACCTTCTTGGTGTCGGGAGGCCCGGACAGAGTGGGCAGCAACCTTCTCCTCGTACTGTATATGCGACTGGGCTTGGTGGAGGAGGGCGTTGAGGTTCCTCGGTGGATCGAGGCCGATGGCTTTCGCGAAGTCTGAGCCAGGACGTAATCCCTGCTCGAGCAGGAATTTCTTCATCTCGTCGGTCGTTGGCACTTGGACGGCCTCCTTGTTGAACCGCTCAATGTAGTCCCGAAGAGGCTCATCTCTTCCCTGTACAACAGCACCGAGGGACGCCTCAGTCTTTGGATGGCGTCGTGATGCGGTAAAGTGACGGGAGAAAATCCTCCCGAGCTGCCTCCAGGATGTGATGGATTCCTCTGGCAGTTGTTTGTACCAGGTCATTGCTCCCTTTCGGAGCGTGGTCGGGAACAGGCGGCATTTGATGGCTCCCCGTACCCCTCTGTAGTCCAAAAGAGCATCTATGTTTTCTATGTGCTCGTCTGGGTCAGTGGTTCCATCGTACGTCCCTAGAGACGGAGGCTTCTCCAGTCCTTTAGGGAGGTGGGTGGCCAGGATCCTGCAAGACAACGGTCCGCGAGGCTCGTCGTCGCTGTCCGAACTTGAAGTTGACGGTGACCGTTATATGCGCTCGCGGCGGCGATCTCTGCGAGGTGAGGGTGAACATGGCCGGTCGCGAGGTCTGACCGGTGGAGAATGCCTGCCCTGCCTCGTTCTCTTGTGTCTTGGTGGTGACTGATCCCGCGGGGAGATCTGGTCGCGCTTGCGAACGCGTTGTGGTTCAGGCTCACGCCTCGTTATACGGTCTTCCCCGCGCCTAGGTGGCGGGCTTCTTGATCTCTGGTGTTTTCTCTTGGGAGGAGAGGATCTTGGAAGAGATGCTTCCTCGAGAGCTCCTATCTTTTCTCCTTGCTGCAAGATAAGGAGGTTTGTGCGGTTGACAGCTTCCAGAAGGGCTGCAACGGCCAGGTCAGCGCTGGGAGGGCCAGGAATTGGTCGATCCTCCAACGGTAGTTGTTTGCCTCCTTGCTCGGTGGGAGGAGGAGTTGGAGATGCAGGGGCCCCGTCTCGAAGGAAACGGGGATCAGAAAGTAACGGAGATCTTCCGTCAACGTCCATCTTGTTAACGGGAACGAGGACTGTAATATCAGCACCTTGTGCGGAGTTCTGAGCGGTCATAGGTGGGTGGATTAAAGAAAGTATGTTTTGATCTTTTAGTTTCCGAGGAGGAAAGAAAGAAGGGGAGAACAAGGAGTTCCCACAGGCGGCGCCACTGATCTCGAGTATTCGATCAGATCCACGTACGCTGGTCGTCAGATAGCAAGGTGCTCGGACGGATGATGGTCGTCAGGCGTGCAGGGTGTTCAGAATGTTGGTGAGGAGAAAATGGGGTGTACCTGCAAGACACTCCGACGCTCAAGTAAGAAAGGGTCAGAGAAAAGGGGCAAGTACAAAGTGTATTCTTAGGGTGAAAAATGTGATACCTGACCCTCTCAAGCGAGAGGGTTTATATAGAGCCCCCAGCGCGTGGCCAACGGTCCTATTTTCGGGGCGAAATAACCGTTTTCCCCAAAGAATAGGTAACTGCCCAAACTAGCTGTTATGTCGGGCAGGGTGCCAGAAACTAGTCGTTATGTCGGGCATAAACGCAGTTCCGGGCACTTGTCCTTTGCTGTTCGGGCAGCGAGGAAGCCGTGCGTAACGGGCGTAAAAGCCGGGGAGGAACCTTGCCCGGTTGGAGGGACAGAAATGTCATTTTTGCCCCTCTGTGGATTGGGCTTAGGCAATTTGGGCCGCTCTGGAGCAGAGGCGGATTGGGCCAATTCTGGCCATTGGTCCAGTCCAGAACAATATGGAATGTGGTTGCTTCTTGAGTTTGTGATTAAATCAAATATCAGAAGTCGTAAAACATGGTATGGAAGGCTAATGGATTCATTGATTCAAGAATGTGCAAGTGGCATTAAGTTCCTGGGCATTTATTTTTCCCTAGAATTTGATTCAATATGTGAGCTTGTGGATATGCATCACCGAAAGATTGTAGTTTGTATGGAATTCCAAGGACCAATTTCAAACCTCAAGTCCATACTATTGTTCTCATGTGATCAAAGAAGAATAAGTTTAATCAAACTTAATTCCAAGATTCAAAGTGCACTAATTGATTTCAAGAATCATTTCAAGATTCATTATTGGTTTCATCCTAAGATTCATCACAAGTTTAAATACAAAATTCATGCTTCAATGTTCAAATTCAAAATTCAATCATGGTGGTTTACAAATTGGATTCATAAGTTCTAGAATTTCATGACAAGATTACAAGGTTCAAGATGACACGTCAAGCTTAAACCAATTCCAAAATACAAAGCTCAAATTTAAGTCATTACAAGATTCAAGTATCCAAGTTCTATCAAAGTCAAGGTGCACAAGATGATTTCAAGACTCAATTCACATTACACAAGAGTTCACATTACAAATACAAGAATGAATTCAAACCATATCAAGAAGACTCTCTCTCAATGTTCATTTATTCATTCTACTGGGCCTTAAACAACTCACATATGATTTTCATGTATTTCGGATAATGTTGGACATGTTTTGGTTGGTGATTTGCATAAGATGAAACCACTTCTTGGTTTATTTTTGTTCTAGATTTGGTCTCGGTGTTTCAATTTGACCCTGCCTGGCATTAGTTTGTTGAATACTTCATGATAGTATATTCTTATTGTTTGTTCTTTTTAAAGACATACACTTTGTGGCTGCATGTTGGTTTATCATTTTTATGTGTGTTGGTGATTTATTTAGTATTACCAAGATGACAAAATTCAAGGATGTTATTGTATCAGATCAATTGTTTCAAAGCCAGCTTACACAAGTTGAATTTCATAGCCTCAAATCAAAGTTTGTCTCTTTCAAAGATCAGAATGAAAAGTTACATTTGGAGATCTATCAATTTTGATGATGAAGCTAAGGGCATACATAGTGAAGATAAGATTAGGGAGATCTTGAATGAATATGGTAATGATTCTTAAAGGCATTTAAGAAACTAAGCTACAACAAAACAAAGTGAAAAAAGTATTCCTCGTCATTCCTTAAGGACATTGTAACTTCTTCACACAATTAGCCAATCAAGCATGTTATGCTGCTCACAAACAGCTACCGCGGCGATAATCCATTTTTGAGGACTATAGAAGATTGAGACATCAATACGAAATGGAATTTTACTCTTTGGGAAAGAAATGAGGATCATACACTATGCTTAAACTCGGCTAAGGCCATTGGCTGCATAATGGTTAGCGTCGGAACACAAGACTTAGTTGAAGGAAGACCTCATATTTTTCCAACTTTTGGCCAATTTCGGAAGATGCCTCAACTTGCGGGAATGGGTGATGATAGCCAAGGCATTGCAGGGCTTCGAAATTTGCCTCTAAAAAAGTGTCTCTAGAAGAATATCACCTGTAGTATTCATAAGCACATTAATGGACAAGCATTCATAACACACACATCAACTGCCAACACAATCAGGCAGGCTTTAAGAATACAATCAATACAGAATCGTAAATTCACGGCTGGATAATCAGGTTTCAATAAGCTGTCCCAGACATAATCACACAAAAATGGAAATCTCAAATTCCGAACACAATCAAACATTCACAACAAGTTTTCGAATCCCTTCATTACAAAATCAGACATGTTGAACTGAAAACAACAAGGAATTTATCACGGAAAATACCAGAATCACAATTCATGATAGCGTTTCCAAAACAAGAATCGACAGCTTTCAATCAATATTTTAATCAGAAAGTCTATAAATTGAAAGCACACACGATTTGGAAGGGCAGTAAGGAAGACATTGCGTCACACATACAGAGATGGAAATCATACATGCACCATACACAAGAAGAACAGTGAGCACACGAAGCAGTAAACATACACCACAACACACATTCACACGAATCACATACGCACGGCAAGAAGACATCACAAACACGAAGAAAATACGCACAAAATCAAAGCATACAAAGCAGATTGTGAAGTCAGCAATAACGTTCATACCTGATTAAGGTTCTTCGATACAAGTAATTTGATCTTAACTTCGCATTTTCTCGCTTTACCGTCGTTCGCAATTGGAGTTCTGAGGGTATTAATCGAAGTTACCGAGTGATAGAAAAACAAATGAACAAAGTCACTAAGCTTCTCTCTGTCGTTGTCGGCGCGATGCCAAGCACGGTGGAGCCACCATTTTTGCGGGATCGGGGTCGAGAGAGAAAGATGAGACGAAGACGGTGTGAGAGGGAGAGGGAGAGAGAGAGAGAGAGAGAGAGAGAGAATAGAACATGATGAAAGTGATGCTAATCTCTTTTTTTTTTCTTTTTAACTCAGAGTGTTGTTGTTGGGTCGGGTGAGCTCATGCCCTGAGCCTAATTCTTTTTTTAAAAATAACACCTCATCCATTTTTTGAAACCCCCTCCCCCCTTCTTGGACTCCAACAAAAAAGTCTTTGGACCCATGGACAATGGGCTCATACTTGGTTCTATTAACCACCTCTATTTCACTAATGCACCCCTATTTTTTCATGTTTTAAAATTCATGTTTTTCTCCTTTTGCGGTTTATTTATTTAGTTTTTAGTTTTGATTTAATTTTGAGGTTGATTTTAATTAGATGTTAATCTTATTCCTTCCTTTTATTAAGTTTTGATTATTTTGTTATGTTAATGTTGATTAGATTTTAATTTTGCTTAAGCTTCTAACTTTGAAAATTTAATTAATGAAAATTCTAGTAGATTAATTAAAACCCTAGTTGATCTTGATGCTAATTTTAACTTTTATACCTGCAAGTTCTTGTGGAAGTCTTGATGGCTGTTAGACTACCCCGATATGCTTTTTTGATTTACATGTTCCCTTAGGTTCTTGATTAAATTTTATCTTCGATAAATTGAATCAGGTTAGATCTTAGGTTTCGATTCTTGGCATGACAACTCCTAGGATAAGAATTCCCCTTCAGCCTAACCTTAGTGTTAGGCTAATTTTCTTTCACTTAAAACAAAAATCTTTTCTTAATAAAAAAATATACTTAACTAAATACGATACGTATTGCGCGTCATGAGCCTTAAGTACATAGGAAAAAATGAGCGGGAGGTTTCCTTACATCTTCTTAGGGTATTTCGTACGTGAGACGTTTGGATCATTTGTACGAAATACTCGTTCCTATTATCATAGACTTTAGTGTGATACGTATCTCTAAGCTTTTTATTCAAATCCTAATAAAGCACCTCACAAATCCAAACCATTTTTCCTTCGGACTTTTCTCTTTAAAACCTTTTCAAAAAGGGCATGCTATTTAGCATCGTCCATAAAAAAGCACACAACAAACCAAACTTTTTCAACATGAACTACGAAGTTCTGTTTCCCTATGAGATACGTAGGCACTGGATTGTAAATTCAGACGAACTCAATAATAAAAATCTCTTATTTTCCTTAAATAATCATTCATTTTTCCCTTAGCAAGTTTGGAGATATCAAATACCCTTTCATGCCTAGACAACTTAGATTGTTCTCATCGAGTATGATGGATGTAAGGAGTGCTAGTACCTTCTTCTTACATAATCTACTTTCGAACCCAACATGGTTGCGATGACTATACCTTATCCTTTCACCTGTGGGTTTTCTCGATGTTTTCCCTTTCCCCTCATGAGAATAAATAAATTTTGGTGGTGACTCAAGCATTCAAAGTAACATTCAAACATGATGTTAATTGTGGTGTGACAAATTTAAGCACATGGTTACAACCAAAGCAAGAGAATAAACATGACAACATTTAAAGCAAAGACTTGACAAAGTCATAAAAGGACAAGGTAACAACCAAGCACATTCAAAGTTCAAAGAAGTTTCAACCAAAGTAAGTTCATACAAGCAAAGATGCTACAATATCTAAACACACATGAAGTATAGTTCTAACAAGACTAAAGTATCATGGATAACAAGTTTAAGTGCATAATTAGGGGAAGCATGCATCAGGGTTTACTAACACCACTTAATAATGAATACAAGACAAGTTGTAATAACACTCAATCACGAATACAATTTAACATTCATACATGGATAAGTCAATATAATCCTTAAACATGGTAAGATTCAAAGATTCAATAGAACATGTGTGATAACATTTGTTCAAGGATTCAATTCAAAGTTCAAGTATGACATGTATAAGTTATAACAACACTTAAACATGGATGAAAACAAAGTTCAAAGTTAACATGTATAAGTCAAGACATCACTTAACATGAAGAAGATTCAAAGTTGAAATTAGGCATGTATAAATCAAAGCATTACTTAACATGGTAACAATCAAGATTCAAGGTAAACATGTATAAGTTAAAATATCACTTAATCGTGAATACAATTTAAACATGGGCAAGTAAAGGTAACAACCAATGCATACTTGAACAAGGAGACATGTTTATGACAATAACATATTGATGGAAGATGCAAACATATAAGAGATGACATGTGAGCATGCTTATAGACGACAAGTTAAAGTTCAAACATCATGTGAACAAGTTAAGATAATACTTGAACATTTAAGCAAGGATACAAATTGAACATGTTTAGGACAAGTAGGTGACAACCAAACATACATGTTATGGTTCAAACATGGTCTTTAAACAAGGTGAAAACATCACAAAGGTTCATACATACAATCATGTATACAAAGTCATATTTAAGACAAAATTCAAAGGTTTAAGGATACCTAAATATAGAATGATTCAAACAAGTCACATATGTACATCAAGGTTCAAATAAACATGGAAGAAAGTCACAGGTTAATGACAAAATGGCCAAGCAAAAGCTCATGGTGTGAACAAAGTTTCAACATACATTTACATGTAAACATACACTTAAAAATGTGTCAAAGTTCAAGTTAAAACAAGAATATACAAGTCCACAAAATCATTTAAGGTTCAAACAAGATGCAAAAGGTTCATACAAGTCATTGTGAGCAAGGAAAGGTAAGGGGTCAATCAAAGAAATAAAAAAGAACCTTATGAAACCCTAAAAATGTCACATACTTTGAATATACATAAGTGCAATAAAAATAATCATTTTTTGAAATCTCTTTGACAAACAGAAAGTAGACATCTTCACGAGAATTTGGCAAAAAGAATGGGTCAAAAATCAATTAGCATGAATAAGTTATAAGGTTTTGAAGTTGTGAAGAAAAATAGCAAAAATAAGTATTAAAAAGAAAGGGAGTGGCCTTGGTAGGTGTTAAACCCAGGCCAGGGAGCCTGTTACTCAAAACATAACCATTCCAACCAATGCGCGCAGGTGATATCCAGAAACAAGGAATAATATATATTTGAAACTCACTTGAAAATGGGAAAAAATAAAAAGAACTGGGGCGAGGGGGATTCGAACCCCAGTTCTCTTGCTCAAACATACACACACCCGAAGGCCTCTAACCACTGGGGAGATGATACATTGTATCACTTCCCTCCATTAAAACAAATATCTAACATTAACCTAAAGTCTGCCCTAATGCGCCATGGCTGCAACATCATCAACCTCCAAATTTTAAGTCTGGAAAAGCACTCATAACTCCCTAAATACTCCATGTAACTTGATGAAATAAAGATCAATCTTGCCTAATTTTTCACAAGGAAATCAGTGGTACCATTAGTTTTGCCTAAAAATGCTTCTATTTTAAAACACGATAGCAACACTAAAAAAACTTCATATTTACAATTTCAAAGGTACAATCTCATATAATCATGATCAACAACAATTAATGGTTCAAAAACATCACATACAACATAACAAACAAGTCCATGATCAATGCACATCAAAATAAGGCATGGTTTGAAAATTTCAAGTTCAAGGTGAACTTAACTCTTGAAGCAAACTTGAAATCTTCAAGAGAGTTGCTACAGAAGTGCTTTGTTGATTTGAACAACTCCAATATACCTTTAAGGACCTTTCTGAATGCTTGGAACAAGTTGGAAACACTTGGAACAAAATATCCTTTCCTTCTTGCAAAATGTGAAAAGTGACCAAAATGTAACTTCAAGTAAATGAAGTTACAGAAGCAAGACAAGGTTTAGAACACTTTAGGGGTATTTTATAGAGTGTGTTGGAAGTGTTAGAGTGATTGAAACTGGTCATAATCAAGTTTTGGCTTGAAAAATGCAAAAAGTCAACATAACTTGGTTTTGAAGGTTGACTTTCAGTTTTAGCAGGTTTGAGGTGAATATGAAGGTTTGGACACCTTCATGGGATGACTTGTGATGTGTTTGAACAATTGGATTGGTGGTTTGGTGTTTGGAAAAGCCAGATGGTGTGTTTGTGCAAGATGAGGTTTCTTGGCAGAAAAGGGAAGTTATGAAAGATGCTGAAATGCAGAGGTTTTTGGAGGAGTTTTTGTGGTTTTTATTGTGTTTGAGACTTTAAATGAGCCTATATTTATAGGGAAAGAGTGAGGATCCAAGGCTCTACATAATTGCAACTTGTATGGTTCATGGTTTGGTTGAAATGCAAGGGATAATTTCATGAAGTTTGAAGTTCCAATTCAAGGTACCATGCTTTCTAGAGTTGTTGGAAAGTTCATACATCTTGCTTCTGTGCAAAGAAAAGGTTTTGTGCATAGAAAACAATTTAAAAGCTCAAGACAAGTCGATTTTGTGATTAAAGTCACTTTATGAGAATGGTAATGTAATCTTTTTGGCAAAACATTCCAAAAATGGTTTGATCACTTGGATAATGCTTCAAATCAATGTGTAATGCACCAAGGACTTGTGTAATTCTATGATTAGAGGAAGATTTACATGTTACATAGGCTGCAAAACCATATTTTATGACTTTGGCTAGGATTTGCATTCATGGTTTGCCAATAACATGACTTGAAAAATCAGATTTTAAGGCCAACTTCTCATCTTCGAAACTCCTAGCTCAAAAATGCTATGGATGGGTTCTTGTACTTTTTGAAAATTCCCAAACATGCTTGTCATACCCCAAATTTTGACCACTAAGATTTTCCATCATTGTGCAAATCATCATCACAATATGGATGAACCATCATGCCTCATCAGTCTCCTCAAAGAATTGTTGAGTATTCACTACAATCAAAATTAGGGTTTCAAGCCCTCTCTGAGTGCTTAGACAAAGGATCAATCAAGGAATGACTTGATCTTCAACTTGTCTAACCTCTAAAATATCCACAATGGATCAAAAGGACTCTCACTTCAAGGATTAAGCACAAGGCTGCTCCCTTCTAGGTGGATTAAGTCTCAAGATCGACAGTGTCACCAAATTAGGGTTTTGGTCGACCAGGGCCTCCAGATGGAAAATTTGCATCTGGGCACAACCCAATGACCCAAAACATAACCTAATATACTCCATGGAACCTCATGGACCCAATCATCAAGTCAATTTTGCCTCAGGGGATGCATTCATCAAAAATCAGGAATTAGGGTTTCTTGACCTAATTCACCCCTAAGTTGACTTTTAGGGCAAATCATGAGCCAAGACCTCAAGATAGGGTTTGAGGGTATCTAATGAACTATATTGATCCATTTGGAACAATGGATTAATCCAAGAAGCTTGAGCAACAAGTTTCAATTTCATCTGCACCACAGTTAGGGTTTTAAGGAAAAAGTCAACTATAACTTTGACTTTTGACCAGGACATGCTCCCAAACCCTAGGACATGCCTCAATATACCCTATGACACCCATAGAACATGTCCATCATGTTTGATTTAGGTCAAGGACATGATTTCATGAAGAATTGCACAGTTTGAAATTCATCTGATAAAAAGTCAACTGTGCACAAAAGTCAACTTTGACTTTTTGAGATTTTTCACCAAAATGGATTTTTAACCCTAAAATGATGTTAATGTATGTTTTGAATTATCATTCATCAAGAAAAATCAAAGAAAGTGGGATAACTTGTAAAAGGGGTAACCATAAAAAACTTGGAAAATTTTCTAAGTTAAAAATAAAGTGGCTAGGGTACCAACTTTGGAGGATCATAACTCCTAAACCACAAAGCCATTTTTCCTCATCCAAAGATGGATTTGTAGCCCTCATTACCCTCTACAAAAACTTCAACTATACCTAAGTCCAATTCATTAAGGGTTTTGAGTTATGGAGTGATCAAAATGGCTGAAAAATGAAAATGTCACTTTTTCCAACACTTAGTGAAATTTTCACTAAGTCCAAATCTGTCTTCATTTTTTTCCAAATGTAGGGGGATTTTTCACGTGGATTCAAAAGAGATCAAAACCAAACATGTTCAAACAGTTGTTGTATCATGCAAGGGCTTTCCAAAATGGCCAAGAACATTACCAAATTCAATTTGAGTCATGAGATATGACATTGGAAAGTTGCCTTGCTGAAATCTGCCAAGGCAAGGCAGAATTTGCATTTTTGCTCGATTTTCCAAAATCAGCCAAATCCAAATGCTCCTATCCACTTGGACACCTCTGAGGATTGAATCTAAAGGGGACAATCACTGAGCCAAGCCTCCAAAGTCTTTGGAACAAGAAATAGCATGTTGAACCTAGAATGGCCAAAATAGGGACAAGACTCCAATTTTGGATTAGAGCATTCAATGGAAGCATCAAGGTGGCATGGACTGAGCCATTTGCAACTGAATTCAGTCAAGACTTATCCAAGACCAAGGGAACCACAACCCTGTGCCCTAACCTATAGTCAATGGCTAGAGGAGACTTGGATTTCCATTGGCCAACATTGAACAAACACCTGCTGCAGTTGCCATTCACTGTGGATCCCAAAACAAACTTGCTCTACTATAAATAGAGCTCAATTTTGTTCAGTTTGAGTACACCAAAACCATCAAACAGATGCTTTCCTCAAAATCTCTTTCTCTTGGCAAAAATGTCTTTCTTAGCAAGGTAACTATCGGGTTTTGAGCTAGATGGCAATTCCACTTAAACCAATCACACACACACCTCATATACATCATATGTGAGCTGATCAAACACTTAAACAACAACTGGAACATTGATTTCTCAGAATCACCAGTCAATTGCTCAAGGTTTTAACCAAAGTGCAGTTGAGATGCCATAAAGTGATCCAGCCATTTTCAATCAAGTCCAAGCATTCAAACACACTCCATAGGGTGTAGGGAAGCTGTTCAGATCATCACAACTCATCTGTAACACCTCCAAATCAGAAATCACTTTGAACTTGCTGTCACGACCTAGAGGTAAGCCTAAACTTGGTCATCTCTCAATCTATGCATATTTCCTCGCACAATACTTTTGCCAAATGTTCATAATCATGCATGGAATGTTTCCCCTCAATTAATTGCATTGTTTGAGTCGTGTATCAAAAATCCTAGCCTTCATGCAGAAATTAGGGTTCTTGAGGATTTTTCGTGATTTCTTGTTATATGTTTAATTTAAATGAAATTAATGGACATAGACATGATCGTGAGGTTGAGACGAGCATAATGATATGTGGATTACATGATATGATTAAGTATTCAGTGAGATTAGAGAGAAAATGCAAATCTGGGAATCTCAGAACACGCGCGTGTTCTTCAGCTTGTTCTTGGCGCCATTTTTTCCAAATTTGAATATTTGAATTTTGTGGTTTTATTTAATTGATTCAAAAATTAATTTCTCTCTGAGTTTTAATGATTTTGAGTTGATTCTTTTTTTAATAATTCACAAAAATGTTAAAATATTTTATTTTCCCAAAAAATCCCAAAAATATTATTTATTTTATATAATTGATATTTTTGCAAAGAATTAATATTTTAATTGTTTTTGACATTTTAAATATTTTTTCCACATTGATTTTGCAACTTTTAATGCTTTCTAATTATTTTGTAGGTCAATACTTAATTTTTGAAGCATTAATCCAAGATCACAATTTGTTTTTCATATGTTAAACAATTTTGATCATTTTAATTGAATTTTTATTCAATTAAATACATTTTTGAAAACAAATTAGGGTTTTTGGATTAATTCAACCCTCATAAATCATTTTCAAAACTTTTGGGCCTCTAATAGAGTGTAAGACCCAATCCTTTTTTTTGACCAAACCATTTTGGGCCTCAGTATATTGTATAAGTCCTGATACCGTAAAAAACAAACGGCGCGATCGTCGCCTATTCAAAATAACCATGGGCCTCTCCTTGAGCTATAAGACCCATTCAAAACTTTTGGGCCTCTAATAGAGTGTAAGACTCAATCCCCTTTTAACCAAACACTTTGGGCCTCAGATATTGTATAAGCCCCTTTGCGTTAAAAGAAAACCTCGGCGCGATCGCCATTTCAAACGGAAAAATCATCTGGGCCTACCCTCGTGTTATAAGCCCCAATCTCTTTTTCTTTAAACCTTTTGGGTCTCTTGAGAGAGTGTAAGACCCATCCCTTTGTACAGAAAACATTTTGGGCCTCAGTCACTTGTATAAGTCCCTTTGTACAAATTCAAACAGTGCGCTCACTGATAAAACCCTGGGCCCCTCCTTGAGCTGTAAGCCCCAAATCTCTCCTTTTCAAAGCACTTTCTCCTTTGATTTTGAATATACTGTTGTTTTCAATCTTTCTTTGTTGAACAACTAACCACACAGCATGGAAGCTCTACAACCGAGTAAGTGTTTATTGCTTTCATTTACCGCTTTCATATACATATAACTGTATTGTGGGGCTGTTTCACTGTAAGTCTTCTTTCATAAACTCATATCAACTGTGTAATAATAGTATAGATATTTCGAGTTTCCCTGGCAACTACGTCTAGAACTAGGTGACGCCGTTTCGTTTATTCATAGAAATAGACAACTAGATCCCCAATAGGATCACCAGATACAGTCTTCTCTTCGGCTGTCCTCATTAGGAATTATCAAGAAACTCTACTCCCAGAGATGAATGTATTCTCCGTGAATGACATCTTTGAGTTTCTTCCAAATTCTCGAACTTTCCTGACTTGATCTATTCCTTGTGAATAGCTTGCCTTGAATTTCTTGGGGTTTGGGGACCCATCGGCTTCTTAAAAGCATCGACCTCCTCTTGGGCATCGTACAAGGACCCACAGGCTTCCTAAAAGCACCCCCGCCTCCTCTTGGGCTTAGTACAAGGACCCTACGGCTTCTTAGAAGTACTCATAGCCTCCTCTTAGGCTTTGTATAATGATCTCTTCCTCCGGGAATGATAGCCTTCTCTTGGGCATCGTACAAGGACCGATCGGCTTCTTAAAAGTTTCCAGCCTCCTCTTGGGCTTCGTACAAATTGTCCCGACGACCTCCTAGAGGTATAGGAACATAACTTAGTCATCTGCATAGAACAGTCCTTTCAAAGAGTCTACTACTGTTTCTTAAAGCATAGTACAAAAGATGAAACTCTAGACTTGGACAGTTTAATTTCCTTGAGTCTCAAAGACATTCTCAAGTGACCCCCTCGTTAAATAGGAAGAAAACCCGTAGACTCAAACAGTCTCAATACCCTTCGGATTTCCCGCTTCCTTAAAGAACAGGAATAACCCGGACCCTTGAATCAAATCCATAAGTACAGTGTTGCTCATATAAGAACTGATATTCTCTTTAAAATCAGTATACTGGACCTGTCACTTAACTGAAACAGTAACCCTAGCCTCCTCTTGGGCTTTATACAATGATTCTCCCCAATGGAGTCAAACAACGTTTAGCCTCTCTCTCAGGCTTTGTACGAGACACATAAGAGACTCCCTCGTTGAGTCAATTACCCCTTTCGCCTTCATCTCGGGCTTCGTACTAGATACAAAAAAAACTCTCTTGTTGAGTCAATTCGCCTCCATCTCGGGCTTCATACGAGATACCAAAAGATTCCCTCGTCGAGTCAAAAACCTTTTAGCCTCTCTCTCGGGCTTTGTACGAGACACATATTCGCCTCCTCTTAGGCTTTGTATAAGAAAACCACTGGTTGATCCAATCAACCTTTTAGCATCAAAATTGTGCCTCGTTCACAGTATACCAACATCAACAACTCCTTCACTTTCATCTAATCGCTGTAAGCGGCAAGCCTCTGGATCATCTACATCCATGCCAATGTCCCTCTTTTAGCATGAGAAATTCCTAAGGAAAGATAGCATTGCTCTACACTGAGTTAAAGTCTTCTCCTTCAGGTTAAAATCCCCTATAAAGGAAATTATGGCATTGCTAGGATCCGCGTATCCCGGTTAAAGTAATTCTCCTTTATAAACAGTCGTAACAGACAAACCCCTCTTTAGAGATGACAAATTCTCTCTAAAGACAACACCTTTCAGCTTCATATCTTGGGCTTTGAACAAGATACAAACCACCTTTCGCTTCACGTCTTGGGCTTTGAACAAGACACCAAAACAACCATTTCCTCCCATAGAATAGGAGGAACTACGAACGCTCTGATTTCCCTGTTTCAGTAAACGGGAATACGTAGGCATAAGATTGAAAGAAAAATCTTAGCGAGCACACTAAACAAAAACCCAAAATCTCATACTCTCATAAGCATCAGTCCTAACATCTTAATCCTTGTTCCCCGCTATAAAGTCCTAGAAAGAAGGAAAGAAAACCGTATTAGAGAAAATACAAATAACCAGTACAAAGGCCCCCCCACATTGATAGCATTCGTAACCTAACAGACCGCTGTTTAAACTCAGTATGCAAAGCAGGGTTAATTGGAGACATCTATTTCCCTTCCTTAATCAGCTCACAATAGGATAAAAAATGAATCGACCTGTAGTAAGCTCAACTGCAGAGAGCGACCAGCGCTTAAGAACCGCGTCCAAAATCGCTCGCTACAGAAAAGTGGCGCCCACCGTGGGGCCATGTCTTCTTCCGTTTCATCTCTTGTATGAAACCACAGATTGGGGCTTCCGCCGGGGAACCCAATTTCTGTCAGGAACTTAGGATGCATAGCTTTAAAGGTCTAGGATGATTAGGACAAATATATATACTGCTTTTCCTAATTGCTATACGTGTTTATTTTTCTGCTAATGGGAATGCGTGTGATGCCGCATGTGGAAAGATTGAGTATACACTTAAGATAAGTGATGGCGACGAGGTCGACCATCAACCTCAGTGGAGGCTGACCAATGTAACCCATTCTCTCACCTAGACAATGGGCCAATTGTTAAGTCTGAGAAGCTGAGGAGCCAAACCCTTTTGTAGTGCGGAAGCTATCGGAAATAGTTGTTACGCGATACTACCCTCATTTGAGGCTGGTGATCTATTCTCGGTGAATGGCACTTACTCTAAGATTGCTCTACAACTCGCTGGCGATTCGTTTGTTATTTTGCTTTCCTGGGAGGAGCTGATGATAATGAGTACAGGTACAAAAATCACCTTAGTATAAACCTTTGGGGATGGGTAGAGCCTTGACTTCATGACAACGACCCTTTGACCCCATGTTTTTTCTATGTTTTTGTGTGCTGCATTCATGCATTCATTTAAAAAACATTAAAACATTTAAAAAATTTCTCTTCTAGTCTCTCTGTTTTTCAAATTAAAGTAAGACTGTGATTGCAAATATCAGAGAAAAGGATTGCACTAATGGATTTTGGTAGAAGGAGAACTCATATGTATACCTTCAAGGTTCCAAAACTAGAGGATTTGAGAAGGTTAGCGAGGATGATCACTAACCAAGAGGCTTTCAGAGCCAAGCATGGAGGTTTGCTACCACTGTTAAGAGTCCATGTGATTGAGGGAATCATGGACGTGCTCATTCAGTTTTACGATCCGGTTTATCACTGTTTCACATTCCCGGATTACCAGCTCGCACCAACGCTGGAGGAGTATTCTCATCTGATCGATTTACATATCACTGATCGAGCTCCATTTTCTGGACTGGAAGAAATTCCAAAGAATCAGACCATTGCAAGAGCAATTCATTTGGACGAGTCTGAGGTCAGGACTCACCTAACTACCAAGGGTGGCATTCAAGGTTTGCCAGCCCAGTTCTTGACAAAGAAAGCCCTGTATTTTGCCAGTATAGGAAACGTGACTGCTTTTGAAAGCGTCTTTGTCTTGCTCGCCTACGGGTTATTTTTGTTTCCCAACATCAATAACTTCGTCAATATCAACTCCATTAAGGTTTTTCTCATTGGAAATCCTGTGCCGACTTTGCTCGCAGATGCGTATCATTCTGTACACTTGGGAAATTTGTACAGCGGAGGGGAGATCACATGCTGTGTACCTCTGCTTTACAAATGGTTTATCTCTCATTTACCCAAGTCTGCTGCTTTTTGGGATTGTAAGAGTGCCTTGCGCTGGTCGCAGAAGATCATGTCTCTTACCAACTCTGATATAGATTGGTGTAATAGGATCTATGATGAAATCAGAATCATTGATTGTTGTGGAAACTTCCCCAACGTACCCCTTATAGGAACTAAGGGAGGAATCAACTATCATCCAGTTCTCGTTCATCGTCAATTTGGATACCCGATGAGACACGTCCCACGGGGTGTTCATCTGGAAGGTCTTTTCTTCAAAGAAGGAGAAAACGACAGAGCACTAAAGATGGAAATAGTGCACACTTGGAAGCACGTTCATAAGAAAGGACGGGAGTCTCTAGGAAAACCGGATTGTGTCTTGGTGGAGCCTTATCTCCATTGGGTACAAACTAGAGCTCTCAAGCTAAAGATGCCTTATCCTCGTTACGGGATTCTTCCGCCGAGGGAATCTGTCATGTACTTCATGACGGAAACTGAAAAGCTTCAGGTTACTCTCAACAAAGTTCAAAAGGAGAGAAGGTCTTGGAAGAACAAGTACCGCACCCTCGACGTAGAGTGCATCAAAATACAGTAATTACTGAAAGAGAAAGACGCTCTGATTGAGATTTTGGAGCAACATGCTGTAGAGAATCAAGATGACCAAAGGAATTTGCTCACTCCTTTCACATGGCAAAGGAATGACAACCCGACAACGGCCCAAGAGCCCCGGTCAAAGAAAAGGAAAGTACCAGAATCAGCACCCGATTTCTCTTCAGAGAGGACTCAGGACCCATTAGTTTAGGTTTCTGTTTCTGCACCTTGTAATCTACTGTATTTCCATTTCTGTAATCCTTTGAATTTCAATAAAAAGGGGGTTTCCCCACCGTTTGATATTTGCAATCTAATTGTCGAAGTTTATTTTGATTAAACCTTAAACAATTAATATAATCATTGCATTCATCATTCTCACATCGCGTTTTCTTTTTAACTACGAATCTCACGTTTGTGTCTCGGTTCTAGAGTCAAACTGTCTCATTCGTATAATACTCGGGCCAATCGTCAGAAAAAGATGGATGATCTTGAGGAAGAAAACAGAGAGTTGAAAGAAGAGATCGACGCTCTAAGAGAGGATATGAGAAAGCTTTGTAACGACATGCAAGCCATGGCAGAAGCTCAGCTACAAAGAACTGTGATCTTAGAGATCACCTCAACGCCCATAGTAGAAAAGTATGATCCTAGGTATCAAATGCCGAAAGATCGTCCTTGGGGCATGCCTGTTAACTATATCCCGGAAGGATATGTTCCGCCGATCACTGAAGATCAGGGAATCACAACAGAAGCCGCTAGGCCTGAAGGTTACAAACTTTGGGAAAGCGAAGATGCCAGGGGCATACTGAAGACTCCTGAAGGTTACAAACTTCGGGAGACGCCAAGACTCACTACCGTAGTCACGGTACCACCCCCTGTGGTGCACACTGTCCAGGAAGGACAGATTCCACAGACACCTTCTGGTAAGAAGGAAACTATGTTTGACAGAATGGAGGAATTCCAGGAGTAGTTCTTGGAAATGCAGAAGGAATTGCAAGCCATTCGCGGTCAGGATCTATTTGGAAAGGACGCCGCAGATCTCTGCTTGGTCCCAAATGTGAAAGTCCCGTACAAATTTCAAGTGCCCGACTTTGAAAAATACAAGGGTAACTCTTGCCCCCAAAGCCATCTGGTGATGTACGCTCGGCGGATGTCAGCTCAGACGGAAAATCAGGACCTACTGATTCACTACTTTCAGGATAGTTTAACCGGTGCCGCACTCAAATGGTACATGGGTTTAAACCGTGCCACAATTAGCACATTCAGAGATCTTGGCACTGCCTTCGTCCAACAATACAAATACAATTTGGACATGGCACCCGACATAGATCAACTCAGATCAATGTCGCAAAAGGACAAGGAAACCTTTAAGGAGTATGCTCAAAGGTGGCGTGAGATTGCCGCTCAAATTTGTCCACCTCTTGAGGAAAAAGAGATGACAAAGATCTTCTTAAAGACCTTAAGCTCATTTTACTATGACCGAATGGTTGCCAGTGCACCCAGTGATTTCACCGAGATGGTGGGCATGGGCGTACGTCTTGAGGAAGCTGTCCGAGAAGGACGTTTGGTAAAAGACGCTGGATCGACGAGCGGTACTAAAAAATACGGTAGTACTCTCCCTAAGAAAAAAGAGCAGGATATTGGGAATATCTCTCTCGGAAAGCAAAGGCGACGTTATCAACCGGTAGCAGCTGTGACTCCTGCTATCAACCCTGCGTCTATTCCTACGTATCAACCTCAGGTTGCGCAGAGCCAACCTGATCAACAAAGGACACAACAGCCTCTTCATCAGGCTCGTCCTCCATATAACAACAACCGTACAACACAGCCACCAGGATTTGATCCTATACCCGTAACGTACGCAGAGTTGTTTCCATTACTACTGGCTAAGGGGCACATTCAGACTAAATCTCCTCTTACAGTACCGGAAAATCCGCTTTTTTGGTTTAAGGTGGATCAAACTTGCCCTTACCATCAAGGAGGATCGGGGCATAACATAGAGACTTGTCTCAATTTTAAGTCCGACGTGCAAAAACTTGTTAGGAGCGGGGTCTTATCCTTCAAGGATACGAATCCTAATGTTCTCACGAATCCGCTGCCTCAACACGAGAAGGCTGCAGTCAATTTGATAGAAGGAGAGACTAACGATGTCTATCAAATTCACGATCTACTCTTGTTGAAAACCAATTTGGTCAAGATGCATTGTAGACAGAGTGGATATGGCCATGTGCCACCTCATAACTATCATCAGTGTGATATCTGCTCTAAAAACAATCAGGGATGTTCTGTGGTGCAAGCAGCTCTACAGGAACAAATGGATCTCAGATGGATCCAAGAGCACCGAGTTCGTGGAGTTAACATGGTCTACATGAATTCCAATGTCATTCAAAACCACGACATCCGTGCGATGAATGTCAACTTGGTGGCGATGCACTCAAGGCAAAGCCAGTATCATAATCTGCCGCGGCACGATTACAGTTCCTGTCTGATTTGCTCGGTAAACAAACAGAGTTGCTCTTTTGTACAAGAAGCCCTCCAGCGTCAGATGGATCTTGGATGGATCCAAGACTACCATGATAGGAACTCCTATCAAATTAACATGGTTCAGATCTTTGATATTCGCGTGATGAATACCAACCTGGTAGAGTTACATGCTGAGCAGGTCCGACTCGGATTCTTAATATCACATGACTATCAAAGCTGTAAAGCGGGTTGCGAAAACGATCAAGGTTGTACCCTTGTCCAGGAGGCACTTCAGCACTTGTTAAATCACTGGTGGATGCCAATCTATATGGATGAAGATACTCAGCAGATTAGTATCAGTAACAGGAACCCCACTCGGCGTCGGAGTCAGGATGTCCGATCTGTGAAAGCTAACCTAGTGAGGTTACATTGTATTCAAAGTGGGCGTGGCCAGGTGCCACCACACAATTATGAACGTTGCGGCGTCTATTCAGAAAGTAACCAAGGGTGTTACTTTGTGAGAGCAGCTTTTTAGGGTCAGGTGGATCATGGAGAAATTCGTCCATATCCAGGTTCTGGACCCATCAACTGGGCACCGAACTACCTTGCCGAGCAAGTTGAGGATGTTGTCACGATCTCTGGTCATCGCCAGACCAGGGATGTTTTTGCCATTATCCCTCTACTTGACGAATCTAGAGTTCCCAATCGGGAACGGATCGAGATTACTTATGATGGTCAAAAAAATCAGAAGGTTCCCATAGTTATCTATCTGTCGGGACCGTTACCGTATGAGTCAACTAAGGTTATCCCTTACAAAAACAGTGCAACAACCATTGAAAATGGAAAGGAAATTCCATTACCCTCCGTCGTGAATATTGCAGACATCAGTCGTGTAACACGGAGTGGTAGAATCTTCAACCGAGGGGTTGGGGAACCTAACAATGAAAAGGAACTTCAGACGGAAGCTCCCGATCCCCCAGTCGGTCAATCCAATAATCCCGACCTTTCAAAAAATGATGATGAGATGCTGAAGCTCATCCAAAGGAGTGAATATAACATTGTTGATCAACTGTTGCAAACTCCTTCAAAGATCTCGGTATTATCATTGTTACTCAGTTCAGAAGCCCACAGGGAGGCTCTACAGAAAGTCTTGGAGCAAGCCTTTGTGGAACAGGATGTAACAATCAGACAGTTCGATAGCATTGTCTCTAACATCACTTCCTGCAATAATTTGGGATTTAGTGATGAGGAATTACCCGAAGAGGGTCGCCGTCATAACATGGCGCTCAATATCACAGTTAACTGCCAGAACGATGCTTTAGCCAGCGTACTGGTAGACACAGGGTCAGTCCTGAATGTTATGCCGAAGTCCACTTTGATGCAATTATCATTCAAAGGTCCTCCGATGAGAATCAGCGAGGTCGTCATCAAAGCATTCGACGGATCCAGAAAAACAGTTATCGGCAAAGTTGATCTTCCCATAACTATCGGTCCTCACACTTTCCAAGTCACTTTCCAGGTCATGGACATCCGGGCAACGTATAGTTGTTTATTAGGAAGACCTTGGATACATCAGGCTGGAGCGGTCACTTCGACCCTCCACCAAAAGCTAAAGTTCGTCAAGAACGATCAACTTGTCACAGTCTGTGGGGAACAAGCCTTGCTTGTAAGTAACTTGTCATCATCTGCTGGTATAGAACCCGAGGAGGTTATTGGAACTCAGTTCCAAGCACTGTCGGTGAGCAAGGACAATCAATCCCAAGGAGGAACCTCGATTTCCTCATACAAAGATGTTATCAAAGCGGTCGAGAGTACTGATACAACCGGATGGGGACATCTTGTCATTCCTATTGACAATAAAACAAAGAGGGGTCTTGGTTTTTCTGCAACCTGTACCCAGACAGCTGCCAACGATGAAAGTTTTCATCCCCTTCAAAACTTCTTCCACAGTGGAGGTTTCCTTCACCCAGTGTCTCAAGCAGTACATGCTATCAATGAGGAAGATCCCTCCGACACAGATGAAGAATGGAAGTCCTACCTTAACGAGGACGGTTATATGTCTCAGGAAGACGTGCCTATACCATTTTGCTATCCCGCACAGAGTCCGAGATTTATACCACGGTCAGACGTCGAAACGATATATGGAGGTTGTGATCCGGAAGGATGCCGTGCTCCGCCAAATTCATTAGAGGAAGACACTCTGATGAAAGACAACTTTGACCATAATTACTATGGCCCAATGGATGGTCTGCCAATGTGGCAACCTTACCCAGGAAACTTGGGGCCGGAAAGTCAGCCGAGTAATGAAACTCAGCTGAGCATCATTGAACAGAATACCTGTGTCCCCACCATGTCATGGGATCAACACTCAGGTCATTCAGAAACTACTCAACATGAAGATGAATTTGCAACGTTTGCAGGACTTGAATTCATCAACTATGCTTTTCCCGAGGTCAACGTCATCGAGAGGGATGACTCCTCCAGTTCCAAAGAAGTTTGGGACACCTTGGGACAACCGAGTGGAAAATACGACTTTATGGTCAAGTACACCGCTCCCAAAAGCTCTCGTATCAGGTTCGAAGATATCTAGCCTACTGGATGGGAGATACAGCTGAGAGCACAAATACTCTGCAAAATACAACTGAGGAATTCTCCCACGACAATTCTGCCTGGGAGACAGATTCCAATGATCCTGCTCCACCAGAAATCAACGTCATTTCTGAAGACAAATCAAGGAAGGTGCCAGACTTTGTGATTCACCGAGGAGTTCGCCGCCAATGGGTTGCTGTCGATGTTCCGAAGGTCGTTCATCAGTCAAAGTAATTGCCATCTTTAACCTTTCACCCTGCCCAGGTGAAACGGATGTTTTGATAGGGCTCGCTTTTTGTAAATTTTCCCTCTTCGCTTAGCCCAAAGCGACAGAGTTTTGTTTTATATGGCTGTAGTTTCGAGGATTGACTTGTTCATTAATAAAATAACGTCGTTCTGTAATTTCCGCATTAATTGCTGTTTTCTCTTTTCGCTTTTCTCAGAAAATGGTAATCCTAAAAAACAATTCAAATAAAAACAAGCAGTAAAATAAAACACTGCACCCACTTGCATTTTCTCTATCTCTTCTAAACACGAATCATACCGTCATGCAAATTACTTGTTTTGAACCCCGTTGAAACATACGATCCGATGCCTTCTCCCAACTTTGAGTTCCCGGTATTCGAGGCTGAAGAAGAAGTTGACAACGAAATTCCAGAAGAGATCTCTCGACTACTCAGACAAGAGGAAAGGTCCATTGAACCTCACAAAGAACCGTTGGAAACGGTAAACTTGAGTTCAGAAAAAGAGAGAAAAGAAATCAGGATTGGGGCACTGCTCAGTCCAACTGCCAAAGAGAGTTTGATAAAGCTTCTCAAAGAATTCCCCAATGTATTCGCTTGGTCCTATCAGGATATGCCAGGGTTGGATACCAGCATCGTGGAACATCATTTACCGTTAAGATTAGAATGTCCGCCAGTAAAGCAAAGGTTGAGACGGACTCACCCGGACATGGCCATCAAAATCAAATAGGAGGTACAGAAACAGATTGACGCGGGTTTCCTCGCCACATATGAATATCCTCAATGGTTAGCCAATATTGTACCCGTTCCCAAAAAAGACGGAAAGGTCAGAATGTGTGTCGATTACAGGGATCTGAACAAGGCTAGTCCAAAGGACGACTTTCCTTTACCACACATTGACATGCTGGTAGACAGTACAGCAAAGTTCAAAGTTTTCTCCTTCATGGATGGATTCTCGGGCTGTAACCAGATCAAAATGGCGCCGAAAGACATGGAGAAAACTTCGTTCATTACCCCATGGGGCACCTTTTGTTACAAGGTAATGCCGTTCGGTTTGAAGAACGCCGGGGCAACCTATCAAAGGGCCATGACTACTCTTTTTCATGACATGATACACAAAGAATTTGAGGTATATGTCGATGATATGATTGCAAAATCTAAAACAGAGAGTGAGCACGTTGAACATCTGTCAAAATTGTTCGAACGTCTAAGAAAATTCAAGCTCCACTTGAATCCCAACAAGTGCACCTTCGGTGTCCGTTCAGGGAAACTACTAGGGTTCATCGTCAGCCAGAAAGGAATTGTGGTTGATCCTGACAAGGTCAAGGCCATTCGAGAAATGCCTTCTCCAAAAACTAAAAAACAAGTCAGAGGATTCTTGGGACGTTTGAACTACATCTCCAGATTCATATTCCTTATGACCGCGACATGTGCGCCGATTTTCAAATTACTCAAAAAGAACCAGGATTGCGTTTGGACAGAAGATTGTCAAACCGCCTTCGACAGTATCAAGGAATACCTGTTGAATCCGCCGATTCTATCACCTCTAGTGGAAGGAAGGCCATTGATCATTTACCTCACAGTCCTGGAGGACTCAATGGGATGTGTACTTGGCCAACAAGACGAAACCAAAAGGAAAGAGTCTGCCATTTACTATTTGAGCAAGAAATTCACCGACTGCGAAACTCGGTACACGATGCTTGAGAAAACTTGTTGCGCTTTGGCTTGGGCAGCCAAACGTCTTCGCCAATACATGATTCGTCATACTACTTGGTTAATCTCCGAAATGGATCCAATCAAGTACGTCTTCGAAAAACCTGCTCTCACGGGAAGAATTGCCCGTTGGCAGATGTTGTTATTGGAATATGACATAGAGTACCACGCTCAAAAAGCCGTCAAAGGAAGTATTTTAGCCGATCATTTGGCTCATCAACCGATTGACGATCAAGAATCAATCGGGTTTGACTTCCAAGACGAAGATGTCATGTATCTAAAAATGAAAGATTGCGATGAACCGCTACCCAGTGAAGGGCCAGAACCAGGTTCCCAATGGGGACTTATCTTTGACGGAGCAGTTAATCATTATGGAAACGAAATTGGGGCAATCATTGTTACCCCTCAGGGTACCCACATTCCTTTCACTGCCAGACTTACGTTCAAATGTATGAACAACGAGGCCGAATACGAAGCTTGTATCATGGGTCTCGAAGAAGCAATTGATTTAAGGATCAAAAACTTGGACGTGTACGGCGACTCAGCCCTGGTTATCAATCAGATAAAAGGAGATTGGAACACACACCAATCAGGATTGAATCCTTACAAAGACTATGCAAGAAGGTTGTTACCCTTCTTTAACAGAGTCGAGTTTCATCATATCCCTCGTGAGGAGAATCACATGGCTGATGCATTAGCCACTATCTCTTCCATGATTAGTGTAGGTCAATGGAACGACCTACCTAAGATCGACATAATGCGCCTTGAACGGCTCGCTTACATCTTCACGATTGAAGCAGTCATAGACGACAAACCTTGGTATCACGATATCAAATGCTTCCTTCAGAAACACGAGTACCCACCTGGGGCACTCAGAAAAGACAGAAAAACCCTCAGAAGATTGGCTGGAAACTTCTTCCTGAGCAGTGACACTCTCTACAAGAGAAATTTTGACATGGTCTTGCTCCGATGCGTAGACAGACCAGAAGCAGACATTCTTATGAAAGAAATTCATGAAGGGTCCTTTGGCACTCATGCTAACGGACACACAATGGCGAGAAAAATTCTAAGAGCAGGGTACTATTGGTTGACAATGGAATCCGACTGCTACAAGTACATGAGAAGGTGTCACAAGTGTCAGATATACTCTGACAAAATTCATGTACCGTCGTCGCATCTCAAAGTTCTCTCTTCCCCATGGCGATTTTCCATATGGGGAATCGACATGATTGGCTTGATCGAACCTAAGGCTTCAAACGGACATCGGTTCATCCTGATAGCCATTGACTATTTCACCAAGTGGGTTGAAGCAGCGTCGTACGCTAATGTAACCCGACAAGTGGTGGTCCGATTTATCAAAAATAATATCATCTGCCATTATGGTGTTCCAAGCGAGATCATTACTGATAATGGATCTAACTTGAACAATAAGATGATGAAAGAGTTGTGCGCAGAGTTCAAGATTGAACACCATAACTCATCTCCCTACTGACCCAAGATGAACGGAGCGGTAGAAGCGGCTAACAGAACATCAAGAAGATCGTTCAAAAGATGGTTGTAACCTATAAAGATTGGCACGAGATGCTACCCTTTGCTCTTCACGGTTATCGCACATCTGTTCGCACTTCAACAGGGGCAACCCCTTTCTCTCTAGTGTATGGCATGGAAGCAGTGCTCCCCATAGAAGTAGAGATCCCGTCAATCTGAGTATTGATGGAAGCTAAGCTCACCGAAGCTGAATGGTGTCAAAGTCGACACGACGAACTGAATCTGATCGAAGAAAAGAGAATCACGGCACTATGCCATGGTCAGTTGTATCAACAAAGAATGAAGAGGGCGTTTGACAAAAAAGTCCGACCTCGTGTCTTCAGAAAAGCAGACCTCGTGCTCAAAAAGATACAATCATTTCTCACTGATTCGCGAGGTAAATGAACTCCGAATTATGATGGCCCTTATGTAGTCACGAAAGCTTTCTCAGGCGGCGCCTTGAGACTTGCAACCATGGACGGAGAGGAATTTGCCTACCCCACGAATGTTGATGTAGTCAAGAAATACTTCGCCTAAACTAAAAAAAACACGTCTCGGTGGATTGAAAACCCGAAAGGGCGGTCCAGGCAAAAGTTAGAGACAAAAGAGAAAAAAAATCATCCCGGTGGATTGGAAACATCAAAGTACAATCCAGGAAAAAGTTAGGGATAATGGCAACTAACTACTTTCAACAGAGGCAAGTCCCTCAGCAGCAACAGTTATACCATCCATCGGAGGAAAACTCCAGTCAAGGTCATCTTCGACAGAAGCTCAGGATGTCCCGAATTCAAAGTTGGTAGAAGGATAATGGTCGTTATGTTTCAACGTAGCCCTTTTCCCTGTAAAATTACCATTTTCTAACTTTGTAAATACTCAATGGAATCACGCGTTTGGCTGATCTCCATTTTATCAATAAAATTTGAGCCCTTGTGCTTTTGTTTGTAATTCTTATTTGTTTTATCTTTACAGAATGACGTTGTTAACATGATTAACGATTCTTGAAATAAAACAAAAATGAATTTACTTGTTAAAACTTTTTCTGCTTTTAAATTAAAGACGACAATTTCTTTTGACTGTTGAACATCAGAAGAACATCGGTCACTTCTCCAGAAGTAAGCAAACTTCAAAGTGCAGAATCAAAGTACTCCTTCTAACCCAGTACGCCTGAATGAAGGGATCAACTGTGTCAGAGACCTTGTTTCGTCTGACACGCCTCAGCCGAGTTCTCATCTCCTAAGCCCGACCAACATAGCTCCCAACAGGGATTATCTCTCCTAAACAAGGTGGAATTACTATTCTGAACCAACGGTACTTCTTCGCCCCGCGATGGCCGAGTATCCAGTCATGTTCACCTGTCAGTTTGTATGTCGCGTCAGTTTTATCAGCATAAACATACACACATCATGCATTATTGATTTGCATTCACATTTCATATTGCATCGCTATCACTCTAGTCGGTCTTGTCCCTTAGTGATAGGAGTTCTCTCAATCGAGTCGTCAGTTTTTGCCTCGTCAGGAAACGCTGCGTCTGAACATTCTCTCTCCTCCAGTTTTATTTCTGGATTGAAGTTGGGTCCTCGACCACTTTGATAACTTGAACCTCTGAAAAACCAGAGAAGCCCTCAGTTAACATCACTCTTCGCCATTGAAGATGATATCCTTGCTTTCCCGGATTAAGGAAAATCCACAGAGAAAGCCTCCTAATCAAAGATTCGGCAGTACGGCAGTTTTTCTCCGAAAAACCCACTGATGAAAAGGTCATCGGCACCTCAAAATTGGATCACATCATATGGAATTTCTCCGAGAAGATCTCCGAGAAAAGTATGATGTAAAGACCCCAAACGAATGCAGTCTCTCAAGAGACTCGCATTCCCCAAGTAGAGTTAACAAATGGCGTCTCCAAACAGAGAAGTTTGTGCAACTCTACAACTCAGACGGTTGGGTTCCCCAGGAAGTCTGACATCAAACTCTTCCCATCAAATGGCATCCCCCCAGGAAAATCCGGCGAGAAGTTTGAGGAAAATCGCTACGTATAGTGTCCCATGTCAATTAAGTTTTTTTACAAAAGAAACTAAGACCAGTTCCTCGGTAGGAAACCAGGATCGAGGGGAAGTTTACAAAAGAAACTAAGACCAGTTCCTTGGCAGGAAACCAGGATCGAGGGGAAGTTTACTTCAGAAACTAAGACCAGTTCCTTGGTAGGAAACCAGGATCGAGGGGAGGTTTATTTCAAAAGAAAACTGAGACCAGCTCCTTGGCTGAAGACCAGGATCGAGGGGAAGTTTACCTTTTCTAAGCATCATCGCTTAGCTAAAGAAGATGAATACGTAAGCTACCATTCATAACCACCATCAAAATTTCGGGTATTCCGATATTTAATCCTCTTGCACCCCGAATGCCCGAATACCTTCGTCATTCACACCTTCGTGTCCAAGAAGATTAAATAGGGGCATCTGTCATACCCCAAATTTTGACCACTAAGATTTCCCATCATTGTACAAATCATCATCACAATATGGATGAACCATCATGCCTCATCAATCTCCTCAAATAATTGTTGAGTATTCACTACAATCAAAATTAGGGTTTCAAGCCCTCTCTGAGTGCTTAGACAAAGGATCAATCAAGGAATGACTTGATCTTCAACTTGTTTAACCTCTCAAATATCCACAATGGATCAAAAGGACTCCCACTTCAAGGATTAAGCACAAGGCTGCTCCCTTCTAGGTGGATTAAGTCTCAAGATCGACAGTGTCACCAAATTAGGGTTTTGGTCGACCAGGGCCTCCAGATGGAAAATTTTCATCTGGGCACAAGCCAATGGTCCAAAACATAACCTAATATACTCCATGGAACCTCATGGACCCAATCATCAAGTCAATTTTGCCTCAGGGGATGCATTCATCAAAAATCAGGAATTAGGGTTTCTTGACCTAATTCACCCCTAAGTTGACTTTTAGGGCAAATTATGAGCCAAGACCTCAAGAAAAGGTTTGAGGGTCTCAAATGAACTATATTGATCCATTTGGAACAATGGATTAATCCAAGAAGCTTGAGCAACAAGTTTCAATTTCATCTGCACCACAGTTAGGGTTTTAAGGAAAAAGTCAACTATAACTTTGACTTTTGACCAGGACATGCTCCCAAACCCTAGGACATGCCTCAATATACCCTATAACACCCATGGAACATGTCTATCAAGTTTGATTTAGGTCAAGGACATGATTTCATGAAGAATTGCACAGTTTGGAATTCATCTAATAAAAAGTCAACTGTGCACAAAAGTCAACTTTGACTTTTTGAGATTTTTCACCAAAATGGATTTTTAACCCCTAAAATGATGTTAATGTATGATTTGAATCATCATTCATCAAGAAAAATCAAAGAAAGTGGGATAACTTGTAAAAGGGGTAACCATAAAAAACTTAGAAAATTTTCTAAGTTAAAAATAAAGTGGCTAGGGTACCAACTTTGGAGGATCATAACTCCTAAACCACAAAGCCATTTTTCCTCATCCAAAGATGGATTTGTAGCCCTCATTACCCTCTACAAAAACTTCAACTAGACCTAAGTCCAATTCATTAAGGATTTTGAGTTATGGAGTGATCAACATGGCTGAAAAATGAAAATGTCACTTTTTCCAACACTTAGTGAAATTTTCACTAAGTCCAAATCTGTCTTCATTTTTTTCCAAATGTAGGGGGATTTTTCACTTGGATTCAAAAGAGATCAAAACCAAACATGTTTAAACAGTTGTTGTATCATGTAAGGGTTTTCCAAAATGGCCAAGAACATTACCAAATTCAATTTGAGTCATGAGATATGACATTGGAAAGTTGCCTTGCTGAAATCTGCCAAGGCAAGGCAAAATTTGCATTTTTGCTCGATTTGCCAAAATCAGCCAAATCCAAATGCTCCTTTCCACTTGGACACCTCTAAGGATTGAATCTAAAGGGGACAATCACTGAGCCAAGCCTCCAAAGTCTTTGGAACAAGAAATAGCATGTTGAACCTAGAATGGCCAAAATAGGGACAAGACTCCAATTTTGGATTGGAGCATTCAATGAAAGCATCAAGGTGGCATGGACTAAGCCATTTGCAACTTAATTCAGTCAAGACTTATCCAAGACCAAGGGAACCACTGCCCTGTGCCCTAACCTCTAGTCAATGGCTAGAGGAGACTTGGATTTCCATTGGCCAACATTGAACAAACACCTGCTGCAGTTGCCATTTACTGTGGATCCCAAAATAAACTTGCTCTACTATAAATAGAGTTCAATTGTGTTCAGTTTGATTACACCAAAGCCATCAAACAGATGCTTTCCTCAAAATCTCTTTCTCTTGGCAAAAATGCCTTTCTTAGCAAGGTAACTATCGGGTTTTGAGCTAGAGGGCAATTCCACTTAAACCAATCACACACACACACCTCATATACATCATATGTGAGCTGATCAAACACTTAAACAACAACTGGAACATTGATTTCTCAGAATCACCAGTCAATTGCTCAAGGTTTTAACCAAAGTGCAGTTGAGATGCCGTGAAGTGATCCAGCCATTTTCAATCAAGTCCAAGCATTCAAACACACTCCATAGGGTGTAGGGAAGCTGTTCAGATCATCACAACTCATCTGTAACACCTCCAAATCAGAAATCACTTTGAACTTGCTGTCACGACCTAGAGGTAAGCCTAAACTTGGTCATCTCTCAATCTATGCATATTTCCTCACACAATACTTTTGCCAAATGTTCATAATCATGCATGGAATGTTTCCCCTCAATTAATTGCATTGTTTGAATCGTGTATCAAAAATCCTAGCCTTCATGCAGAAATTAGGGTTCTTGAGGATTTTTCGTGATTTCTTGTTATATGTTTAATTTAAATGAAATTAATGGACATAGACATGATCGTGAGGTTGAGACGAGCATAATGATATGTGGATTACATGATATGATTAAGTATTCAGTGAGATTAGAGAGAAAATGCAAATATGGGAATCTCAGAACACGCGTGTGTTCTTCAGCTTGTTCTTGGCGCCATTTTTTCCAAATTTGAATATTTGAATTTTGTGGTTTTATTTAATTGATTCAAAAATTAATTTCTCTCTGAGTTTTAATGATTTTGAGTTGATTCTTTTTTTAATAATTCACAAAAATGTTAAAATATTTTATTTTCCCAAAAAATCCCAAAAATATTATTTATTTTATATAATTGATATTTTTGCAAAGAATTAATATTTTAATTGTTTTTGACATTTTAAATATTTTTTCCACATTGATTTTGCAACTTTTAATGCTTTCTAATTATTTTGTAGGTCAATACTTAATTTTTGAAGCATTAATCCAAGATCACAATTTGTTTTTCATATGTTAAACAGTTTTGATCATTTTAATTGAATTTTTATTCAATTAAATACATTTTTGAAAACAAATTAGGGTTTTTGGATTAATTCAACCCTCATAAATCATTTTCAAAACTTTTGGGCCTCTAATAGAGTGTAAGACCCAATCCTTTTTTTGACCAAACCATTTTGGGCCTCAGTATATTGTATAAGTCCTGATACCGTCAAAAACAAACGACGCGATCGTCGCCTATTCAAAATAACCATGGGCCTCTCCTTGAGCTATAAGACCCATTCAAAACTTTTGGGCCTCTAATAGAGTGTAAGACCCAATCCCCTTTTAACCAAAAACTTTGGGCCTTAGATATTGTATAAGCCCCTTTGCGTTAAAAGAAAACCTCGGCGCGATCGCCATTTCAAACGGAAAAATCATGTGTTATAAGCCCCAATCTCTTTTTCTTTAAACCTTTTGGGCCTCTTGAGAGAGTGTAAGACCCATCCCTTTGTACAGAAAACATTTTGGGCCTCAGTCACTTGTATAAGTCCCTCTGTACAAATTCAAACAGTGCGCTCACTGATAAAACCCTGGGCCCCTCCTTGAGCTGTAAGCCCCAAATCTCTCCTTTTCAAAGCACTTTCTCCTTTGATTTTGAATATACTGTTGTTTTCAATCTTTCTTTGTTGAACAACTAACCAAACAACATGGAAGCTCTACAACCGAGTAAGTGTTTATTGCTTTCATTTACCGCTTTCATATACATATAACTGTATTGTGGGGTTGTTTCACTGTAAGTCTTCTTTCATAAACTCATATCAACTGTGTAATAATAGTATAGATATTTCGAGTTTCCCCGGCAACTACGTCTAGAACTAGGTGACGCCGTTTCGTTTATTCATAGAAATAGACAACTAGATCCCCAATAGGATCACCAGATACAGTCTTCTCTTCGGCTGTCCTCATTAGGAATTATCAAGAAACTCTACTCCCAGAGATGAATGTATTCTCCGTGAATGGCATCTTTGAGTTTCTTCCAAATTCTCGAACTTTCCTGACTTGATCTATTCCTTGTGAATAGCTTGCCTTGAATTTCTCGGGGTTTGGGGACCCATCGGCTTCTTAAAAGCATCGACCTCCTCTTGGGCATCGTACAAGGACCCGCAGGCTTCCTAAAAGCACCCCCGCCTCCTCTTGGGCTTAGTACAAGGACCCTATGGCTTCTTAGAAGTACTCACAGCCTCCTCTTAGGCTTTGTATAATGATCTCTTCCTCCGGGAATGATAGCCTTCTCTTGGGCATCGTACAAGGACCGATCGGCTTCTTAAAAGTTTCCAGCCTCCTCTTGGGCTTCGTACAAATTGTCCCGACGACCTCCTAGAGGTATAGGAACAGAACTTAGTCATCTGCATAGAACAGTCCTTTCAAAGAGTCTACTACTGTTTCTTAAAGCATAGTACAAAAGATGAAACTCTAGACTTGGACAGTCTAATTTCCTTGAGTCTCAAAGACATTCTCAAGTGACCCCCTTGTTAAATAGGAAGAAAACCCGTAGACTCGGACAGTCTCAATACCCTTCGGATTTCCCGCTTCCTTAAAGAACAGGAATAACCCGGACCCTTGAATCAAATCCATAAGTACAGTGTTACTAATATAAGAACTAATTTTCTCTTTAAAATCAGTATACTGGACTTGCCACTTAACTAAAACAGTAACCATAGCCTCCTCTTGGGCTTTATACAATGATTCTCCCCAGTGGAGTCAAACAACGTTTAGCCTCTCTCTCGGGCTTTGTACGAGACACATAAGAGACTCCCTCGTTGAGTCAATTACCCCTTTCGCCTTCATCTCGGGCTTCGTACGAGATATAAAAAAAGTCTCTTGTTGAGTCAATTCGCCTCCATCTCGGGCTTTATACGAGATACCAAAAGATTCCCTCGTCGAGTCAAAAACCTTTTAGCCTCTCTCTCGGGCTTTGTACGAGACACATATTCGCCTCCTCTTAGGCTTTGTATAAGAAAACCACTGGTTGATCCAATCAACCTTTTAGCATCAAAATTGTGCCTCGTTCACAGTACACCAACATCAACAACTCCTTCCCTTTCATCTAATCGCTGTAAGCGACAAGCCTCTGGATCATCTACATCCATGCCAATGTCCCTCTTTTAGCATGAGAAATTCCTAAGGAAAGATAACATTGCTCTACACTGAGTTAAAGTCTTCTCCTTCAGGTTAAAATCCCCTATAAAGGAAATTATGGCATTGCTAGGATCCGCGTATCCCGGTTAAAGTAATTCTCCTTTATAAACAGTCGTAACAGATAAACCCCTCTTTAGAGATGACAAATTCTCTCTAAAGACAACACCTTTCAGCTTCATATCTTGGGCTTTGAACAAGATACAAACCACCTTTCGCTTCACGTCTTGGGCTTTGAACAAGACACCAAAACAACCCTTTCCTCCCATAGAATAGGAGGAACTACGAACGCTCTGATTTCCCTGTTTCGGTAAACGGGAATACGTAGGCATAAGATTGAAAGAAAAATCTTAGCGAGCACACTAAACAAAAACCCAAAATCCCATACTCTCATAAGCATCAGTCCTAACATCCTAATCCTTGTTCCCCGCTATAAAGTCCTAGAAAGAAGGAAAGAAAATCGTATTGGCGAAAATACAAATAACCAGTACAAAGGCCCCCCCACATTGATAGCATTCGTAACCTAACAGACCGCTGTTTAAACTCAGTATGCAAAGCAGGGTTAATTGGAGACATCTATTTCCCTTCCTTAATCAGCTCACAATTGGATAAAAAATGAATCGACCTGTAGTAAGCTCAACCGCAGAGAGCGACCGGCGCTTAAGAACCGCATCCAAAGTCGCTCGCTACAATGCTCTACAACTTTCATGTTTGATTAATTTCTTGATTCTCAAAGGATCATAATGAAAACTGACTCCAAAGTTTGGTACTTTTTGTGAACAAAACTGCCTTGAAAAATTTCTAAGTGTTGAAAGATTTTCAACAACTTCATGGCCTCATAACTCAAAATCTAAGCACTTTTTGGAGATTGACCCAAATTGTCAAAGTTGTAGTATGTTGTGAGGGCTTTAATTTTATCTTTGGAATACAAAAAATGGTGTTCTATATTGAAAGTTATGACCCTTCAAAGTTGGCACAAATTTAGGGTTTTTTCCATACTTAGAAAAATTTCAACTTCTTCCACTTTGCCCCTTTTGCAAGAAACCTTCCAATTCATGATTTTTTATGATCAAACTCATTAATCAAACATGTTTCCATGAAATTTAGCTTGAAGACTTCAACTTTGACCAAAAATCTCAAAAGTCAAAGAGTTGGCTTTGCAGTTAAAAGCTTGTGTATCAGATGAATTCAACTGTGTGATTTTCAATGATCTTGCATTCTTGAACCTTTCAAACATCATGGATGGACTCTAAGGATGTATTTGAGTGTCTTGAATCATGTACCAAGACTTGGGATCATGCTTTGATCAAAAGTCAAAGGCGCAATTGACTTTGTCAGATAAAACCCTAATTTGGGGTCAGATGAAATTGAGCTTCAATGAACTTGTAATGGGACCAATTTGCATTTGACTCTTGATGGGGAGAGGCCTCTTGAGTGTATGCACACTTGGTAGGTTGATGATCAATCCAAGACATTGACTAATCAAGTGAAGATCGTCTTGATTTCCTTGCTTCCAAACTCTGATTCATGGATGAAACAAACAAAAAGCAACTAGTACAATGTTAGGGTTAGCAATACAATGTGTGATGCTCCTAGAATGATGATGGAATCTAGGGTAAAATTTTGGGGTATGACAGCAGGTTATTCCTTCCTATTTCAGGTCGTTTTTTATCCTCACACGTCACTTAACATCATCATAGATAAAACACATGCATACACTGACTCAATTTGGAGATTTGAGTGAATTACAAATTTTGATCATAACCAAAACTCAGTTTCATGGGGGCATGTTCATAGCTAGGCCAAATACAATCTACTCGTGCATTTCGTGATTTTCCTTGAGCCAAATGATCATCTCATGGGGGAGAACACAATTCAAAAGGAATCAACCCAAAAGGATACTTGAAGTGAAAATGGCATGAGTTGAAATTTGAGGTCGTGGCATTGAAAAATAGGTCAGGCATTATATCAAATAGGTCATGACATAGTTTTGTGCACAAATGGCCTTTAAGATTTGAGGTCCTTGGAGCGTGAATTGATGTTTGACCTATAAAGCAAAGTTGTATAGGACATCAAGAAGGATATTTGGAAAAAATAAGAGCCCATAAAAGTTAACAATTTAAGAAGTTATGATCTTTGGAACATATGCATGCCATACTTGAACTTTAGGTCAAATTTCACTAAGTCCACAAAATGACCTATAATGTTTCCACACTTTTGATGGCCTTCCAAGCACAATTAGCTCTTGACCTATAAAAGGAAGTTGGAGGGGATATCAAGGAGAGTCATTTTCCCAAAGAAGCACTAAAAAATGTTGAAGTATGAAGAAGTTTTGAAGTTTTGAACTTGGGCTTGAAATGTTGACTTTTTGGTCAAACCTCCTTGTACAAACTTGCAACCTTGGACTTTTTCTTGCATTTCAAGGCACATTGATGATCATATGAACTCAAAATGATGTATTCTTGATTGTCCTTTGATGAAGCTTGCAATGGCTTGAGGAAACTTGTTGATGAAGGCATGGAAACAAACACATGAACCTTTGAAAATTCTTGAGAGACAAGCCATCCAACCTTTAAGTTATCTTTCTTCAAATGAAGTTGAATGATGCTTGAGACCTTATGATTTAAGATTAAAGGTCATGCTTTGATGAATAGCCTTTAAAAATCAATGGTTGACCACACTTTGACTTGAGGACCTTCTTCCTACAAGCGGCATAATCATGCTCAATATTGTGGTATCCGCTCAGAGTAGAATGCATCCTAATAAGTGACCTCCAAATCCAGCGAATATCAAAAATACGGTATGTATTAGGACACCCATGTACCATATTAACAAATGCGTTATCATGCTTAGGTAACATATTTGATTGCACATTAGGATTGGTGTATGCAAAAGACATGATACCACACTTGACCAACCTTTGTACTTCCATATTCAATGGATATCAATTCTCAGTGTCATGTCCAGCTTCTTCTTGGTGGAAAGAGCAATGAGCCTCGGGTTTATACCACCACAGTGAATCTTTTGGAACAACAGGTGGTGCACGAGTTTGAACAAGGTTCTTTTGAATTAAAGCAGGAAGCAATTCAGAGTAAGTCATCAGAATTGGGTCGAACTTCTTCTGAAAACGGCTATGTTAATTGTTCTATTGGTGAGAGCGTTGTATAATTTGGAGTATCTTGAACATTAGGAGCAATATTAATGACGGGTGTAACAGAAGCTACGTGTTGCTGACACTGATTATTCCTACCATAATTCCTTCAGCGTCTTTCACGAGAAACGACATTGGTCTCACCTTCTTTCTTTTTGGAAAACCCGACGCCATGCTTCTTTTCACTTCCAGAACTACCTTCTTTCGTCAGATGTCCTTCATGAACAGGTTCCTCTAATCTCATTCCCATATTAACCATCTCGGTAAAATCACTAGGAGCACTTGCAACCATCTTTTCATAATAAAATGGGCCCAAAGTCTTCAAGAAGATCTTTGTCATGTTTTTCTCCTCCAACGGAGGGCTTATCTGAGCTGCAATCTTGCGTCATTTATGTGCGTACTCTTTAAAAGTTTCCTTATCCTTCGGAGACATTGCATAGAGCTGATCACGGTCCGACGCCATATCCAGATTATACTTATACTGACGGATAAAAGCTTCTCCGAGGTCATTGAATGTCTTAATCTGGGAACAATCAAGTCCTATGTACCACTTCAGTGTAGCACCGGTAAGACTATCCTGGAAATAATGAATCAGCAATTGATGGTTATCAGTATGGGTGGACATTTTTCTAGCATACATAACCAGATGGCTTTGCGGACAACTATTCCCTTTATATTTCTCAAAATCTGGAACCTTAAACTTCGGAGGAATCTTCACATATGGGACAAGACAAAGCTCGTGAGCGTTCTTTCCAAATAACTCTTTCCCTCTTAAAGCCCTTATTTCTTTCTACATCTCAACAAACCGATCTTGAAAATCATCCATACGATCAAGGACATCCAAACTCTTGCTCGGAGTAGTGTGGAAAATTTGTTCTTCACTATAAGGCACAATGTGACAACATATGAGTATAAGGTACGAGAAATACATTCATCCTGCTTATAGTTGTCTTCTTGGACGCCCTTGGATTCATGAAGCTGAGGCAGTGACCTTGACACTTCACCAGAAGTTGAAATTTGTCCAGAATAGCAAACTCGTTGTTGTTTGTGGAGAGTAGGCTATGTTGGTGAGCAGTTTGCCATATTTTTCTTATATTGATGTCGACGAGGATGTTGGAACTCCGTTCCAGGCTCTTTATGTTATTGATAATGTTGTTAAGAAGAATGGATACCCGTGTCTTCTATGAAAGATGCTCAACATGTGTTGAAGAGTGGCAAAGCTGATGGTTGGGGCCGAGTCATTGAAGTTGCTAAGAACAAGGATATAACTGGTTTGGGTTTCGCGCCTGGTTCAACCCGCAAAGAGCTGAAGAGTATTCATAAGGTTTTTCGAAGTGTTGGATTCATCCATGCCAAATATCACTTTACTGCTGCAATCATTGAAAATGATCAAGAGGAATAAGCACCCAATTTTGTGACGCGTGGATTGATATGCCAAAATTGGATCGTTGTTGACGTTCCTACTATTGTTCATGTTTCAAAGTAATTTGTTTTTGTTTTCTTTCAAAAAAATCTTTTCACTCTGCCTAAAGTGGAAGTGAATTTTTGAGGGCTTTGTTTTAACTATTATCGTCATCAATAAAATGTTATTTTGCTTATCCATATTATGTTTTCCCTTTTTGCTTTATTTCTGAAAAATGGTAACATAAAAAACCAAAAAATAATAGGATAATCACTTTTATCTGCATGATACTTGCACTTTTGTTCCTATTCTAAAATCAAACATAAATTATTATGCAGATTGATTGTTAAACCCTTTGAAAACAATTTCCATATTGTTGTACCCCAAATTTTACCCTCAGATCATCAGATCATTTCATATCATCTTAAATCGGCCATTTTTGCATTTTTAGTTAAACATTTCATTGATCATTAATCATGCATTTTTCGTTAGAATTTAATTTGTTTAATTTCTTTTTTTTTAACTAACTATTTTCAATTATCTTTTTTTATTATTTTTAGTTTTATTATTATTATTTCTATTTTATTATTATTAGTTTTATTATTATTATTAATTTTATTATTATTAGTTTTATTATCATTATTAGTTTTATTATTATTAATTTTATTATTATTATTATTAGTTTTATTATTATTAGTTTTATTATTACTAAGCTTTATTATTATTATTATTATTATTATTACTTTTATTTTGTTTATCTTCATGGTAAGTGGGGATCACTCAATCATTCTAACACTTCACATGGATTGCCAACTTGGATTTATCAATGGCCAAAAAACATTCTTACACTTCACTTATCAATGGCCAAGAATCATTCTCATAAAGTCACATGGATTGCCAACTTGGATTTATCAATGGCCAAAAAGCATTCTTACACTTCACTTATCAATGGCCAAGAATCATTCTTATAAAGTCACATGGATTGCCACATCAACACTCCCACTTTATTCACACTATAAATAAGATCTCTCTTTCTCTCATTTGACACACCAGATTCACCCCACACAAAGGCTGAATACTCTCTTAATTTTCTCCCTCAATTATTCTTGCAAATTTTCTGGAGAGAAAGCTCGTCTTCATTTTTCCATAACTCGTGTCATTGAAGAGGCAGTGGACCGTCTCCACTAGGTAACATTCACCTCTTTTATTTCTCCATTTTCAAAGTACCATGATCATTTATCTATGCTGTTATCAAGTTCATTAGCATGTTAATATTTTTCTGGAAAAAGTATTGCAATATCCTATAATTTTTGTTTGGTTTTATTATGAATGATGTTTAAAGGATAAGATAAAAATTCAAAAAGACAAAAAAACATGCTTCATCACCACCCTTTTATTATTTCATACTATTTTTATTTTATTTTCTATTTATTTCTTATTTTTGTTTCTCTAGTTTTTATTTTAGGAGCACTTTGAATTTTTAGTTTCAATTTATCATATTATTTCTTGAATTCATAACTTTTTCTTTCGAATTTTGTTTTGGTTTTTATTTTTCGCTTACGATCTTTATTTCGATTTTTAGGGTCAATGATATTACAAAATCATGACTTAGTTGATTTATGCAAAATGACTAAAAAGTCTTGATATGTATGAGGCTCATTTCTTTATTTTTGTTGGTCAATGAAAGTCGAATATCAAAAGATTATCGATCCTCCGATTAAATCTTGATCAAGACGAGACTAACTTTATTCTTCATTTCGAGTCCATTTTCTTTACTTTAGGCCGATGACATTGCACAAATCTTGACTTTGATTATTTCAAATCAATAAAGTCTTGATAAATATGAGGCCACTTCTTATTTATTTTTATTGGTCAATGAAAGTTAAGAATCTAAGATTATCGATTTATCGATTTAAATCTTGATTTAAACGAGACCAACTTTATTTTTCATTTCGATTCCATTATCTTTATTTTGGTCGATGATATAACAAAGTTCGTGGTTTGGTTGATCTCATTAAAGCGACAAAACTTTGATCAATATGAGACCACTTTCTCTTTATTTCAGTTTCATTCACTTTTTAGTCGATGAAAGTCAAGAATCATTGATTATCGATTTCTCGGTTAAATCATGATTAAGACGAGACTATTCCTATTTCCTTAGCAAGCAAACATAACATAACACAAACTAAACAAGAGGTTCCTGTAGAGTACTACAGATACTTAGGGTGCTAATACCTTCCCTTTGTATAACCAACCCCCGAACCTTAGATCTCCCCCCTTTAGGTTTTTTTAACGATCTTGAACCTTTCCTTTGGATAAATCAAAGTCGGTTGTAAAAGAAATGCGATGCAAGTTAATTAATAGTTTGTTATCTAATTTTCACCGCAACAGAAATGGCGACTTCACTGGGGACCTCAGTTAGACCTATTGCTGGTCCTTTCCTAAGAGGGTTAAGCCAATCTTGTTTTTATGTTATTCATGTTTGCTTATTTACTTGTATATGCTTATGTATGTCATATTTGCTTATATACTTGTATCTTTGTTCTTGCTTTATTATCCTGTTTATTTTGGGTTATCATGGTATCTACGAGTGAGATAAGTCCTAACCCGGACTTGAGAGAACACGTATGTTTAGGAACCATGGACATAGTCAAGGGAACTTCGAGGGAGAAATCCCAAAGGAAGGAACTTGAAGTCCACACTCAGTTGAGGCCCTCTTGGAGGTGGTAAATGTTGAACGAGCAATCGTGAATGCGTTACTACTTTCGACCTAGGAGCCAGAGATACTGATGACCTTTAGTTATCCCTTTTACCCACCTGGCCTATTTAGGATGTAGTGCGATGATTATGAGGGAGTAATCCTATATGATTGCTACGCAATACTACGCTCAGACGAGACTCTCTTGAGGATTTTATTAATCACCGAGTAATTGGGAAGTTGATAAAATCCGAAAGATGGGTTGTTGACTCTGGGAACTCTTTAGAACCTTGCTCTGCAGATACAGTAACCCTAGTACACACCCTGTGGTTGGTTCTCTACCCAAACTCCATGTTGTGATCTCAAACCTTTGATCTTGTTGCATGTGTTTTGCATCCTGTTTGCATTGCATTGCATTTCATTTGCATCTTTGCATGTTTCATTGCATACGTTCGTCTGCCCAGCTACACATTTCCAGTGGTCTCTATATTCCAGTGTCACCTGTAAGTCATCAAGCTGATTCCTCAACACCGACATCGGACTAGAGCTAACATCAGACGCAGAATGTCAGAACAACCCTCTGCCAGGGCAAGTGAAGCTTCAGTCGACTTCAGCTTAACTACTTTCCGAAGACAGGCCAGTTCATCCGTGTTGTTGATTAGTCACTAGGTCATGTCTCTTATTGTTTGCATTTTCCTTTGTTTTGTACTAGCTGTTTGCTTTCAAATTATGTTTGTACTTTCAAAATTAATGAAACGAGCATTGCAACTTTTGATTCAATTTATTTTGTCTGCTATCTACATCTCTATGCTTTCTTTTGCAAAATACTTTATCTCTTTTCCACTTTCCTTTTGATTATGCAAAGATCGGAGGGAGGATGATGATACTTTATACTCATAACTGCTGTTGGTATGCTTTCAAATCAAAACTTTGCTGATGATGTAAGGCATTGTTTCAACTCCCAAACACCGGAGACATAAGGAAGATAACCCCTCTTTAACTCCTTCGAGCCTTGAAGTAGGAGTTTCTTTTCTTTACAAATGAAAAACCCGCAATCTTAACCTTGGGGTGGGTAGTTCTCAGTTAGCCCAATTGTGCCAGAGTAGCATTCAAGACGCCTTTCAATAAAGGGTTGCATTCACAAATTTTCCTTCGCACACAGCAAGCAAGTGTCGAAGATGTCTTTTAAGTCAAACGCCAATGATGGTTCGTCGTAATCCTTAAGCCAGGCAGTCACAAAAAAAAAAGAAGAAAAAAAAAAGAAATAAAAAAGAAGAAAGAACAAGCTTGTACGACAACCAAATGTTGTGAGAAGCGATGACTGCCATTTCAAAGTCTCTTAACTTCTGAACCATCATCATTATCATCATCAGTGCAATTTCCTAACCTATGGGAGCCTGAGTGCATAGTTTGAGTTAACTGAGCATAGGACTGGAGATCATCACGTAGATTGGGTGGGTCACAAATAAACTTTGAGCTTTTATCCTTTGTTTCTCAAACCGTGAACCAGGCCACGTTATAACCCTCAAAAGACCTAATTGAAGCGAGGTTATTTTGAAAGCATACTACAACAAGGTTGCGTAAACTGACTCCAAAAGATCTTTGCGAATCATCTGTTTTGGCATCACACCTTTTGCTTAAACTTTTCACTTTAATGTCTTGAACCACCGTGTTCTGACCAATATCCCATATACTTTGTACCTCTTTCAAAATGATTTTGATTTGAAAAGTGGCATAAACTTTGCATTTACCATGTGTGTACAAATACTTTGGTTTGCAAACTAGCTTTCTTCTTAAGGAATTTTCAAACATTTGAGAAACTTGGTCGGTGATCCAACCAGGGGCAAGTTCCTTCCATATCCTGTTCAAGATTTGTGGTTTAATGGCGACTTCTCAAAATTGGTTTATACAGAAGTTTTTCAAGACTCAGACTGGGGCAAGCTTTCCCAGTGTACAGTAAAATAATCAGCTTTCAAGACTCAGACTGGGGCAAGCTTTCTAAGAGCACCATGAAACGGACATTTCCAGAATCAATCAAGTTGAAGCAATGATCAGCTCATCTACAATAATCAGCTAGTCTGGGGCAGTTTACCTGAAGAATCCCCAGGCAACGCTTTATCCTTCCTACAAGGATCATCAATTTGGATACAGTTTACCAGTGTGGCAGAGATGTGTTCAACAATAGCATCTCTAGTTCCCAAGCAGAATGGCAGTGATCTCCGTGTTGAGGAATCAGTCTTCCAGTCTTGTCTTCCCAAAAGAGTCATGTTGTGTCATCAGCATCTTCATCTGCATAATTCATATACGTATGCATATCATGCGTGTTTCATCCTCATTTGCATTTCTCCCGAGGTCGTGTCATTATCCACGTCTTACGTTACCAAAACGTTACCTGTCCTTTTCATTCAGTGCCATTCCTGAATGTTGTCATTATCTTGTGCATCTAATCCTGTTGATAGATGTTTATCTTCTCTCATTCCAGTGCTATTCCTGGATCTTTATATTCTTTCACTCCAGTGCCGTTCCTGGATGTCTTTCTCACTATCATTTGATACTATTCCTGAATATAGTGATTTACCTTTACTTTCGGTGCCATTCCTGAAAGTTCACAGTCATTTAATGCTTTCTTGGATATTGTGATTCCTCTTATCCAATGCTTTCTTGGATCTCTACCTTTCTCATGTTTATCTGATGCCTTCTCAAATATTATAAGTTTACCTCTCATTCAAAGCCATTATTGGATGTCTGGTTTCTTTACCATCCGATGCCTTTCCGGATGTGTGTCCCTTTCTGATATTTTACCAGATCGGGTCTTTGTTCACTTTATCTAAAGCCGTTATTGGATATCGTGATTTATACCTTTCATTCAAAGCCATTATTAGATGTCCAGTTTCTTTACCATCTGATGCCTATCCGGATGTGTCTCTCCTTCTGATGTTTTTTCAGATTGAGTCTTTGTTCACTTTATCTAAAGCCGTTATTAGATATCGTGATTTATACCTTTCATTCAAAGCCATTATTGGATGTCCAGTTTCCCTACCATCCGATGCCTTTTCGGATGTGTCTCTCTTTCTGATATTTTACCAGATCGAGTCCTTGTTCACTTTATCTAAAGCCGTTATTAGATATTGTGATCTATACCTTTCATTCAAAGCCAGTGTTGGATGTCCGGTTTCTCTACCATCTGATGCCTATCCAGATGTGTCTCTCTTTCTGATGTTTTTCAGATAGAGTCTTTGTTCACTTTTATCTAAAGCCGTTATTAGATATTGTGATTTATAACTTTTGTTCAAAGCCATTATTGGATAACTGGTTTCTTTGCATTCAAAGCCATTCTTGAATGTAGTCTTTGTTCACTTTATCTAAAGCTGTTATTAGATATCGTGATTTATACCTTTCATTCAAAGCCATTATTTGATGTCCAGTTTCTCTACCATCTGATGCCTATCCAGATGTGCCTCTCCTTCTGATGTTTTTCAGATAGAATCTTTGTTCATTTTTATCTAAAGTCATTATTAGATATTGTGATTTGTACCCTTCATTCACAGCCATTATTGGATGACTGGTTTCTTTTGCCATCTGATGTTTTTTCGGATGTTTCTTTCTCTGTCTTTTCTGGTTTTTCTTGAAGATCCCGTTTGAACTCTTCAGTATAAGAAGATTCCAGAAAATCTTTTGTTGGTGTCTATCCCTTTATTCCAAATTGATCCCCAGTAGAGATCATGTCTTCTTTCTGGTTCCATGCCCAGTAAAGAGTGTGCTTTTTTTCCCCCAGTGTTTCCTCAGAGTCTCCCCATTGAGTCTCTTATGTTGGTTAGTCTGTATCCCCAGTGAGTCTTCCTCATGGATACTAACCTTATCCTTCCCCAGTAAGCTCACCTGTGGTGGATTGCCCTTCATCCTTGGGGATTTGTTTGTCTGTACCTTTGCATTTATCATTCCACCATTTTCATCATATTAGAGTTCATGGCATGTCAGCATTTTGTCCATAGCATTGCATATCAGTGCATTTGAGGGAAAAATCTTCGGTTATCTATATTTAAATACCTTCCACCATGATTTCATGAAGATTTTCATCTCTCATGTCATCCGGTGAAGATATTTAAATAGGGGCAACTGTTGTACCCCAAATTTTACCCTCAGATCATCAGATCATTTCATATCATCTTAAATCGGCCATTTTTGCATTTTTAGTTAAACATTTCATTGATCATTAATCATGCATTTTTCGTTAGAATTTAATTTGTTTTATTTCTTTTTTTCTTCACTAACTATTTTCAATTATCTTTTTTTATTATTTTTAGTTTTATTATTATTATTTCTATTTTATTATTATTATTAATTTTATTATTATTAGTTTTATTATTATTATTAATTTTATTATTATTAGTTTTATTATCATTATTAGTTTTATTATTATTATTATTAGTTTTATTATTATTAGTTTTATTATTACTAAGCTTTATTATTGTTATTATTATTACTTTTATTTTGTTTATCTTCATGGTAAGTGGGGACCACTCAATCATTCTAACACTTCACATGGATTGCCAACTTGGATTTATCAATGGCCAAAAAACATTCTTACACTTCACTTATCAATGGCCAAGAATCATTCTCATAAAGTCACATGGATTGCCAACTTGGATTTATCAATGGCCAAAAAACATTCTTACACTTCACTTATCAATGGCCAAGAATCATTCTTATAAAGTCGCATGGATTGTCACATCAACACTCCCACTTTATTCACACTATAAATAAGATCTCTCTTTCTCTCATTTGACACACCAGATTCACCCCACACAAAGGCTGAATACTCTCTTAATTTTCTCCCTTAATTATTCTTGCAAATTTTCTGGAGAGAAGGCTCGTCTTCATTTTTCCATAACTCGTGTCATTGAAGAGGCAGTGGACCGTCTCCACTAGGTAACATTCACCTCTTTTATTTCTCCGTTTTCAAAGTACCATGATCATTTATCTATGTTGTTATCAAGTTCATTAGCATGTTAATATTTTTCTGGAAAAAGTATTGCAATATCCTATAATTTTTGTTTGGTTTTATTATGAATGATGTTTAAAGGATAAGATAAAAATTCAAAAAGACAAAAAACATGCTTCATCACCACCCTTTTATTATTTCATACTATTTTTATTTTATTTTCTATTTATTTCTTATTTTTGTTTCTCTAGTTTTTATTTTAGGAGCACTTTGAATTTTTAGTTTGAATTTATCATGTTATTTCTTGAATTCATAACTTTTTCTTTCGAATTTTGTTTTGATTTTTATTTTTCGCTTACGATCTTTATTTCGATTTTTAGGGTCAATGATATTACAAAATCATGACTTAGTTGATTTATGCAAAATGACTAAAAAGTCTTGATATGTATGAGGCTCATTTCTTTATTTTTGTTGGTCAATGAAAGTCGAATATCAAAAGATTATCGATCCTCCGATTAAATCTTGATCAAGACGAGACTAACTTTATTCTTCATTTCGAGTCCATTTTCTTTACTTTAGGCCGATGACATTGCACAAATCTTGACTTTGATTATTTCAAATCAATAAAGTCTTGATAAATATGAGGCCACTTCTTATTTATTTTTATTGGTCAATGAAAGTTAAGAATCTAAGATTATCGATTTATCGATTTAAATCTTGATTTAAACGAGACCAACTTTATTTTTCATTTCGATTCCATTATCTTTATTTTGGTCGATGATATAACAAAGTTCGTGGTTTGGTTGATCTCATTAAAGCGACAAAACTTTGATCAATATGAGACAACTTTCTCTTTATTTCAGTTTCATTCACTTTTTAGTCGATGAAAGTCAAGAATCATTGATTATCGATTTCTCGGTTAAATCATGATTAAGACGAGACTATTCCTATTTCCTTAGCAAGCAAACATAACATAACACAAACTAAACAAGAGGTTCCTGTAGAGTACTACAGATACTTAGGGTGCTAATACCTTCCCTTTGTATAACCAACCCCCGAACCTTAGATCTCCCCCCTTTAGGTTTTTTTAACGATCTTGAACCTTTCCTTTGGATAAATCAAAGTCGGTTGTAAAAGAAATGCGATGCAAGTTAATTAATAGCTTGTTATCCAATTTTCACCGCAACACATATGCACTCTCCCAACTTTGAATTCCCTGTGTTTGAAATGGAAGAGAGGATGTTGAAGAGATTCCTAATGAGATTTCTCAATTGCTTGAGCACGAGGAAAAAGCCATTCAGCCTCATGAAGAGCCGGTGGAATTGGTTAGTTCAGAGGAAAATATAAAAGAAGTCAAAATTGGGGCACTGCTTGGTCCAGATGTTAAGAAAAGAATGGTAGAGCTTCTTTGAGAATATGTTTATGTATTTGCTTGGTCCTATCAAGATATGCTGGGTCTTGATACTAATATTATGGAGCATAGATTTCCGTTAAAGCCATAATGTCCACCAAAAGAAGAAAAAAGAGAAAAAGAATGAAAAAAATGATGAAAAAATGAAAAAAAAACAAAAAGAAAATGAATAATAAGATGATGAAATAATTATGTGATGAGTTTAAAATTGAGCATCATAATTCTTCTCCTTACAGACCTAAGATGAAGGGGGCTGTTGAAGCTGCTAATAAGAATATCAAGAAGATTGTTTAGAAGATGGTTGTTACATACAAGGACTGACATGAGATGCTCCTTTTTGCTTTGCATGGGTATCGTACCTTCGTCCGCACTTCAACAGGGGCAACCCCTTTCTCACTTGTTTATGGTATGGAAGCAATGCTCCCGATAGAAGTTGAAATCCCTTCTATGAGAGTTTTGATGGAAGTTGAATTGTATGAGGCTGAATGGTGTCAAAGCACATATGACCAGTTGAATCTGATTGAAGAGAAAAGAATGACGGCCTTGTGTCATGGCCAATTATATCAGCAGAGAATGAAGAAAACATTTGATAATAAGGTTTGACCTCGTGTGTTCAGAGAATGTGACCTCGTGCTTAAAAAGATCTCGACTTTTACCATTGATTCTAGGGGAAAGTGGACTCCTAATTATGAAGACCCGTATGTTGTTAAGAGAGCCTTCTATGGCGGTGCATTAATTCTTACAACTATGGATGTGAAGAGTTCACTCGTCCTGTGAATGCCGATGCAGTCAAGAAATACTTTGCCAAAAAAATACAAGAACATCTCGCTAAGTTGAAAACCCGAAAGGGCGGCTTAGGCAAAAATGAGCGTCTCGGTGGGCTGAAAACCCGAAAGGGCGGTCCATGCAAAAATTAGAGGAAAAAACAGAAATAATTATCCCGGTAGATTGAAAATCTGAGAGGGCAATCTAGGAAAAAGTTAAGGATTATGGAAAGTAAAAGCATCTGGCCAGCCTTGATCACTTAAAGAAACATTGCTTGTCAACGATTCTCATTCAGACATTCTCAATTGAAGTTTTGAGCACGGTGGAATTCAGAGTTGTTAGGGAGAATAGTGCTCATTGTATTTCAATGTAACCCTTTCCATATATTTACCATTTTTAAAACTTTGTAATGATCCATGGAGTTACGCTATTTGCAGACTTCTGTTCTAACAATAAAATTTGGGCATTTGTCCTTTTGTTTGTAGCTTTTATTTTTGTTTCTGTTTGCAAAGTCACATTTATTTTTTATGATTATTTTTGAAACAAAATGTGAATGATTGATTGAAATTTTGAAATTTTATAAAAATGTTTTCCTTTGATTTATGAATACAAAAAGGAATGTCAACGGTTATTCCAAGAACGGTAAAATTGCGAAGCACAAAGCTTAGTGCTTTCCTCAGCAGAGTTCATTCTTATTCCCCCTAGTAGAGTATGTTGATAATCCCTCAACTGAGCTTGTTTCTGTGGATGTAACCAGGTTCCCCTTTTAATTGTTAACAAGATGGTGGGTTTCCTCAAATTTTATTATGACGTGTTAGATTCGTGGAATCCAATATTCCTCAGTTGAATGCCAGTTTGGGTTTTCTCCGGATGAGCACTGTTTGGTTTTTCCCTAACTAAGCCTTGATTTAGAATTTCTCCAAGAGAATAGGTTTCTTCCCCCAGCCAGTTTGTAATCAGGCAGTTAAGCAGTTTCTGAATTTTACCTCTCCTTGATGTTAATCCCCATGCAGAGATTCATCTTGACTGTTCCCCAACGGAGATTGTTCATCATTACTTCGGGTATTCCCAAGCAAAGAGCAATATTATTTCCTTTCGAGAAGTATTGATATAGCAGGTCACCTGTCGGGTTTTCTCTCAACTGGTGTTGAGTCTTAATTTAAAACCCCTTACAGTCTGACTTCTGGTTATGGTGTTAACTTCTTATTTTCCCCGGCAAGTCCCAGATGCTTTTCTCAAGGCTGGTTAGTCCCCATAGAGTTTTCTTGTATCTCCAACAGATTTGCCTTGCTTTCCCAATGGAGTTTGTGCAACTGTTTACATGTTTACAATCCCCAGCAGATTCATTTTTTTCCGCAGCAGATCTCTTCATCTTATTGAAGTAGAGTTCATATTAAAATTTTCTTATCCCCAGCAGAGTCGCTACTTTTCTGTAGCGGGAAAATTGTGAGTGTAAGTTATTGATTAACTTAACTCAAAAATGCAAGAGTCGCCACCGCACTTTTATTTTATCCAAAAGGAAAGGAAAAAGAGCGAATAAAACCTAAACAAGTTCTAAAACAAGAACAAATGAACAGAGACAAGGTAAGGGGGTTGGTTACACGATGGGAAGGTGTTAGCACCAAAAACGTCTATAGTACTCTATAGGAACCCTTTGAAATATCTACGCTTTTTGGTTTGAAAATGGTTTGCTTGAAATGAGATTGGGGAGATGAGAAGAGAAGTATTTTTTTTAAGATTTTTGTGTTTGGAGAGACTTCTTGAGCCTCATGCCTACGTACCCACAAAGTGCAATATAGGATCAAAACCCCGTAGTTCGTGGTACAAATAACAAAATAGGTTTATTATGATTGATTTTAAATGAAAAGACAAGTCGTCATTTTAAGCAGAAAACTACGACTAGTCGCCCACAAGTACAAGAAAACAACATTTGAATCATCTTAAGATGGAGGATTTTTGCTTGGATTAAAATCAACAAGTCTATCACTCAACATCTAAGTAAAAAATGTCAACATCTTAAATACTATGGGGAATAGGAGAATTATATCTCAACTATGAAAATGACTCATGTCTAAACTTTTTGAAAAGTTTTAAATGAAAAAGTGCACAAAGGCACAAAAAGTTTGAATGAGTTTTTTGTATTTTTTATGTCCTTTTGAAATTAGTCAAATTATGATTAACATTGATTGACATTTATTAAAGAAAATGAAGTTTTGAAAGTCACTTGACAAAAGTCAAGGTTTTATTGTGAAAGAGGTTATAGTTTTGAAAACGAGAAGGTTTTGAAAAGGGGAGAAGATTTGAAAATTGAAGAAGGGGTGGAGAAGAAATGACTACCCTAAAACTTAAAGTAAAAGCAAGAGAAGGGAACATCTAACCACACAAGGAGCAAACACTTGACAAGAAGTCAACATAAGCATTCCTCTTCCTTTTGGATTTAAACCACAAGCATAATAACCAGATGAAATAAAGCATCCGAGGAAATCCCAAATTAAGCCATAGCCAAGTCAAAGCGAGGGCTTCCCAAGGGTTAAAAGCCAATTAGGAGAGTCATGTATCAGATGATTTTCAAGGTCAAAGTATTAACACCTGCATACAGAAAATTTCCCAGACAAAACAAATAAGAATAACACCAAAAGGTCCAAGGTCTCAAATATCCAATAGCAAAGGGCAAGGATCCTAGATCTAAGTCTGAAGTCCAAGTCCAAAGTCCAAGCATGAGGTCACAACAGTCCGAAATTAAGAGAACCAAGTTTTTTTGTTTAAGTATTCATTAGTGTCTTAAGAGAAGTATGGTCCAAGTAGACAAAATAAAAAGAGAAAAAGTATAAACATGTGCCCAAGTGGACAAAGAGAAAATAAAATTATAATATGAAATAAAAATGCTAAAAGTAAAGGCATAAAGTAAATGACAAAAAAATAAATAGCAAAAATTAAAAGGCACAAAGTAAAGTTAGCGCAATTATATAATTAGTATGTTAGTGTTAGTGATGGAGAACAATTGGTAGTTTTTCGAAGAATAGTCGACTAGTCAACCATAAGCATGAAAACATGAATCCATACATCATTAAGGGAAGGTCGTCAACTCGGATAAAATTGACGGTATGCCAACCAACTCCCTTAATAACAAGGAGACAATCTATTTCACACGACACTATGGAAAGTAGGAGATTGACAACTCACTTACAAAAACAAACTGATTTCCAATTTCAAGAAAATTTAGCGCTATATTAAGCAATTATAATCATACTTATGTAGAAGCCACAACTATCTGAGGCCGGTCAATAACAATGTTCGTGTTAATACAAGTTAGAGAAATGACATGTAGGTCATTATCCTAAAACTTGCCACACTAAAAGAAAAGAGGTAGTGGTCTTGATGACGTGAAAATACATCATTTATTTGAATTGATTAATGCATGTTTTCTAGTTGTTTTGATTTGCATTTGCATTATTATGTTGGTATTTTGTTTGTTTTCAGGTATTTAGCCATTGAAGAGTCACATGCGAAGAAACGAAGCAATTCAGATGAAAAACAGAAGAAATGGAACAATTTGCACACAAGGTGTTCGCTATAGAGAAAGCCAAAAATGAGAAAAGGGAAGGAAAAGTACAAGAAAGACAAGGGAAAACCCACATGACAATTGATTGCAGTCTAAGTGAAACCAAAGATGTTGTTTTTCCCTTGTAGCGTTGTCCGACGATTCTGGCCATAACTTTTGATCCGTAAGTCCGAATAACGCCCCGTTCGAAGCGTTGGAAAGATAACGCTGAGATATACATCATGGGAACTGGACCCATGGAACTCACCCCTTGTACACATAGCGGACGCCTTCTTCCCAAAATGTGGATCAGTCAAGGACGGTTAGAGAAAGTGCCCATGATCACCATTTTTCTCTCACACGAATATTGAAGGAGTTACGTGCATTCCAAGGCTTGTACCACTATAAATAGAACTTAGTTCATTAGTTTTAATCATCCAATCTTAGTTGCAGCATTAGGCATAAATTCACTTTGTTAAAGCTACAATTCTTCACATCGGGGAGTTATTGCACCATTGTTGTAATCGAGTTTGGATCGATTTATTTTACAGCTTTTAATCTTATCGCCATTTACTTTCCGTCAAAGTTTATTTCTTGTATCAGATTCAAGTCTCTGGTTTGGAACAGGTTCTTAATATATTCTGCATCGCTTTACTTTATTTTATTTCCTCGAACTGCTTTACTTCGTTTATTTCTTGCCTTGCCTTAAATTTGTTTACTTTATTGCTCTGCTTTATATTCTTTACTTTATCGCACTGCTTGTTTTAATTCATTTATCGCAAAAAGATTAGTTTTCAAACTGAACTTAAGTGTGACACTTTCGTTCTTACTTTTGAAAACCAATCTCACACTTAACACGTTTTTATTCCCTAAATGACTTATTCTGTAAATCAATTATATGCCATGTTTACCATAGTCATGTCTAGCTAAATCTATTGTGCTGGGATGTGAGGACCGTCGTTTCGATGATGCTCCATATGTTGTATCTGTAGAAATGCTTTAGGGGCTGTTTTAATTTTAATACAACTCTTCTGAATTTAACTTGAACGGCCATTACGTAAATGGGACCGTGTTTCTGTTTACGTAATGACCGTGACTATGTTGGGTAAGATCGAAAGTCGTCCGATACTTAAGATAAAAGTTGGTTAGTTGTTAATTGGTAAAAATAGCGAAAGCGCTTTGTTAATTAACTAGGGAAATTCAGTATTATTAGAAAGTGATTTTAAAATTATTTACGAAAGCGGGCCGTTTATAGATTTAGGATCCAGTTGGCCAAGCATATGCCAGAAACCCTTTGATGTTAAAAGTTTCCAATCAAAAGTACTTTTTAACTGAGTCTTAGAGGTAATTATATAAAAATAGGATTTTTCACTTTAACACAATACGCGACCGGTGCAGCGTGAGTGGCTGGTATAGATTAGAGGTTAGATCCGGTTCCGATTACGCTAACGTGACGGTTCCTTTTTAATTAACTCTTTTTCAAAGAATAAAATATTTCCCTGTAAGTGTCCCTACTTAAACAATAGGAGTATTGTTTGATCGATGTGAATCACATACCAGTACCATTTATCTAAATTCATTTTTTACTCATTATTCTCTATTATCTGTGCACTTTACACTTTATTTCTATTAGCCTTAGATAAACACCGTAACAATAGTAATTGATAGATTGACATTGGTCTCTGTGGGTTCGACAATCTTTTATATTACTTCGATAGGTCCGTGCACTTGCGGATTCCACCCATCAAGTTTTTGGCACCGTTGCCGGGGACCAATTTCGTCAAATATCGTAACCCTGTTGTTACACCGTCTAGACTAAGACACCATTTTCTCTATTACTATGTATCATCCAAATTTTCCCTATAATTACCACTCTCAGTACTTTGAGGAACCACAAAATTCCCATAAATCCGACCTCGAAATAATAATGAAGAATTTCATTGAGACGCAGACTCTCTGTAGGCTAGAATCTACGTGGAGGAGGAGGTTTGTGGCGACACAAACTCTCCAGAATAAGGAGTTTAGAAAACAAAGTTTTCAGATTAATGAAAACCTTAGGAAGCTAAACACTATGGTCGAGTCCCTCGCGACTCATAGCATGGCATTGGAGACTCAAATTTCCTTGCTCGCATAAACAGCCCTAGGACCCTTCCCTAAGAGACATGTGGATGTTGTAACAACCAGTAGAGAAAAACAAATAGAATATCCTAAGAAGAGTGATAATGAGTTTGAGGAGATTTTTGGTGAGAAAAGAGTAGAGATTGAGAAAAATCCGACACTACACGAAAGGGAGGTTGTCGAAGAGGTAGAGAAGGAAGCACATATTGTTGTTCCTCCTCCCTATAACCCACCGATTCTCCCCCCCCCCCCCCCCAAATACTTATGGAAGCTAAGGTAGACTCCCAAACCAAAATGTATGTGGAGGTATTGGAAGATATCCACACCAATGCACCTTTTTTTGAGGTCATGCATAAAAAGAGACAATTAAAGGACCACAGAACTAGGGGAATCTTCAGTATCAAGAGGGAAATGTTAGATTTTGAGGTACTGGATGAAAGAACTAAACTCAAACCTGAGAAGCTAATACTTAGGTTAGATCCAGAACCACCACAAGTTCAACAGAATGAACCACCCCATATAAGGAAGAAAAGAAAAGGTGATGGATATGTGAGATAGCTTGATAAGTGGCCACGGAAACCAAAGATTATTAAAATTTTCATTGAGGAATCATTCTCGAAAGAACCACCATGAGTACTTACACTTCTGGGCTGTCGAGTTAATTATTTAAAAAGAAGCGCTACGTGGGAGGCAACCCACGATCTTTTAGTTTAATGATTTCCTTTATTGTTTGAATTTGCAGAAAATAAAGAGATAGATTGCTTGTCATGTCTCAGCTACTTCTAAGCGAAAAAACTCTAGATAACAATCCTAGAGATGAGCTAGTGCCCATGGACATTCCTACAGGTTCTTCCATTCCTTTTCCACCTTATTTCAAAACATTGAGGACAATGTTTGGTTTAAGTGTGGGAGGGATTTTACTCGCTTTCTAGTTAGATTTATCGCTTTCTTTATTTTTCTTTGTCTGTTATCGAGTCATTGCATGCACTGTCGAGTCATTCATGTGTGTTTCCTATCGTTTATCCTATTTTCCCTCTTTCTTTAGCCATACCAGAAAAATTGAATAAATTTTGGAAAAAGTGAATAAATTTTGGAATTTTTGGAACAAACAGAGGATAGGTTACAAAGACTTGAGAAAGTTCCTAAAAGATTGGTATCGTCTCAACACCGTAGGTTTCTTGAATATAAGAATCAATTTGCATAATTATTATTCGAAAGCTTTGAATTCTCATTTCTAAAGTAGTCTTTAGTAGTTTATTTTAGCAGTCAGCACCATCTTGGTTACCGCTAAACGAATGAACCAATGAAAATAAGTGAATGATCTCGTAAAAAGAAAGAAAAAAGAAGAAAATAAGTAATGAAAAGCAAACGATTTGAAAAGAGAATCTGCCTTCTAAGTTAGGTAACCCTCACCAGATTATTTAGCCCAAACGGCAGAGGAACCTTTGAAATTATGCTTGTGCGTCTGTATTGAAAAAGATAGCAAAAAGTGTTGAAATTAGGCATAAAAATCGGGATCAAAATCACCAACAGGGTTGTTCATCATGCGAGTACAAGATAACGGGCTTAATGTGATTGCGGCTGAATGAAAAAGATGAAAGGTGAGATGAGTAAGTTTGGCTTGAGCATAATAATATGATGCAGATCGGTAAGTATAAAAAAAGAGACCTATGATTGCAAAAATGTGAAGTGTGTTGTTACGATATCCTTAGTTTTTGAGTTAGTACATATCAGTGTGACCTTTTCCAAAGTAAAGTCCATAAGCTTAGTTACTATAAGAAATATTGTTCTTTCTGTTTACACGAGTCTTGCTTGAGGACAAGCAAAGGTTCAAGTGTGGGAGAGTTTGATGACGTGAAAATACATCGTTTATTTGAATTGATTAATGCATGTTTTCTAGTTGTTTTGATTTGCATTTGCACTATTATGTTGGTATTTTGTTTGTTTTCAGGTATTTAGCCATTTAAGAGTCACATGCGAAGAAACTGAGCAATTCGGATGAAAAACGGGAGAAATGGAGCAATTTGCACACAAGGAGTTCGCTATAGAGAAAGAAAAAAATGAGAAAAGGGAAGGAAAAGTACACGAAAGACAAGGGAAAGCCCACATGACAATCGATTGCAGTCTTAGTGAAACCAAATATGTTGTTTTTCCCTTGTAGCGCTGTCCAACGATTCTGGCCATAACTTTTGATCCGTAAGTCCAAATAACGCCCCGTTCGAAGCGTTGGAAAGATAACGCTTAGATCTACATCATGGGAAATGGACCCATGGCGCTCACCCCTTATACACATGGTGGGAGCCATGTAGAGATGGCAGACGCCATCTTCCCAAAACGTGGATCAGTCAAGGACGGTTAGAGAAAGTGCCCATGATCACCATTTTTCTCTCACACGAATATTGAAGGAGTTACATGCATTCCAAGGCTTGTACAACTATAAATAGGACTTAGTTCATTAGTTTTAATCATCCAATCTTAGTTGCAGCATTAGGCATAAATTCACTTTGTTAAAGCGATAATTCTTCACATCGGGGAGTTATCGCACCATTGTTGTAATCGAGTTTGGATCGATTTACTTTACAACTTTTAATCTTGTCGCCATTTACTTTCCGTCAAAGTTTATTTCTTGTATCAAATTCAAGTCTTGGGTTTGGAGCAGGTTCTTAATATATTCCGCATCGCTTTACTTTATTTTATTTCCTCGCACTGCTTTACTTCGTTTATTTCCTGCCTTGCCTTAAATTTGTTTACTTTATTGCTCTGGTTTATATTCTTTACTTTATCGCACTGCTTGTTTTAATTCCTTTATCGCAAAAAGATCCGTTTTCAAACCGAACTTAAGTGTGACACTTTCGTTCTTACTTTTGAATACCAATCTCACACTTAACACGTTTTTATTCCCTAAATGACTTATTCTGCAAATCAATTATATGCCATGTTTACCATAGTCATGTCTAGCTAAATCCGTTGTGTTGGGATGTGAGGACCGTCGTTTTGACGGTGCTCCATATGTTGTATCTGTAGACATGCTTTAGGGGCTGTTTTGATTTTAGTACGACTTTTCTGAATTTAAATTGATCGGCCATTACGTAAATGGGACCGTGTTTCTATTTACGTAATGACCGTGACTATGTCGTGTAAGATCGAAAGTCATCTGATACTTAAGATAAAAGTTGGTTAGTTGTTAATTGATAAACACAACGGAAGTGCTTTGTTAATTAACTAGGAAAATTTAATATTATTAGAAAGTGATTTTAAAACTATTTACGAAAGTGCGTCGTTTATAGATTTAGGATCCAGTTGGCCGTGCATATGCCGGAAACCCTTTGATGTTAAAAGTTTCCAATCAAAAGTACTTTTTAACTGAGTCTTATAGGTAATTATATAAAAATAGGATTTTTCACTTTAACGCAATACGCGACCGGTGCAGCGTGAGTGGCTGGTATAGATTAGAGGTTAGGTCCGGTTCCGATTACGCTAACGCGACAGTTCCTTTTTAATTAACTCTTTTTCAACGAATAAAATATTGCCCTGTAAGTGTCCCTACTTAAACAATAGGAGTATTGTTTGATCGATGTGAATCACATACCAGTGCCATTTATCTAAATTCATTTTTACTTATTATTCTCTATTTTTTGTGCACTTTACACTCTATTTCTAATAGCCTTAGATAAACACCATAACAATAGTAATCGATAGGTTGACATTGGTCTCTGTGGGTTCGACAATCGTTTATATTACTTCGATAGGTCCGTGCACTTGCAGATTTCACCCATCAGGTCTCATCTTGATCATAACTTCAAAGAGAAGTCTAAGGATATGTAAGATTTTCATTGACCAAAAGAAAAAAGGGGAAGAAGAGGGGAAGGGAAGCCAAATTTAATTATAATATTTGAATCATTCCATCTTTAAGTTCCATCACTCTTCCTGGTGGATTAAGGTACTAAACCTATCACTAATTCAAGGCACCTAAAACGAATCCAATGATCCACTTAAAGATAGATTTGAACTAATGAAGGTTTATCCAACCTCATCAAACACCCAAAGTCCTTGGAATTTAAAGAGAAATTTGATCAACAAACACCACAATTCAAGGCAATAAAAAAGGAAATGGAAGAAGGAAGAAAAGAACTCAAAACAGTCCCAAAATAAGCCAAAAAACACATTCTGACTCTAGTTAATCCATTAACCAATTTGTACATGTTTTTGGTTAATCGATTAACACTAGCAGGACAGCAAAAAACAACACAAAAAAAATAAGCATTCCATGATTCAATCATTTCTTCAAACACCTCATGATCATGAATGCATTTGAGCATGAAAATCCCATCAAATTAAGAGCAATTAACACCAATGGAATCATAAAATGTTGCTCAAAGAATCAAGCAACAAAGATCAACAAGAGATCACGTTATGGAAGATGAGAATTAAGCACAACAATGGTGGAACAAGAGTTTACCACTTCCAAATCTGAAAATGCTTCAAATTAACTTCAAGAATCACACTCCAAAACCTTGATCTACAAAATCTGATGTTGATGAAGTGCTTTGATGGAGGTTTAGCTCAAAGATTAGTAAGCATCAATGAAAAGCTTACTAACTTTTAATGGAAGAAGAACTTTTGGTGAATTTGGTAGTTTAAGAGAATTAAGAGCAATTTTAGCAAGGTGAATTTAACTATCAAAAGCTTGAAGAATGAATGAAATGAGACCTCTATTTATAGAATTTAGGCTTGGAAATTTTGGTGGTTTGGAATTTGGTTTGGAATTTAATCTAGGTTTGGAAATTGGATTAGAAGCAAAATCAAAGATCAAGTGGTTAAAAAGTGTGATTAAATGAGGGTGTATGATGGAAATAATTGTGATTATGTAGGGGAATTAAAATGAGGTAATCTAGAATATTTTCATGATTAAACAAGTGAATTTTGGTGCCAAAATGCGGTAGAATTTGAAAATTATGTTTTTAGCCAAAATTGCACGTGTTAATCGATTAACCACTTTTAGGCATATTTTGGTTAATCGATTAACACAATCAAAACACGAGGAAAATGGATTTTTGTTGTGCTGTCTTGGCTCTGGCTCATTTTTTGACTTGCCAAAGAAGGCATGGAAATAAACACATGAATATTAGGGTTTCTTGAGTAATATTTACAAGGTTTGCTTCCATCCAGGATATTTCCAAGGTTTCTAAGACGGAAAATTCGATTGAGGCCTTCAGGAGGATCGTCGAGAATCTGGGGGTCTCGTTTCCCAACTCGTCTGCTCGTTCGGTTGACGATTATGATGAATTATTTGGGCAACTTAAATCTAAACTAGTTGGCGTTGATCTCTTCCAAAATGTCATAGATGACCGCCCTCATTTTATTTGAAATTCAAGGGTTGTTGTTGAATTTGAACAAACTTGACGTCCCAGGTCGAATTGCCGACATTGTGTTAGATCTCAAACTTTTGCTAGAGCAAGTTGTGCAGGTCACGAGACAAAAGCAGGAAAGATACAAGTATATTGCACTGAGGATGAATGCTTTGCACGACAATTGTCACTTGATTTCCAATTCTCGCACTCCTATCGCCAGATTAGAGGAAAAGGTCAACACCAAACAGAGGTTGGCCACCTTGGATGTCGGCATCCTCTCCTGGACTCAACAGATGAATTGGATGCGACTGAAGTTGCAAGCAGCGCAGGCCGAGATAGCCAAACTGGTAACCCCTGACTTGGATCATCTAGAACGAGAGCTGGAAGAAGCTGCCAGTGTTGACTTGGAACGTTTTATGGCTGATAAGTAGTTAGAGGCCAAAGTAGCAAGATTATAATCCTTGGACCGACAGATCGATTGGAAGCTCGACTAAATTAAAACCTATTTTTAAGAGTTTAGAGAAAAGATGAACTTCATATTTTGAAATTCTTATTTAGGTCGAACTTGCAATATCTCTTTTCTTTTCTTTCTGGCCTTGTATTGTTTGCTATTTTTGCATTTTTGTATTATTTGCCATTTCGGCCAAATTAATGATAAGCACTGCTTTATTTTTATGATATTGACTTCTTGAAGCATATGCCTATACGGCTTTAGGTATTTTCCATTTAATCACAGTGTTCGATTATCAAACTTTAACTCTTTAATTTCATATGCCTTGTTGGAAAAAACTTGGTCAACCTTGAAAGGTCCTTCCCAATTGGGTGACTATTTTCCCAAAGTTATATCCTTCTTGTCGAGAGGGAGTATAACCTTCCAAATGTAATCTCCGACATAGAATACTTTGGCTTTAACCTTTTTGTTATAAGTTTCAGCTATCCTTCTCTTTTGCCTCATCAAGGCATATAAAACGAGTAGCTTTTCTTCATCCAACTAGACCAACTCATCCATCATCATGTTCCAAAAACGGTCAGCTGGGATTTCGTCTTGCCTTTGAATTCTTACCGACTGTAAGCATATCTCTGCAAGTAAAACTGCATTGTGGCCAAACGTAAGCCAAAAAGGCATAGCGTTGGTGGCTTCCTTGGGTGAGGTTCTGCAAGCCCAGAGTGTTTGATTCAAAGTTGTATGCCAACTTATTGGCTTATTGTCTATGTGATTTTTTATCAAGCTTGTGATGACTATGTTGGCAGTCTCTACTTGGTCGTTCACATGTGCATAATAAGGGGTCGACGTCAGAAATTTAATCCTCATCTCTGCAACAAACTCCATTATCCTTCTACTGACAAAGGCTGAGCCTTGGTCAATTGTTATGGTTTCAGGAGTCTCATACCTACACATGATATGACTATGTATGAATTCAATCACCATATCTTGCTCGCCATTGGTTAGAGGCACTGCTTCGACCTATATTATAAAGTAATCAATGCCCACAAGGACATATCTATGGTTTTTAGAGGATGTTGGCTTGATCTCATCTATTAGGTCTAACGCCCATCCATTGAATGACCAAGGTTTGATGATCGAATGTAATTCGCTAGCGGGTACATGTTTTATTCCTCCATGTTTCTAACACTTTTGGCATCCTTGAGCAAACTCGATGCAATATTTCAATATAGTAGGCCAATATACCCCCTGTCGACATAGCAACCATTTCATTTTATGGCCTGCTTGGTGAGCACTACACGATCCGTTGTGAGTGTAAAAAAATTCCAAATAGGCTTCCCTCTCACCAATACATTTGAGCAACACCTCTTGTGGAATCTTTTTGAACAAATCATTTCCAATAATGACATAAATTAACACCTTATATTTTTTTTTCGATCAGTTGTTCTTGTTGGGTTTCTAACTAACTCAAAAATTTCTTTTCGCCAATCATTATCTGTTATGTTGTTGATGGCAAAAGTTTCAAAAATTTCACAAAATTCTGGTAACTCCTCTGCCCCCACCAACTTTGGCATTGACAACTCTAATCGGATGCCACTAGTCGATACCAGCTTATCTTCCACTTCAGTGAAATTTTTTAATTTTCTTGTAAATTGAGGCCACTTGGGCCAAATCATTGGCCTATTGGTTACATATTCATGGCACGTGTTCAATGTCCACAGTTTTGAATCATGTAAGCATTGAATTTTCCTTGACAAAGTATATCAACAAGTTATCTTTAATACACTTGTATTCCTTTGTCAATTGTTTTATTACCAATTCAGAGTCACCATTGATCTTGACTCTAGTTACCCCTAAGTCTAACAATAGGGTAAGACCTGTGATTAAGGCTTCATATTCAGCCTCGTTATTGTAACAATGGCCATTAATCTGGAATTCATACTTGGTGGGAATTCCTTCTGGTGACATAATAAAAATCCCTACGTTCCTTCCCTTTGAATGGGTGGAACCATCAAAATATAGTTTCCATCCCGGGAACTCTACATAGTTCTACGCCATTTCAATTACTTCATGATCTACTATAAAATCAGCAATGATTTGATCTTTCATGACCTTTAAAGGCGCATAAGTTAAAGAATACTCAGTCAGGGCTAATGCCCATTTTCCAACTCTACTATGTAAAATTGGTTTCTATAACATGTGCTTAATAATGTCAAAATGTGAATAAACAAACACATATGAAGATTTTATATAATGCTTGAGTTTGGTACAAGAAAAGTATAAAGATAAACACAATTTTTCTACCACAGTGTATCTAGTCTCAGCATCATTCATAATTCGACTTAAATAATATATGGATCTTTCGATGCCATCATCATCTTCTTGGGCTAACATACTCCTACCGATTCAGATGTAGAAATGTACAACTTCATGGCTTTGTTCCTCATGGGTGGTAACAACATTGGAGGTTTCAACAAGTACCTCTTAATCTCATCAAAGGCTTATTGATGCTCTGGTTCCCACTTAGATTCGAAATGAATCTTCTCAGAAAGTTAATTTTTCCCAACAAGGATTGAAGTTTTTTTTGTTGGTCGGAGACTCAGTATTTTGTATGGCTTTTGTATTGTTTGAATTTATCTCTATGTTCTTCTTATGAACAACAAATCTAAGAAAATCTCCTACATGAACACAAAAATCACATTTTAATGGGTTCATTTTAAGCCCGTGTTTCCTCATCCTTTTGAATGATTGTCAAAGGCGGTCGAGGTGACCATCCTTAGATGAGGACTTGATGACAATACCATCAATGTACACTTGCATGAATGTTTCAATAAAGTCATGAAAAATCAAGTTCATTACTCTCTAGTATGTGGCACCAGCATTCTTCAGGCCAAAGGCCATTATCATCCATCCGTATGTGCCTAAAACCCCTGGGCATCGAAACTCCATTTTTGCTACATCCTCCTTTGTAATGAAAATTTAGTTGTAACCTGAGTATCCATTAAGAAGACTTAGATATTTGAATCCAACTATCGAATTGACTAACATCTCAGCCACTGGCATTTGATATTCGTCTTTAGAAGTAGCAACATTAAGATCTCTAAAGTCTATGCAGACTCTAAGGGTACCAATTATCTTAATAATTGGAACAATATTAGCAAACCATTTGAAATACCTGGCAGGCCTGATGAATTTATTTCGAAGCAATCTTTCAATCTCATATTTGATCTTCGACATTATTTCAGGTGCGAACCTCCGTGGGGTCTGCTTCACTAGCGTCTTGATGGGTCTGATCGGCAACTTTAGTTCAACTAGATTGTGGCTGAGCCCAGGCATATCATTATAGTCCCATGCAAAGCAATCTCTGAACTCTTTTAGTACCTTAATTACTTCCACTTTTAGGTGTGGGTCAATTTTGGCGCTAATGTACGTCAGGCTTTTTGTCGTCCCATTGTAAGCCATAACAATGTAAGGAAGTTACAGGAAAATGAGGGCAAAGAAGAAGAAAAGAGATAAAAGTGGTGGAAGGAGTATTTATAAGCACTAGGAATCAAACAGTCATGATGGCCAAGTGGCAGTCTGTCGCTCCCAGGATTTTCATCCAGGTACAAACGCGAAAGTGGCGCGGAAAATAGAGTCGCCAGCAATGTATATTTATCCCAAGAGAGGGAAAGGAAACGTTGCATAAACCTGAGGAAGAAGGAAAGGAATGGTCATCGCAACCATAACCTGGTTTCGGGAGTCGGTTACGCGAGGGGAAGGTGTTAGCACCCCACGCGTCCATCGTACTCGATGGGATCCACGCTTGTTGTCTAATCGAAGGGTGAGTTATCCTAAAATCTATGGTTGTACCGACACGGGGAAGGGAAAACAAAGACAGACTCGGTAGGACATCGTCGTCCTAGGCCTATGTATTCCCTTTGTGCAATGGGAAATTCAGAGTCAACGTAGTTCGGACCAAGTTCTTTTTGTGTTTTTTATGAGCGACGTTAAGTTCGCGTCCGGCAGTTAGGGTCGATGCCTGTTTGCGACTTAGACGGAAAGTAACGTGCCCTTTTTGAAAATAGCCTTTAGTTTGACAATCCCGCAGGACAAAAAGGTTTGAAGTTTGTTTGTATTTTTTAAGACAGAAGTGACTTGAGTTAGTTCATAACCCACCTTGAACCAAAGTCCATGACACGGGAACGAATGCGTCGCATGGTCGTCCCCAATGGGACGTATGCTCAACACTCTAGAAGAGAGAAGGGGGACCCCTCAATCTTCACTTCCTATGTTTAAGGCTTATGTGCAAGGCAAGTTGACCTTATTAAGTATCTTAGAAGTGTTAAGAGATGATAAGAGGGACTCAAAAGAAAAGAAAAAAACACTAAGGGGATTCTATCCTAATGTTATCATGCAAAGATGGTCCTAAGGGGAGGTTTGAGAACAACCTAAGCCTAAAGAAAAGAAAAGATGAGAGAAAGAAAAAGTGAGGGTGGACATGGATAACTATCCACACCCTCAAATAACTTACCTCTACCTCTGCATAAAAGGTTAGTACAAAACAGACATACGCAACCATAAGACAAATGAAGACCCAAACAAGTCGCAACCCAAAGAGAAATGGTTACCAACCAAATTAAACTCATCCAAGTCAGAATGTACACCTTAGGGGTGACCCATAATGTTTACCAAACAAAATCAAGCAAATAGAATGCAAACAAGTGGCAAAACACACAAGAAAGTCATCAAAGAAGGAGTAGAAGAAGAATGAGTGGATATGCAAGGTAATCATGCAAGAATGAGTGGTTTTATAACTACATATGACATGAATGTAAAGCTCCAAGGTCAGAAACATACATCAAATGAAGTACAAAGGTATGATATGGCATGGCATACACAAACCAAACATAAGTCATGAATGAGCATAGATGAGAAGAGGTGAGAAGATGAGTCAAAAAGAGGCATGTAAATCAAGCATAGAACATACGCACCAAGTATGCAACAACCTCACACCAATGACCTATAATTGCAATCAAGTGACCTATAATAATTCAAACATGGTTTATGAAGTCAAAGAAGCAATCCCAAATGATGGCACAAGTGCCTTCTCAAACAAGTAATCAAACATGATCAAAGATGTGCATAAAAGAAGACCTCAAACAAAGAGCAATCAAACAATTAGAAAAACACCTTTAACGAATACAAAATTAATTCTCAAAACACCTCAACCAGGGGTAAACATCATGTTAAAAGCTCATGCAAAAATTCACAACATAAGTCACTCAAACAATCATGCAAAGATCAAGTAAGAAACATGAGTCAATATGCAAAAAAGAACGACCAAAATGCAATATGAAATGATTTTAAAAATATGAGAAAAATGTTTTAATGAACTTTAATATGTTGGTGAAACAATACAAAAAGAATGAGTTCAAAATGTTTTATATGCTATGAGAAATAAAATCAGCAAGCTAGGGTATGCATATATGGAATAAATTCAAAAGAAATTAACCCAATAATTAATTCAAGTGCCAAAAATAAATAAAAAATGAAAAATAAAATTTGGAAAAATTTTATAAAACTCTAAACATGCTTCATGAATTTTTTGTAATTTTCAAATGCACAAAACTATTTTTAAAAAAAAGAAAAAAAAAATGCAAACAATGCAATTAAATAAAATAAAATAGAAGAAAAACAAGTAACGGGTGTAATTAGCAGCTCAAACACGTTGGGAATGATACATGGGCTCATATGGGGGGTTTAAATAGCAAGTCCTACCCAAAAAAACATCAGCGAAATAAAAAAAAAGATACAATGAAACCCAGTCAACGGTTAGACTCAACATTCACCATTGGATCAGATCTACGCACCAAATTTAGTCAACCAAACCACAAGTAAGCAAGATAAGAGGCTCAGATTAAAAGTACACCATAATAATGAAACACGCGCACACATCCGATTACTCAGAATTTAAATAAATAACACGTGAGAGGCACACTATATTTTAATGTGTTGGCAGCTTACAAACCGTCAGATGAATCCAACGTCCAAGATCAGTCAATAAAAAACAAAAGTACACGTGATGTGTGATTCAGATTGAAGTGCACGATAGTAATCATGGAACGCCACACACATAACTAAATAAATAAAACAGATTTTTTAAAAACGTGGCATGCTGTGAACCATTGGATTAAGGCCATGAACGGCTGAGATTTCGTCTCCTTCACACAAACCCTACCTCGCCGGAGAAAAAAAACAGACGCCGGAGCCCTAGCTCCGGTCATCCCTTCCGGCCACCTGTAACCAAAAATTTCCCAGAAAATGCCAACAAGTACACTATTCTGACCAGAATTTCACGAGGATTACAAATATGCAATTAAAAATCACAAACTATGTAATAATAAGGAGAATCGAACGAAATAAGTTAGGGTTCAAAACTTTAAAACTCATGACACGCACATATTACACGTCCAATCTCAAAAAAAAATATACCAACATCATCAGTGAGTATCATAGATCATTATGCGCATCAAAAAATTGAGTTTTAAGAGCATGCAATTGTGACTAACCTGAGACCTTAAATAGCTTGAGATACTCCAAGAAACCCATCTGCACGCTCCAGATCACACCACATCAATCCCTAATTGCAAAATAAATGCAATTAGGGCTTGAATCTGACCTAGATCTTGAGTTTTGGAGAAGAGGTCCCCAAATTCGTACCCTATAATACACTTGTTATTAGCTTCAGATGATGGTAGGTTTGTGTTCTATGGAGGCCAAGGATTAAGAATGTGAAAGAGGTTTTTTTAAAAGCTTTTGTGAGTGAGGAGATTCGAAGGAGAGAAGGATTAGGGTTAAAACTTGAAATCTGGTCAAAATAACGTGCCTCCTCTCCAATGAGTGCATGAGTAAGCTTATATACTCTAGGTCATTCCACTGATTATTATTTAGGTCTTATTAATTCCTTGATTAATGAGTTTTGGGTGATTTTGGAAATTTGCATTTTGAATCATACACCCCCCTCCATGCGTGTACACCTTAGCTTCCTATGATGGATCACTCACTTGTCAATTTCTAATCACGCCTGAATGGAATTTGGGCCTTGAAATGTCTTGGTTTGTGAGTTTTGATGCACCTTGCCATTTTGCATAATGTGAAATAAGTGATGAATAAGTCATGGATCCACTTGATTACAAGGCCAAAGATGATCCTCATGAGGTGCACTTGGATGTTGGAATGCGACTTGAAGCAATAGAATCAATTATAGGTCCATATGTCCCAAAATGCAAAAGTTGTGAAAATGGAACCATGAGAAAACCCTAAAAACCACCTTGCCTTCTTTTGATCATAACTTGAGTTTCACAAATGATATGGAGACCATCTAGTACTTGTTAGAAAGGGGAGAAAAAGATCTTCAACTTTCATGTTTGAGAAAAATTCATTTGAAGCTTCCTTGGCGGTGAAAAGTCAAGTTGAATGTAGTGAAAAAACTTGCTAAAAATGGAAACTTTCAAATTATAGGTCATTTCCATATTTAGTAACTTTAGCACAAACTCTTGATCCTTGATAAATGGTATGAAACTTGACCCTTGAAGAACATCTTCTCCTCTTGAACTGCCTCAGGCACCTTGACCCCATGCTAAGAACCAATGATATGCACACATGATAATGCAAAAAATGAAATGATACATAAGCCAGTTAGTACTAAAGGTAGGAGAGCAAATTTTGGGGTGCTACAGCTGCCCCTATTCAATCAACTTGGTCCTGAAGGTATGATAGCAACGACTGTCATGCATTCAAAGGATTCACGGGGATTGAATACCAAAAGAAACCTAAAATTTAAAATCCTCAAAGGAGGGACGACTCCACTGGAATGTATTGAAAATAATGTATTGAAATGTCATGAAATAAACACAAACGAGTGTTAACTACGCTGGGGATAAACACGGACGGGTGTCAAGGAGTCAAAGATATCAGATACGAATAGGGTACTGAAAAGATACACGGACGGGTGTAAAAAGGTTCAATACGGACGGGTATCGAAAAGATACACAGACGGGTGTAAAGAGTTCAATACGGACGGGTATCGAAAAGATACACGTACGGGTGTAAAAGGATTCAATACGGACGGGTATCGAAAAGGTACACGGACGGGTGTAAAAGGATTCAATACGGACGGGTATCGAAAAGGTACACGGACGGGTGTAAAAAGCTTCAATACGGACGGGTATCGAAAAGGTACACGGACGGGTGTAAAATGTTTCAATACGGACGGGTATCGAAAAGGTACACGGAAGGGTGTAAAAAGGTAAATTTACTGGGGATTGATCTCGCTGGGGAATGGAAGGCAACACGGACGGGTTTCATCCAAAGGTCAATACGGATGGGTATCGAAATCAAAGGTTCAAACAGGGACGGGTGCTGAAAGGACACGGACGGGCGTCAAATGTCAATGCGGACGGGCATTGAAACAAAGGTTTAAACACGGACGGGTGCTGAAAGAACACGAACGGGTGCCAAATGTCAATATGGACAGGCATTGAAACAAAAGTTCAAACGCGAACGGGTGCTGAAAGGACATGGACGGGCGTCAAAAGTCAATACGGACGGGCATTGGCTTAAAAGGTTCAAACACGGACGGGTGCTGAAAGGACACGGACGGGCGTCAAACGGTAAAAACCCTTGAGGGAGTAAACCAAAGGACCGCCTGGACGAAGGGGTAAAAATGAAATCATGGATTAACGCTCCTGGCAAACAACTCTGCAAGGGAATGTCAAATATTGCTTTGAATGACTAAACCCAACACTCGTGGAGTAAAGTCGAATGATATTCTCCGAAATCTGCTTTTTTCCCGACGAAGGAAAACTCAAACCTGGCTTATGCTTCGGATGCCTATGTTTGAATTTTGCCGTAATGCTCCACACGAAGTGGAAATGCTACGAATTTGAGGATGCAATGCAAATGCTTATGATATGCAAAAAGGGTCCCTCCAGCAAAATAAATGCTGGAGAGAAAAGACCAATTCAGCTGGGGATGACAAAAATAAATTGTCCTCTGAATCCAGGAACTCTGCTGAGAAGGATCACACTGACCGACTCTTTGGATCCACAACTTCTGTCGGGGATGAAATCCAAAAGCATATACACCCTACCGGGGATTACACATGTCCTTTACTGAAAGTGACATCGAACCTGAGATTCCTCCTCTGCTGGGGGGAGTTGAGAATGAATGCCAATAACGGAACCGAAAGTCTGTTACTGAGGATTGCCAATAACAGATGGGCATAGGACCTGCTGGGGGATGCCAGCCTATAATACCATCCTGCTTGGGGAAAACAGTCCATAATACCATCCTGCTTGGGGATACTGCTGAACTTAGCCTGCTGATGGGGAGAATGACTTTACTCCCACCTTGCTGGGGATTAGAATATGACATTGTCGGCGAAAGCACGCTTCCTGACTGGATGGGGAAAGTGAACACCCTGATTCTGTGGGGAAATAATGTCTTGATCCAGAGAAAATACTTCCCAAGTCTCCTGCTGGGGAAGGTCTGCTCTGTTGAGGAAAGGTGCAATCTCAATGTTGGGGAGAGCAACCCTACTGGGGGAGTACAATGCTGTTGCCCTGCAGGTCAAATAACAACAAATAGAATATGCCACAACATGACTATCACTATTAATGCCTAAGTAATTTCTACTGCTTTTCGTTATGCTCCGCAAAGCTCGAAGTTTTATATGCAATGTTTATCAAAAATATCGGACGTTTTTGCAAACAAAACAGTAAAAGTAAAACAAACAAACGGAAAGCTCTCTGAGTGAAATGAAAATTTTATTGAGAAAAGTGGCATGTAAATAGGCATTTACAATTGGAATCAATTCCTAAAAAGAGGTAATTGCGCAAAAGCAAAAGGAAAATACATATGTCGGCAATGCGGGAACAAATATCCACCATGATTCGACTCAGCTATGACCTATATGTCTTGCTTATCCACAAATATCTTGATCTTTGAAGAGACTAACTGTACTGATTCCTTTCTTTCAGAATTTCCAAGTATCGAAAACACTCACAGATCGAACGTAGACCATAGCCTTTCGCTTTCAAATCCCTAACTTTTGCCTGGATCGCCCTTTTCAGGTTTTCAATCCATCGGGATACCCATTCTTGCCAAAGTTGCCTTTACCAGTTTTCAACTTTGCGGGTTTACATGTTTCTTTTTTTACATTTTATCCCTAATTTTTTCCCTAACCTTTTCCTTTTTATGGTTCGCCGGGATGCCCTTTTTTGCCTGGACTTTCTTTTTATGTCCAGCGGGTCTCTTTTATGCGAAGAATTTTTTGCCTACGTCTGCGTTCACAGGGGATGTAAAATCTTCGCCATCCATAGTTGAAAGTAGTAAGGCTCCACCAGAGAAAACCTTTCTTACTACATATGGCCCCTCGTAGTTTGGAGTCCATTTTCCCCTGTGATCTGTCTGAGGAGGCAGGATCCTTTTCAAAACCAATTCACCTGTCTGAAAACTCCGAGGATGCACTTTCTGGTCAAAGGCGTGCTTCATCCTGCTCTGATACAACCGACCATGTGCGATGACTGCCAATCTCTTTTCTTCAATAAGGTTCAACTGATCCAATCTGGAACGCACCCATTCAGCTTCATCAAGCTTCACATCTGCCAGAATTCTCAAAGACAGAATCTCGACCTCTAAGGGTAAAACCGCTTCCATACCATATACCAATGAGAAAGAGGTTGCCCCAGTTGACGTACGCACCGAAGTATGGTACCCATGTAGGGCATAAGGTAGCATCTCATGCCAGTCTTTATACGTTACCACCATCTTCTGCACAATCTTCTTGATATTCTTATTCGCTGCCTCAACAACACCATTCATCTTCGGACGATATGGAGAGGAATTATGATGTTCGATCTTAAAACTCTGACATAGTTCCTTCATCATCTTATTGTTCAAATTCGAGCCATTATCAGTAATGATTCTCTCCGGGACCCCATAACGACAGATGATATCCTTCTTTATAAACCGGGCTACCACTTGCTTGGTGACGTTGGCGTACGAGGCTGCTTCCACCCACTTTGTGAAATAGTCAATGGCAACCAAAATGAAACGATGCCCATTGGAAGCAGTGGGCTCAATCTTTCCAATCATATCTATGCCCCACATTGCAAAAGCCCAAGGAGATGATAACACGTTTAGAGGCGTGGGCAGTACATGCATCTTATCTGCGTAAATCTGGCATTTATGGCACTTTCGGGCGTACTTGAAACAATCAGACTCCATAGTCATCCAATAATATCCTGCCCTCAACAACTTTCTAGCCATGGTGTGTCCACTGGAATGAGTACCAAAAGAACCCTCGTGAACTTCCTCCATCAATAAGCCTGCCTCGTGTTCATCAACACAATGTAGCAAGACCATATCGAAGTTCCTCTTATATAACACATCATCCTTGTTCAGAAATAAGTTACTTGCCAACCTTCTCAGAGTCTTCTTATCCTTGGTGGAGGCACCCTCTGGGTACTCCTGTCTCTTCAGAAAAACCTTAATATCATGATACCACGGTTTTCCATCAGACACATCTTCAATTGCAAACACAAAAGCTGGTCTATCCAGATGCATGATTCTAATCGACAGAGTTTCGTTCCAACGGTTCACCTTATACATGGATGCCAATGTCGCCAACGCATCAGCCATCTGATTCTCAGCTCGGGGCACATGATGAAAATCCACCCTGTCAAAGAAAGGTAACAACCTTCTGGCATAGTTGTTATAAGGCACCAAATTCGCCCGACGAGTCTCCCATTCTCCTATAATCTGATTAACTACCAACGCGGAATCACCATAGACATCGAGGTTCTTAATTCTCAAATCAATTACTTCTTCTAACCCCATGATGCATGGTTCATACTCCGCCTCGTTGTTGGTACACACGAATGCTAACCGGGCAGTGAAAGGTATATGAGAACCCTTTGGGGTTGTAATGATTGCCCCAATTCCATTACCATATGAGTTGACAGCCCCATCAAAAATCAGCTTCCATTGAGACCCAATATCAGGTCCTTCATCAGGTAGAGGCTCTTCACAATCTTTCATTTTCAGAAACATAACATGTTCGTCTGGAAATTCAAACTTCATTGGCTGATAATCCTCGACCGGCTGTTCAGCAAGATATTCTGACAGAACACTTCCCTTAATGGCCTTCTGGGAAACATACTGAATATCGTATTCTGTCAAAACCATCTGCCAACGGGCTATCCTTCCAGAAAGTGCTTGCTTCTCAAACACGTACTTAATCGGATCCATCTTCGAAATCAACAAGGTTGTGTGGTTTAACATATACTGCCTCAGGCGCTTGGCTGCCCAAGCGAGTGTACAACATGTCTTTTCCAACATAGAGTATCTTGATTCACAATCAGTGAACTTCTTACTCAGGTAGTAAATGGCGTGCTCTTTCCTACCTGTCTCGTCGTGTTGACCGAGCACACAACCCATTGAGTTCTCAAGAACCGTAAGGTACATAATTAACGGTCTCCCGGGCACTGGTGGCATAAGGACTGGAGGTTCCTGCAAATACTCCTTTATCTTTTCAAACGCCTCTCGACAATTTTCATTCCACCTGACCTCCTGATCTTTTCTTAACAACTTGAAAATTGGTTCACACGTGGTCGTAAGATGAGAGATGAACCTAGCAATGTAATTCAACCTCCCCAAGAAACCATGAACCTCTTTCTCTGTTCTTGGCTCAGGCATCTCTTGTATGGCTCTTATTTTTGCAGGATCAACCTCGATACCTCTTTCACTAACAATGAACCCCAGCAATTTACCAGACCTCACACTGAAAGTGCACTTGTTCGGCTTCAATCTTAGTCTGAACTTCCTCAACCTTTCAAACAGCTTCTGAAGGTTCACCAGGTGTTCTTCCTCTGTCTGTGACTTCGCAATCATGTCATCAACATAGACTTCAATCTCCTTGTGAATCATATCATGAAAGAGAGTCACCATTGCCCGCTGATAGGTTGCTCCAGCATTCTTCAATCCAAAGGGCATTACCTTGTAGCAAAATGTTCCCCACGGTGTTATGAACGTAGTCTTCTCCATGTCCTCTGGGGCCATTTTGATTTGGTTATACCCAGAGAAGCCATCCATGAAGGAAAATACAGAATATTGAGCAGTATTGTCCGCCAACATGTCAATGTGGGGGAGCGGGAAATCATCCTTCGGGCTCACCCTATTCAAATCTTGGTAATCAACACACATCCTGACCTTCCCATCCTTCTTAGGTACAGGTACAATATTAGCAACCCACGGAGGATAATTTGTCACAGCAAGAAATCTGGCGTCCAACTGTTTCTGAACCTCTTTCTTGATCTTGACAGCCATATCTGGTTTCGTCCTTCTCAGTTTCTGCTTGACTGGAGTACAACCCTCTTTAAGCGGCAACCGGTGTGCAACAATGTCAGTGTCAAGCCCGGGCATGTCTTGGTAAGACCAGGCGAATATATCCACATACTCTCGCAGCAACTCAACCAATCTTCCTTTAACAGTGTCTTCCAAGGCAGTCCCAACCCTTACTTCTCGTTTAACATCCTCGGTTCCTAGATTAACAATCTCAACTTCCTCCTGATAAGGTAGAATAACCCTTTCCTCTTGTTTCAGTAGCCTGGCTAATTTTTCTGGTAAGTCACAGTCTTCGTCAGTCTCTTCTTCGGCCTGATAGATGGGATTGTCGAAGTCATATCGAGCCATAGCTAAGTCATGAAGGGTGGAATCTGAACAAAGGAACCTGCATGATGGATGTTTTATGTTTATTATGAGTGCAACAAACAAGAAAACACATTGCCATTTCGATGTGGGTTAATGCAAAAAGTAAAAAACAGAAAAACAGGGATCGAAATATTTGAATGAAAAATCGTCCTTTATTGATGATAAAAGTAGCAAATAAAACATCCAAGCCCTACAAATAAATATCACTACGTCTTGGGCAGAACGTAGGATTTAACATAAGAGAAAACATAAGTAAATTACTCTGGGTGAGTCACTTGGATGACTTTCTCGGAAGACCAGTTGCCTAAACTCTGACCAGGGGTGCAGGGACGGATCCATTCATCCATGTCACAGTCACTATCTCCTTCCTCCTCAATAGCATTAACCTGATTAAAGAAAACCCCAGCACTTATGAACCGAATCAGGCCAGCATACTTGGGAGGCTCTTGAGCTCGTCGGGGTGGCTTGTACCCTAGTCCATGGGTATCCTGCTTTCTTTGAACATCAATGACACTGCCCCACGTCTGAGAACCACCAGCTTCAACTATAGCGCGCGCCTCTTTGAAAGAGGACATCGAAACCTCTGGTTGTCTGACAACTTCGGGCTGGGCAACCACCTCAGGCTGACTGACTACCTTTGGGGGTTCCTCGGGAATTTTCACAGCTTCAAAGGCTTGGCACAAAGTTTCCTGTACTTCACCATCTACCTCTACATACCTGAAGGTCGATAGGTGACTCACCATGATCTCTTCCTCACCACAAACAGTCACAACGTGGCCATCCACCATATACTTCAACTTCTGGTGCAGCGTAGATGTTACTGCTCCAGCACCATGGATCCAAGGGCGACCCAACAAACAACTATAGGCAGGCTGAATATCCATTATGTAAAAGGTGGTGTTGAAAATCTCAGGACCCACCTTGATCGGCAGAACTAACTCTCCAAAAACTGACCTCTTGGAACCATCAAAAGCACGTACCACCAAGTCACTCGGTGTACAAATCAACCCACGAGTATCTAACTTCATCAAAGCCTTCTTCGGCAGCACATTCAAAGATGACCCAGTATCAACTAACACATGCGACATTAAGGAACCACGGCATTCCACTGAAATATGCAGAGCGTTATTGTGATTCCTCCCAGCTAGAGTCAGATCTAAATTAGTGAAACCCAAGCCATTACCAGCATTCACATGAGCCACAACCCCTTCTAACTGGTTGACAGATATTTCCTGCGGTACATAAGCCATGTTCAGAACCTTTAGTAATGCATTTCGGTGTGCCTCAGAGCACAACAGTAAGGATAGAATGGAAATCTTCGATGGAGTTTGGTGAAGTTGATCTACAATCTTGAAATCACTTTTCCTGATCAATCTCATAAACTCCTCTACATCTTCTGAGAAAGTATCCCCAACTGGATTTGTCACAGGATTATTCACTTCCTGCCTCTGTATAGAGTCATCCATCACCTGTTTACCTTTGTCTTGTTTTGAACTGCCAACTTGATCCTCAGACGAAATAAAGACTCTACCACTCCTAGTGGTAGTCCCTGCTTCAACAAGATTTTCAACCCCTGTATTCACAGCTGATGTCTTTACCAATTCCTGCTTCTTACCATTAACAAATACCTCGGCCCCATAGTTCCATGGGATAGCCTTGGTACTCTCATACAGGACTCGTCCAGGAACAGTGATAATGACTGGCGCTGGTCTCGCCGACGCTGATATAGTTATTGTCTTAAACGGAATTGTTATTGTGGCAACATCAATCTCTCTGTCAATAACTTTACTGTGCCTACAAGCCCTGTCAAACTGTAATATCCCTTCACTGATCATTCTCTAAATACCTGCTTTCAATAAATCACAACCGCCTGGCTGCGACACACATCCTACACAACCTTCATCACAGCCGGGAAATACCTCTCCCTTCAACAGTCTTTCCTTCACCACACCCAAGGGAGTTTGGACTTTGTTCACATCTGAAATCAAACTCAAGTCTTCACAGTCTTTAATAATAGCATTGACCCTCGGCCCACCGTGATTCGGCATCGGGTTCTGATTCACATTTGGAGCATCATTGGTGAAATTGATGGCTTTGGAATCCACTAAATCTTGAACCAGATGCTTAAAAGCTCTACAGTTCTCAGTATGATGTCTGGGTGCTCCAGAATGGAATTCACAGTGGGCGTTGGCGTCATAGCCTGGAGGTGGATTACCAGTAGGTGGAGCCAATGTTCTCTTCTGAATTAACTGTAGCTGTAACAAGTGCTGAAATAATTGAGAGTAGGGAATGGGCGGAGTGTCAAGATGCCTATCCCGCCTAGACGCAGGCTGTGGTCTGCGAGGAACCTGATTTTGTTGTTGAGGTACTGCTGGCTACTGAGGTGCTGCTGGGATGGTTACAGAAGCCACCCGCTGATTGAAATTTTGACGAGGTCCTTCTCTACCATGATATGAAAACACAGAGTTTGTATTTCCCTCCTTCTTCTTGTAACCACTGGCATAAGGCTTCTTACCTCCTTCAGATGATGACCTATCACCGCCTGACATTTTTCCCTCCTTAATTCCGCTTTCCACCATCTCTCCTACTAAGATGAGATCAACAAACTTTCCAGTCATACACGGTACCAGCTTTTCATAGTAATGACCTTGCAAGGTGGCCATAAACATACTTATCATTTCTCGCTCCAACATGGGAGGCTGAACCCTCGCTGCCAGTTCTCGCCACCTCTGAGCGTATTCCTTGAAACTCTCATTGTTCTTCTGTGACAAATTCTGCAGCTGTGTTCTGTTTGGAGCCATGTCAGTGTTATATTGATAGTGTTTGATAAATGCCCCTGCCAGCTCTCTCCAACTACGGACATCTTTCCTCTCTAGTTGCATATAACATTCCAGGGATGCCCCAGATAGGCTATCCTGAAAGCAATGCATCATCAGCTTCTCATTCTTTGCATGAGCAGCCATTTTACTTGCGTATGCCCTCACGTGAGTCCTTGGGCAAGTCATACCATTGTACTTTTCAAAAGTAGGAGTCTGAAACTTATGTGGGATAATGATGCCTGGAACCAGCCCCAAATCCTCCAGATCCATACCCACAGAATCTTGATTCACAACACCCTTTAGTTGTTCCTCAATCAACCTGAATCTCTAATCATTGTCAATCTGGGGACCAGCATCCCCACCCGGCACAGAGAATGCATCTTCCTGAAGATCATCATACTGACGGCCATGAATTGCGCAGACACTGTTACCTCCCCCCACTAAAGTGGGAACCACAACATTTTCTCCTCTGCCCGGAGGGATCATAACACCAGTAACAGGAATACCTCCGCCCGGAGGGCCATTCTGAACATTATTACCAGTAACACCAGTATGAACTCCTCCATGAAGGACACCCACTTCATCAATTCTCGCAATCAGTGGCTGAACAAGAGTCCTTAACTGCTCTTGGCCTTGAGCAACACCTTGCATTAAATCCATGAATTGATTCATGTGGGTCCGCATCTCAGTCATCTCGACTTGTAGTTGATCCATGACTTTCTTCTGATTTTGTCTGGTAGAATATCGGTGAATGTGTTGATCCGCAATCCTGCGCTGAGATGAGAATAAGATAAGAACACCAGAGATAAACACATGTTATGCAAAATGATCATGAATATGCAAATGCAAATGAACATGTTTGAATATTCGCAGGGCGATCCACCCCTTGATTCCAGTTTAACAACAAGATAGAACGGAACTTCTGCTCATGTATTAAGAAAAACCAGAGGATAACCAATTGTCAACAATCACAACCCAAAATAATAAGTATGAACACAATAATCATAGATCCCAACCAACAAGCCTGGTGGTGATCCAAATACAATAAAATAAAATAGAAAACTACGGCATGTCATCAAAGTCCACTAGTGCCAATCCCCCCATCCATTATGCTCTTTGCTCCAGTCTTGAATTTCCTTGAACAACTTTTTGGTGTCGGGATGCTTCGGTCTCTGAATTAGCTCTTGAATGAGAACATCTCTCCTATGCATGATCCCTTTCAAGTATCGGTAATGCAACTCCCAAGCGTCTTCTTTAAAAACACCATCCATGCTAAGACCCTCATTTCTAGGTCTCTTTACTTCAGCTTGGATCTTTAGTTCCTCTATGGAGGCTATGGCTTCATTGAGTCGACCCTCGACTGCTTGTCTCTGGAATACCCCTGATAGGATCTCAGCGTCTTTTTTCTTGAGCTTCAACTTCAATTGATCAATCTGAGCTAGATAATCGTCTTCCTTTCGCTTATTATCAGCCATTGCAGTGTCTCGGTGAGCATTGAACTTGTGAATTTTCAACAAAGCCTTGGCCAATTCCTCCTTTTTAGACTTGAGAACCTTACTGATACCCTCTAGAGCTTGCTTCATCCTTTGTCTGGTTGTGACCTTGTCAGCTAGCTCCTTTTCTTCCTTAGCGAGAAGCTCTGTCTTCAACTCGGCGATATGAACAGCTTCACCCTGATCATGTTTCAACTGATAAATCTCTCTTTGTAGCTCACTGTTTTCTTCTCGCAGCTTTTCCTTTTCAGCCCACAACTTGTTAAACTTCTCTATCTCAACTGTGGTAGGAGGCTCAATCAGCAAGGGGTAAGATGATGGTTCTTTGGAGAATGGTAAAAGCTCATTCTCTACCCTTTTCTGAATCCAATCTTCATACGCAGGAAATGTTTTGTTGTTGCTCTTCCCAAAAGAAGTCTTCCCCTTTTTATGACGATCTTCCCAAGTATTTGCAGCTTCTTTTAATAGTTCTGGATTGATTTCCCCACTCAGATATTGAGATTCTTGGACATCCTCGTCTTTTGGTGGCTCTTTCAAGGCGTACCCGAATTGCCTAATAGCAAGAATGGGGTTGTAGTTAATTCCCCCTTTCCTTCCTATTAGAGGCACATTCGGGAGACCTCCACAACTGATCATGATATCTTGGCCCAACAAGTCACGGTTAACCCAAACTAGATTATCTGCCCTCAAGCCCATCAATCTTTTGGACCAATCCAATGTTCCTTGAGTATCTACAAATGCCCCAGATTTGGGAAGACGATCAGCAAACCATTTGTAGAAGACTGGCGCACAAAAATTAAGGGGTCCTCCCCTCCTCTTCTCGTTCTTATAATGCACTGAATAATACAGATCTCCAAGCAAAGTAGGTATCGGATTCTTCGTGGTAAATATCCAGACAGCGTGCATGTCCACAAAATCCTTCATATTTGGAAACAACACCATTCCATAGACACACATAGCCAAGATGGCGTTGAAAACTGACCAACATCTAGCCTTAGCATACACAGCAGCCTGTTCTACCAAAAATTTCACATGAAAGCCTTTACACCCTCCCTTACTGGCAATGTTGTTTTTCAACAAAGATGGATCCAAATGCAAAGCCTCGGAGACCTTTCCCAAATCAGGAAGTTCTTTAGAAGGATAGAAATGAGCCTCTTCTTTGATAGAAACATCCAGAATGAGAGCAAATTCCTCCAATGTCGGAGCCAAAAGATAATCAGTGAATAGAAAACATCGCAGGTGAGGGTCATAGAATTGCACCAGAGTGTGCAAAGCCCTATACTCGTATTCAGTGATGTTGCGAGCAAAATTCAGAATTCTTCCATACTCTCCTCTAAAGTCTGCCAATACCCCAGGTTCTGCCATAGACACAATCTTGTGAACAAGATCCAGAATAAGTGATGGGAACTTGTACACTATGATGTTCTTTCTCTTCTCAGTACTCATCCTTAATAGTCTTCAGAAACCAGAATCAAGGATAGGATGCAACCCTGCGAATGAATAAATATGTTAGGATGCAAAATGATGATGCAAATGCACACATGGGATCAAGGATGCCACACAGACTGGACAACTGCTGCACTGAACAAGCTGAATAACCACAAAGATCTGCCCAAATACTCAGAATACCAGAATAACCATAATACCACACTGATAAATCTGCTGACCAGAAAACCTGGTATGTTGAAGGTCAAGGTTACCTGCAAACCTGTAAACACCCTGCCCTCTCACGTGTGGGTACTAGAAAGCCAAGGATTCTCAATATCATGGGCTCTCAGGTCGAGAAATGATGATACGTTCACCATTTCTGGTTTGGCATCATCACCAATCGAGGAGGCCTCAACTGATTCCCCTCAAAAGAAAACATCCTATGGCAAGTCCTCAGTTTCAGCACTGAGGTCGAGAAGCAATAGTACATTCATCCTTCAGGGTACAGTACTATCGCCAATTGAGGAGTGCTTCCACTGACTCTTTTCCAAAAGGAAACCCTATAGCAAGTTCCCAGCATTGGGTCCTCGGATCGACATGTGTAATGGGTTTGCCATTTCTGGTCTGCCATTATCACGTCTCGAGAGGAGTGCCGTTACTGAGTCCTCGGGAATGGCCGCCAGAGTCGACAGTTTTCCAAGTTACATTCAATCATCTGCACCAATGCGCAGGATAGAACATTACTAAGGAAAACCTCGTCTGGATGTGGAATTTTCATGTATACTACGTCTGGCCAAATGCCACACAAGTCACACTACTTTCCACCCTAATCCTACATGTGCGCTCAAGCCTGGGTATTGGGCTTATCTCTCAGGACTCCTAACCCGCCAAACAGAAAAACGGTGCAGCAGATGATAATAATATGCAATGCAGTAAATGCGGTAAAAATAAAATACAACGAATAAAGCAAAACAAAAACAAAAACACCCAAAGAGAACAAAAACAAACAAGCGCTAGGACTGACTCGCTTAGGGAACTAGCAATGTCCCCAGCAGAGTCGCCAGCTGTCGGTCCCAAGATTTTCATCCAGGTACAAACGCGAAAGTGGCGCGGAAAACAGAGTCGCCAGAAATGTATATTTATCCCAAGAGAGGGAGAGGAAACGCCGCATAAACCTGAGGAAGAAGGAAAGGAATGGTCATCACAACCATAACCTGGGTTCGGGAGTCGGTTACGCGAGGGGAGGGTGTTAGCAGCCCACGCGTCCATCGTACTCGATGGGATCCACGCTTGTTGTCTAATCTAAGGGTGAGTTATCCTAAAATCTATGGCTGTACCGACACGGGGAAGGGAAAACATAGACAGACTCAGTAGGACATCGTCGTCCTAGGCCTACTTATTCCCTTTGTGCAATGGGAAATTCAGAGTCAACGTAGTTCGGACCAAGTTCTTTTTGTGATTTTTATGAGCGACGTTAAGTTCGCGTACGGCAGTTAGGGTCGATGCCTGTTTGCGACTTAGACGGAAAGTAACGTGCCCTTTTTGAAAATAGCCTTTAGTTTGACAATCCCGCAGGACAAAAAGGTTTGAAGTTTGTTTGTATTTTTTAAGATAGAAGTGACTTGAGTTAGTTCATAACCCACCTTGAACCAAAGTCTATGACACGGGAACGAATGCGTTGCATGGTCGTCCCCAATGGGACGTATGCTCAATACTCTAGAAGAGAGAAGGGGGACCCCTCAATCTTCACTTCCTATGTTTAAGGCTTGTGTGCAAGGCAAGTTGACCTTATTAAGTATCTTAGAAGTGTTAAGAGATGAGAAGAGGGACTCAAAAGAAAAGAAAAAAACACTAAGGGGATTCTATCCTAATGTTATCATGCAAAGATGGCCCTAAGGGGAGGTTTGAGAACAACCTAAGCCTAAAGAAAAGAAAAGATGAGAGAAAGAAAAAGTGAGGGTGGACATGGATAACTATCCACACCCTCAAATAACTTACCTCTGCCTCTGCATAAAAGGTTAGTACAAAACAGACATACGCAACCATAAGACAAATGAAGACCCAAACAAGTCGCAACCCAAAGAGAAATGGTTACCAACCAAATGAAACTCATCCAAGTCAGAATGTACACCTTAGGGGTGACCCATAATGTTTACCAAACAAAATCAAGCAAATAGAATGCAAACAAGTGGCAAAACACACAAGAAAGTCATCAAAGAAGGAGTAGAAGAAGAATGAGTGGATATGCAAGGTAATCATGCAAGAATGCTTCAAATAGTATCCTAGTCAGAATTTGGATGACCTAAATGTGTGCCTAAATATACTATACAAGTGTCACATGAGGCATACACACAAGTATCCAAGCATTAAGAGCCATTAAAAGAAGGAGAAGGAAGCATGTAAGTGAAACATGTTCAAGTATGCAAGATGAAACATGAATAACATATGACATGAATGTAAAGCTCCAAGGTTAGAAACATACATCAAATGAAGTTCAAAGGTATGATATGGCATGGCATACACAAACCAAACATAAGTCATGAATGAACATAGATGAGAAGAGGTGAGAAGATGAGTCAAAATAGGCATGTAAATCAAGCATAGAACATACGCACCAAGTATGCAACAACCTCACACCAATGACCTATAATTGCAATCAAGTGACCTATAATAATTCAAACATGGTTTATGAAGTCAAAGAAGCAATCCCAAATGATGGCACAAGTGCCTTCTCAAACAAGTAATCAAACATGATCAAAGATGTGCATAAAAGAAGACCTCAAACAAAGAGAAATCAAACAATTAGCAAAACACCTTTAACGAATACCAAATTAATTCTCAAAACACCTCAACCAGGGGTAAACATCATGTTAAAAACTCATGCAAAAATTCACAAGATAAGTCACTCAAACAATCATGCAAAGATCAAGTAAGAAACATGAGTCAATATGCAAAAAAGAAGGACCAAAATGCAATATGAAATGATTTTAAAAATATTAGAAATTTTTTTTAATGAACTTCAATATGTTGGTGAAACAATACAAAAATAATGAGTTCAAAATGTTTTATATGCTATTAGAAATAAAATCAGCAAGCTAGGGTATGCATATATGGAATAAATTCAAAAGAAATTAACCCAATAATTAATTCAAGTGCTAAAAATAAAATAAAAAATGAAAAATAAAATTTGGAAAAATTTTATAAAACTCTAAACATGCTTCATGATTTTTTTGTAATTTTCAGATGCACAAAACTATTTTTTAAAAAAAGAAAAATAAAATGCAAACAATGCAATTAAATAAAATAAAATAGAAGAAAAATAAGTAGAGGGTGTAATTAGCAGCTCAAACACGTTGGGAATGATACATGGGCTCACATGGGGGGTTCAAATAGCAAGTCCAGCCCAAAAAAACATCAGCGAAATAAAAAAAAGATACAATGAAACCCAGTCAACGGTCAGACTCAACACTCACCATTGGATCAGATCTACGCACCAAATTTAGTCAACCAAACCACAAGTAAGCAAGATAAGAGGCTCAGATTAAAAGTACACCATAATAATGAAACACGCGCACACATCCAATTACTCAAAATTTAAATAAATAACACGTGAGAGGCACACTATATTTTAATGCGTTGGCAACTTACAAACCGTCAGATGAATCCAACGTCCAAGATCAGTCAATAAAAAACAAAAGTACACATGATGTGTGATTCAGATTGAAGTGCACGATAGTAATCATGGAACACCACACACATAACTAAATAAATAAAACAGATTTTTTAGAAACGTGGCATGCTGTGAACCATTGGATTAAGGCCATGAACAACTGAGATTTCGTCTCCTTCACACAAACCCTACCTCGCCGAAGAAAAAAACCAGACGCCGGAGCCCTAGCTCCGGTCGTCCCTTCCGGCCACCTGCAACCAAAAATTTCCCAGAAAATGCCAACAAGTACACTATTCTGATCAGAATTTCACGAGGATTACAAATATGCAATTAAAAATCACAAACGATGTAATAATAAGGAGAATCGAACGAAATAAGTTAGGGTTCAAAACTTTAAAACTCACGACACGCACATATTACACGTCCAATCTCAAAACAAAATATACCAACATCATCAGTGAGTATCATAGATCATTATGCGCATCAAAAAATTGAGTTTTAAGAGCATGCAATTGTGACTAACCTGAGACCTTAAATAGCTTGAGATACTCCAAGAAACCCGTCTGCACGCTCCAGATCACACCACAACAATCCCTAATTGCATTCTGACCTAGATCTTGAGTTTTGGAGAAGAGGTCCCCAAATTCGTACTCTATAATACACTTGTTATTAGCTTCAGATGATGGTAGGTTTGTGTTCTATGGAGGCCAAGGATTAAGAATGTGAAAGAGGTTTTTTTAAAAGCTTTTGTGAGTGAGGAGATTCGAAGGAGAGAAGGATTAGGGTTAAAACTTGAAATCTGATCAAAATAACGTGCCTCCTCTCCAATGAGTGCATGAGTAAGCTTATATACTCTAGGTCATTCCACTGATTATCATTTAGGTCTTATTAATTCCTTGATTAATGAGTTTTGGGTGATTTTGGAAATTTGCATTTTGAATCATACACCCCCCTCCATGCGTGTACACCTTAGCTTCCTATGATGGATCACTCACTTGTCAATTGCTAATCACACCTGAATGGAATTTGGGCCTTGAAATGTCTTGGTTTGTGAGTTTTGATGCACCTTGCCATTTTGCATAATGTGAAATAAGTGATGAATAAGTCATGGATCCACTTGATTCCAAGGCCAAAGATGATCCTCATGAGGTGCACTTGGATGTTGGAATGTGACTTGAAGCAATAGAATTAATTATAGGTCCATATGTCCCAAAATGCAAAAGTTGTGAAAATGGAACCATGAGAAAACCCTAAAAACCACCTTGCCTTCTTTTGATCATAACTTGAGTTTCACAAATGATATGGAGACCATCTAGTACTTGTTGGAAAGGGGAGAAAAAGATCTTCAACTTTCATGTTTGAGAAAAATTCATTTGAAGCTTCCTTGGTGGTGAAAAGTCAAGTTGAATGTAGTGCAAAAACTTGCTAAAAATGGAAACTTTCAAATTATAGGTCATTTCCATATTTAGTAACTTTAGCACAAACTCTTGATCCTTGATAAATGGTATGAAACTTGACCCTTGAAGAACATCTTCTCCTCTTGAACTGCCTCAGGTACCTTGACCCCATGCTAAGAACCAATGATATGCACACATGATAATGCAAAAAATGAAATGATACATAAGCCAGTTAGTAATAAAGGTAGGAGAGCAAATTTTGGGGTGCTACACAGTCGACGACGGTTTTGTGACTGTTCCATTCCACTGTAGTGGGAAAGCTAGTGGGAGTAGCTAAAAACTCACGACCTAGGGAGTAGCTTTTGGAAATTGTGATGCAGAAAGTTGTCATCATTACACGTGATTTCAGCAGATGGGGCACAAAGTCGAAATTTAGCAAGAGTAAAATGCCAGTTCTCAATCGAAGAGAATCTCAGCCAAAACTGGCCTTTTAGGGGGCAATTTGTTAGCTGGAAAATTTTGACAAAGAAAAGAGAAACAAGTCAAAGGGAAGTTTGACATCACAAGTGAAGAAGTCGAAGCAAGTTTGTCAGAAGATACTGCAGACCAAGGTCGAAGAAGTCTCGACGAACCACCTGTCAGAAGGAAGTTGTAGCAAGCTCGACAGATAGTCATTCTGATTAAGGTCGAAGGCAACCAAAATGAGCAAGTTTGTAACTGACGAGAACGTGGGGGAGCTACACAAAAAGTGAGCGTGCATGAGTGGATTCGTGGCAGGCTGTGGATGGTCGACAACGAAGTAGCAGTTATTTCTTATACCTATTTAAGTAGAGTTTAGTTTCAGTTTCAAAGGTCGCATTTTGTAACATTGAAAAAAATACACTTAATGTATCAGCGTCTAAGAGAAACGAGTCATTTCTACACAAATGTATGCATGCATCCAACTTACATTTAAGCAATTTATTTCATAAGTCTTTGTTTCAGTTCATTTCCCTTTGCAACTTTTGTCTTATTTTCTCATTGATTTATCTTACGGACGCAATCTCTTTATCTACCATTCCGAACCCAAACACTCAAGAAGTCATTATATACTTAACATTTAGTCTAGGATTTTGTAGCCAAACCTGCAAGTAACCTTTAATAAGAGGCTAGAGATTATTCGCCGGAAATCCAGGCGAACAAATTGGCACACCTGGTGGGACCCATTGCATTAAATATATGCAATTACATAGTGGTAAGAAGATGGTAGATCCACAAAATACCAGTCTAAACGAGGAGCAACCCTCAAGAGGAAATACAGTCATGTAAAAAGCAACTAATTTTGGTTCTAGCACTATGGTTGCGGTTTTGAGTGCCCACAGTGGACCGACATTATCACCGTGTCGGCCTAAAGTGTTAAGATTGACGGTGGTTAGAACTTCAGAGCCATATATGGCTTGTTTCACCTTGCCCGTGTATGGTATGGATCGAAGCTTTGGAATACCAAACGAGTTGATGACAAGTATACATGGTAGTGGTTTGACGTTTAGCAAAAATTCGTCCTCAATGTTTTCACCTTACCATGGATTAGGACCTTTGGGAAACCAATTAGGTCGAACCATAAGATTATGGTTTCCATTTCAGGCAATCCCAACCTTTACTTTAAGTTCTGTCGCGGTTATGAAACAACAGATGGACGGAAGTAATCACGAAATGGTCCATATGCTAACTCAGCAAATGGGAACCATACTCAGGCTATCAATTCAAGATTCGACTAAGAGTTACCAACAACTGGCAACTCTGATGACCAGAATAGGTGATTTCTTAGGTGCTCCTAGGGCACAAGTTTGACAGAGGACCCTACCTCAACCAGAGGTACAAGCCCAACACGAAGAGAGGTTCAATGAGACAATTGACCAAGAACCCCATGTGGTCGAACCAATACCTAGGGTGGCCCAACAACCCCCTGTCGTGCTAGTTAATAGGAACCAAGATCCTGACCACATGGTCAGGTAGGTTCGACAGGATACAATGGCTGGAGAACAAAATCTAGAAGCCATTGTCGAGTGAATCATGGTACGAAATGGTGTGAACCCTGGCTTTCAAAGGTCAACATACTCGTCCCCATTACTAGATTTTGTGTTGTAAACAAAATTGCCAAGGGGATGGAAGGTTCCAAAGTTTACTAAGTTCGTTGGGGACACTGAAGAGTCCACTGTCGAACACATTGCCAGATATCAAACCAAAGCTGGTGACATAGCGAATAATGAGGATTTAAAAATGAAATACTTCCCAAGTTCACTCACAAAAATGAATTTACTTGGTTTACGACGTTACCTCCATAGTCCGTCCATACGTGGGCACAGTTAGAGAGACTGTTCCACGAACAATTCTACATGGGACAATCGATGTTAAGTTTGAAATAGTTGGCCAACGTCAAATGAAAGGCCGCTGAGTCAATCGATCAATATCTAAACAGGTTTAGACTTTTGAAAGCAAGATGCTTTACTCAAGTCCCTGAACACGAGCTAGTCGAGATAGCTGCATGCAGGTAAGATTATTCTATTATGAAAAAGTTAGACACTCAGTATCTTAGAGAGATATGGCCCAACTGGCTGATAGAGTTCGACAACTCGAATGGCTGAAAGCTGAAAAGGCCAGAACTGGTAAATACCATAAGAAAAAGATAGTGTCTTTTGTAGCAGCAGACGCATACTCTTCTGACGACGAAGAGCTCGTTGATGAAAGCGAGGTCAATGTGGCTGAGCTCAAGCCAGAACCTCCATACGCTTGTAAATTGCTAAAACCATCAAACGGGAAAAATACCGTCAAGACTGAAAAAAACAGATAAATTCGTTGCAAAATCTTACACTTTAGATATATCTAAATGTGACGAAATATTTGATTTGTTGGTCAATAATGGTCAAATATTGTGCCACAAGGCCTAAAAAATCCCCCATTAGAGCAAAAGAAAAAAAAAAGGATTATGTAAGTTTCATAATTTTCTTGGTCATAAAACATCTCAATGTGTTCTTTTCTGGGATTTGGTGTAAAATGCTTTGAAAGAAGGCAGACTTCAATTTGGCGAAAAACCAAAGATGCAGGTGGATACGAATCCCTTCAAGGTTAAGGAAGCTTTATATACTGAACTTTTTGAATGCATGATGGTCTAAACTAATGCTGGTTTCGACGAAGCCCTGTATGGCGAATCTTCGGAATGTATGATGGTTGAAACTACTGATGGTTTTGACGTGAAAACGAAAGATGTATTGAAGGCAGTTTATCCCCAAGTTGAAAAGGTTTTGACTGATTTCTAAGAAAAATGTAGAGTGGGAGGGTCAAAGGTTGTGTTATGTCCAAGATGAAATGATGTCTTTGACGAAAAAGCCGCTAAAAAGTATGAAGCTGTCAAGAAGAAGGTGCAGGAAGGACAAAAGCCTCCCATTCCAAGAATTGTGTTTGAAAAAATGGGAGCTCCTCAGCGAAATAAAGAGTTTATGAGGCAATTCCAGCATCCTCGACAATATACCTTTCGTCCCCCATCGGACACCCCACAAGAAAAATGGGTGGAACCAGAGAATCAAAAGGGGCAAGAGGCTGAAATAAAGAGTACTTGATTTAGAGACAGAAGTGAGGAATCCAGAGGGGAGAATCGAACCTAGAGGCTATGTGGTTTCTCCTAATTACAAAGGGAAAAACCCCATGACAAGAACTCAATGGAGTCGTTATCGGAGGAACAAGAAAGCTGGGAAAGTGGCTTCGACGTCGCAGTTGAAACTTGTCGAGACTCATGGGCAAAAAAGGGACTATCTGAAGGGAAGGCTGGCTGAGAAGGAAAGAATCATGGCGAATCAGCCGCTCGCTATGACTGTTGCTCCCTCAGGAGAAAATGAGATATTATTAACCCATAACACATAGTACATTCCTCTGATCGAGGAAGGAGAACCTAGATACACTCCCTAGTCAGATGAGGAACCTGAATACACTCCTCGGTTGGAAGAAGAAGAACCTGAATACACTCCCCAATCAGATGAAGAAGAGCCTAAATATATTCATTCACCAAAAGATGAGATGGTCGATGACAACTATGGCGAAGACTATATCATCAATTACGGGATCGTGTCAGTGTTACCTGCTGAATATGACAGAGTGTCAAAAGTCTCTGAAGCTGATGCAGACTTTGGGCCAGACAAAACTGGTGAAGACACACCATTGTGTTACTACGTTATGAATAGTGGTATTGTGGAGGAGCAAAAGGCTATGTTAAAAAAAGCCTAGTCCAGGAATGATGTATCATCTGAAACCATTATTCATAAGGGCAAAGGAAGATGGTGAAATTCAGGCATGCAGATTACAGATGTCCTAACAACATGTCACGACATTGTTCTCTGCATAACTTTAAGACAAGGGCAAAATAATCAAGCTAACACTTTAAATATCAGCAACAGAGTCACGACAGATGTTTCAACATCTGTCACAACATGTTAATCAATAAGCAAATACTGAACTTTAAATTTGCAGAATGATAAATAACACAAGATATGTTAACCCAGTTCAGTACAATTCACCTACATCTGGGGGCTACCAAGCCAGGAAGAAGAACCCATTATCAGTAGTATAGTTTTATGTAAACAATCTCTGGTTTACAGTAAACAACCTCTAGTTTACCTATCACTATTTAATGAAAACTTTCTCTAAGAACTCCATACTAGATAAGAGAAACCTATCTCACTCCATTAATCACCTCCTGTGATATCTAACAGTTACAATCGACAGCAACTGCATCATCCTACTTGAAAGACCCCTCTTTAAATGTAAAGTTTAGCCAAGCCAGCTTAACTAACAATACTCCTCGGATTCTATTAGATTTGATTCAAAGCTTCATCCAAGAACAATATATAATTCATTACCTCAAGGCTTCTGAATCTGTATAAACATCAATGTCTGCCACAATGTATCCAACGGATACCAAGGGAGACTTACAACACAAGAAAGCCTACGAATCTCAAAATCCTAAACCCTTATTTTCTACTTTACAAGTATTACACAAGGATTCTTTTTGTAGCCCTAGGTCTAAGTCTTCTTTTATAACCTTCAGTTGTCTTGGGCTTCAAATATTCTGTCCTTGATCCACTGCTAAACGCGCCTTGAATCTTGGAACAGAATTAAAACAACCTGCTGTAACAGTCATGATGTCGAGTCTTCATGTTGGGACATCTCATCCAACATCTTTGGTCTCGGAGAATTCTTCATGTTGGATCATCTTGTTTTTTATCAAGTTTTACCAAAATTTAGTCAAACCTCGGGAGCTTTCAATCTCCCCCTTTTGACAAATTTTGGCTAAAACTCCTTCTGCACAATAAACCCATGGTGAGTGAAGTTGAAAAAGGTCCTGAAAGGAAGTTGAGACTCCTAAAGAAGCTAGAAGGAAGTATGAAAGAGTTGATCAAGGAACACTCCCCTCAAACACACTCCCCCTCTAGAATTCTCCCCCTTACCAAGGAACCTATACTCCCTCTCCTGAGTAACTCAGAACACAGGACACGATTGTGTTCATAACTCAGATCACAAGACACAAAGGAAGGACTCATAACATAAAGGAAACTTGAGACTCAGACAGAATGTCAGAACATCCTATCCAACATCCTTGCAAACCAACTGTAAGAACAGACTCAACCCCTGTACTTTTCTCCCCCTTTTTAGCCAAAAATTGACAAAGATGTCCAATACAGACCCATACCCAGACTGAACATACCCAAAGGCGGATAAATCCCATGAGAACACATCACAACAGAAAAGACAACCCGAGACAAGTCGAAGCCAAGAACCCCCTTTATATACCCGAGCGATTTCCTTAGGATGTAACGAACCATTGAAAATAACGAAGGTCAATTCAATGAGAACATTAAATGAGGAATGTAACTTCACAAAAAAAAATGTGCACCGGCCAAAACACTTTTGACGATTTCTTCTTTAAGCGGAATCGTCCAAAGAATACGCATGTATCAAGACACATGTTTAACACGTCTTCTCTAAGACACACTCTCCACCGTCCAAGATAATCAACTTGGAAACAACCACAAGTCCTAAACAATGTCCCGACACCTTGTTAGACATTGTTCAGTCCATCTTGTAAACTCTGAAGCATAGTCACAATGCCTTTCAATGAGCCCCAAGAATACTCCTTTCAATCAGAAGTAAAAAAACAACTGACCAAGATGTTAAGACATTCCTTCAAACATCTCCCAGTTAACAACAAAGACTCCCATGAGCCGTATCTAATTCTGCAGAGAAAAATAAATTCTCCTAGATAACAGAAAATGATTCTTAGGATATTCCCAAGAAGCTTGTTCAAATCAGATTCAATCCATTGACACCCAATGACAGAACCAAAATCAACCTGTCAAGTCCACCCAGAACTATAACAGTAACACAATGTCACGACATCTTGTCTGACATTACACCCTCACCAGAGGTATTCTATCACAAACTGCTTAAAACCACAAACAATCTTGATAAACAAATGCACTACTGCAGCAACAAATCCTAGACAGAAGTCCAACTCCCCCTGTCAAAGATAACCAGTGCTCCTTTGCAAGAAGAACACTTTAAAGTGAATGGAAAACATAAGAATCATCTTCGTGTCTTCAAGAGCTCACTCCTTGTTTAACACGTCTGCTGAACACATTCACTGCTTGATCCACAAGCAATCTATGTACTATAATAGTACACCCATCATACAGAAGTTCTCCCTTTATCTTTTATAAATGATACTCCTTCCAACAAGAAACATCCAAAATCACCACATGATGTCACATGACCAACTTCATGCTCATATAGTGACAAAGTACCAGGAGCACATCCTTGTACCATAACTAACGAATTCTTGGATTGAGACCAAAATCACCATTGATCTCTCTCATTCTGAACCCATCCATACCCTGTACAAATCCAACATGAATTTTACAGCCATAGATATTTATGTTCCTTGAGAATAAATCCAATTGAACCTGGAATGCTTCACATTCCTCAAAGAGAAATACAAAATATCTTAGTTTGTTAGCTAACCTAGATACATGCTCCAGAAATTCTCAGCTTACTTGCTTCACAAGCACCAAACTGATCCACTTATTTCTAGAGATACTTGCAGCAGAAGAAACCACCTCTCCACAAGCATTCTGACCTCAACAAGAGTCAGACTACCAGATAGACACCCCATAATCCAAGACATTCTTCACCTCATCATTCTCCCGTATGATAAGTTAGACCACTTTTGATTCAACTGGTGAATATCAGCTTCCACAATCTGAATTCCTAGTTCAGAAAACATGATGATGTTTTAACATCAATTAGGACATCTGAATCCTATCACAGACACCATACACTATGGTTTTTGATACAATAACAACTAGACTTACTATCTGCATAGTAATCCATTTGAAAATCTCCAGAGAACATAGCTCCACCAGCTTGATCAATAAGAATTCCAGACAACTGTAGAGAGAAATAAACTCTCAAACTCCCACCAAAGCAAGCTTCTTAAGCAAACACCCCTTCAACACTCAGCAAGCCAAGAGCAAAATCAACTCCTCCTTTGGTCTTCAAACAACCTCCCTTCTCCACAAAGGTAATTTGTTCCAAGGACAAGATGAAACACACATCTTGGATTCAAGTGACTATGGTTAAACACAGTCAAGTGTCACAACTTCCTCCAGATCTCCAAGAGAAAAAAAAACTCTTGGTCCAACTGAGAATCTGGGTCTTCAGCAAACATCCTACTTTCTCAAAAGCAAGACATCTTAGATACACTAAGACTATGAAATGTAACCTCTACTAGCTTCTGCAATTCCCATACATTACATAGGCTTTTTGGAGCATCCATTCCAATCAGCTTCTCTCAAGATGATATACCTCCAGTGTAACCAGATCCCACAGAGGGAACAGTCTAATGATAACCCTGGTGTCAGAATATCTGATTTTGACATAAATGTAACTTCCAGCTGATGAGCTCAAGTCTATCTGATTCAGTCTTGATCAACTCCCCCTCAGACATACCATCTTGAGGAACTTCTCCACTTCTACAGAACAAAAGTTCCATGCTCTCATAGACTTGATTAACATATCAATTTTGTGTAGACAACCTCCATCCTGTGTTAATGGTCCACAACCAATCTTAAGACCAGATACCTTAAAGAGCATCAGCTTCAAGAACTCATCCTCAGAAGAACCAAACATGCCAAAGCTTGATTCTTTAGGAAAGAGTAGTCAATAGCTACAAGAAATCCGTCTTTCTTTAAGAAGAGAAATCTTCAAGATGTCAGAGATACTATCTTGGACGCTTATCCAGAACCTCCATGTTGAAATGGATCACATGCTCTCAGCAACTACACTCTAATTCACCTAGATCAGAAATAAACTGATCCAAGCAATATTCATCAAGATTAAGATGTCTTCATCTTCACTTCCATCAGCACCATATTCTAGATAAGTTTCTTGCCACGAAACTTCCTAGCCAGATTATGTACCTCTGCAGATCCAACCAGAAGAAGGTTCCCAACACTTTATGTCAACACACAAAAGTTTGGTTCCTAGAGCATAAGCTACTCCCCTTCCTTGTCTTAGAGATTCACTCCTTGAATCAACAAGATTCTGCACAAACTCTGCTGATGGGATGTTTTAACATCTGGTTGAACATCATATCCTTATCTAACGAAATCTTCACTGATGACCTTGACTGCATCCAATTTTGAACACCACACACATGAATAATCAATTAAATACTTGTGGATTCCACAAATAGCAATTGATCTTAAATCCTTGTTCAGAAGGCCATACATCTAAGAGATATCAACACTTTAGGAATACCAATCAAGTATTCTTTAGTGTAGGTATCTTCCTTGCCAAGCAGAATGTTGAGACATCAAGACTGACACCCTTGACTCATGTTGACTTAGCTGGCACAATCCTATGCATCTTCCTTGAGAATAACCACTTCAACTGATCTGAAGAAACACTACCTTGCACGACATGGAAGGTGAAAATAAATCACCCCCAAATTCTTTAAATTGATGATCCTCAGTACCATCCTTGATCCAGAAGACTCTAGAATTCCATATTTTCCAGAAACACTAGAAAAAAATAGTCCTCATGATAAGAGATGCCTTTATGAGTGGACTTGAGAGAATTATCAAGTGTCTTTGGCAACTTTATCATGACAACGGTATTTACCAGTTTCATAAACCAAGAAATTGATAACCTAGACCTCTCCTCTTTTTGACTTCAAAATACTTGAAGAAACCAACCTTCCAAGTACCAAGACATCAAAGGCAAACAACAACAAACAACTCTCTCCATTCCATTACTCCCTGCTAGAATGGCTATAACCTCAATAGGTGCTGACACCTTCATGAACAAAGTCTTCAATCTAGCTTTACCAAAGTCCTTTCATCAGAAACACATGCAACAGAACAACAACACATCTTCAACAGGCTCCAGTCAAGATGTTAAGACATCTTAGAGGACACCTTGCAAAAAAGAATCTCAATACCTGCAGCAGCTAAAACTTCTTCACATAAGCAAAAGACAACCAACCAGTAGTTGTCATCCAATGAATGGTCTGATCGCACAAACACACACCTTGCTTAATGAGCTAGAAAGTAACTCCCAAGATCTCATCTAGAAACAGACAAGATGCCTGCTCTGATACCAATTGAAATTCTGGCATGCAGATTACAAATGTCCTAACAACATGTCACGACATTGTTCTCTGCATAACTTTAAGACAAGGGAAAAATAATTAAGCTGACACTCTGAATATCAGCAACAGAGTCACGACAGATGTTTCAACATCTATCACAACATGTTAATCAATAAGCAAATACTGAACTGTAAATTTGCAGAATGATAAATAACATAATATATGTTAACCCAGTTCGGTGCAATTCACCTACATCTGGGGGCTACCAAGCCAGGAAGAAGAATCCACTATCAGTAGTATAGTTTTATGTAAACAACCTCTGGTTTACAGTAAACAACCTCTGGTTTACCTATCACTACCCAATGAAAATTTTATCTAAGAACTCCATCCTAGATAAGAGAAACCTATCTCAATCCCTTAATCACCTCTTCTGATATCTAACAGTTACAATCGACAGCAACTGCATCATCCTACTTGAAAGACCCCTCTTTCAATGTAAAGTTCAACCAAGCCACCTTGACTAACAATCCTCCTCAGACTCTATTAGATTTGCTTCAAAGCTTCATCCAAGAACAATATACAATTCATTGCCTCAAGGCTTCTAAATCTGTATAAACATCTATGTCTACCACAATGTATCAAATGGATACAAAGGGAGACTTACAACACAAGAAAGCCTACGACTCTCAAAACCCTAAACCCTTATTTTCTACTTTACAAGTATTACACAAGGATTCTTTTTACAACCCTAGGTCTAAGTCTTATTTTATAACCTTTAGTTGTCTTGGGCTTCAAATCTTCTGTCCTTGATCCACTGCTAAACGCGCCTTGAATCTTGGAACAGAATTAAATCAACCTGCTATAATAGTCATGATGTTGAGTCTTCATGTTAGGACATCTTATCCGACATCTTTGGTCTGGCAGAATTCTTCATGTTGGATCATCTTGGTGTTCATCAATTTTTACCAAAATTTAGTCAAACCTCAGGAGCTTTCAGATGGGATGCCAGTAAACAAGGTGTTCGTCGATGGTGGGGCAGCTGTCGATCTGATGCATAGTACCTTGTTCAAAAAGATGGGAAAGTGTGATGCTGATCTTCGACAACACAATATAGTTTTATCCAACTATGAAGGAAAAACCAGTAATATACTAGGAGTGATCCAAGTCGAACTGGCTATTGGTACAACTACCTGATCGACACTGTTTATGGGGATAAACTCTTAAGCAAATTTTAATTTGTTGTTGGGACGCGAATAGATTCACGGAATAGGGGCATTGCCATCAACTTTACACCAAAGTTTAATCATCTAGAGAAAATATGGCATTGTAGAAAATATCGAAGATGATCAGAGCTACTACAGAATTGACGAAGCGAATGGCGTGAAGAAATCCTTCGACCAACATTTAGAAAATATTGCACCATGTGATGACAAATCAGAAGTTTACACCTCTATCAAAAATACAAACTATTTCCTGAGTTTGGACCCTGACTATGGGTTTATCTGGGATACCAAAGAGGAAATGGAGCCTGAAGAGGTGAATCCACCTACGGTGTGGCATGAGGTCGATGAAGTGACTACTGAGTCATAAAGTATGGCTCGAATTTTGGCTTATCGTGTTGAAAACAAAAGAAAATTAGTACTAGAAGCCGAGAAACTACAAAATTTGGCCGTCGAGGCTAAAGACGAAAAACTTGAAGATGTCCAACAAGGCTAAGCAACAGCTTCAGAAATCCGGAGGCTAGATTGTATCTACGTCAATGAGCCTTTTGGGTTTGAAAAAGACCCATTAAATGAATTGCAGAGAATGCAGGCACAAGACCCGCTCGAAGAAATAAATCTTGGATATGGAGTGACAAAGAGACCAACTTATATAAGCACCAAAGTTGGGTCGAAAATAAAGGTGAAGCTGATCGAATTATTGAAAGAATACAAAGATTGCTTTAACTGGGATTTATGGCGAAATTTCTGGTTTGAGTCTAAGCGTGGTGGAACATCGTTTGCCTATTCAACCAGGGAAAAGGCCAGTGAAGTAACATCCTCGGAGGTTCACTATAGAAATCACAATGAAGATTAAGCAAGAAATTGGAAGATTACTCAAAAGTCAGTTCATTATAATTGTAAGGTATGTTAAATGGTTAGCTAATATTGTACCTGTGATTAAGAAAAATGGAACGCTTCGAATCTGCATAGATTTTAGAGACATGAACAAGGCAACCCCAAAAGATGAGTATTTGATGCCAGTGGCAGAAATGTTAGTCGATTCAGCTGCAGGCTTCGAATACCTTAGTCTACTTGATGGATATTCTGGGTATAACCAGATTTTCATAGAAGAAGATGATGTACCCAAAATGGCATTTCGACGCCCAGGGGCCTTGGGGACATACGAAAGGGTTGTGATGTTGTTTGGTCTAAAAAATCTCGGAGTAAATTATCAAAGAGATATGAATGCTATGTTCTATGTTTTTTGTAGAAAATTTTATACAGGTATACATTTATGATATTGTGATAAAATCTTCATCTGAAAATGGTCATTTGGACCATTTTCGATGCTCCTTCGAGAGAATGAGAAAATATGGATTAAAAATGAATCCACTAAAATGTGTTTTCTGTGTGCGTGTAGGAGACTTTCTAGGTTTCGTAGTGGACAAAAAGGCATCAAGATCAACCAAAACAAAACAAAGGCAATTTTGGATCTCAAGCCTCCTTCGACGAAGAAGCAATTGCAATCTTTTTTGTGGAAAATAAATTTCTTGAGAAGATTCATATCCAATCTAAGTGGCGGGACGAAGTTTTTTTCGCCATTGCTCAAAATCAAGAAAGAAATTGATTTTCATTGGGGACGAGAGCAACATAAGGCTTTTGACATCATCAAAGAATATCTCACAAAACCTCCCATTTTATTGCCCCTAGTAGAAATAAGAGTATGAAATTATATATTATTGCGTCTGATTCGACCATAGGAAGTATGTTAGCTCAAGAGGATGATAGTGGAGTCGAAAGACCCATTTACTACCTCAGTCGAATCTTAATAGATGATGAAACTAGGTACAATATGATTGAGAAATTGTGTCTATGCTTGTACTTCTACTATGTGAAATTAAAGCAATATATAAAACCAGTTTATGTTTTGTCTCATTTTGATGTTATTAAACACATGTTGTCTAAACCCATTTTACATAGTCGAATTGGGAAATAGGCACTTGCATTAACTGAATTCTCTTTGACTTATATGCCTTTGAGGGCCATGAAAGGCCAAATCGTGGCAGACTTCATTGTGGATCATGCCATAGTTGAGCCGTCACTAAACATAATCGACACATACCCTTGGAAGTTGTACTTCGACAGGTCAAGTCATAAGAACGGAACTGGTGTTGGAGTCTTAATATTATCTCCAAAAGGAATTCCGACGAAGTTCAAATGTTAAGTAGATGGAAGATGTTCCAATTACGAAGCGGAATATGAAGCCCTAATCACTGGCCTCGAGATCCTAAAATATTTAGGGGCAAAGAAGGTTGAAATAAAGGGTGACCTGGAGCTAGTGATAAAGCAAATTACACGAGAATATAAATGCGTTAAGGAGCATTTGTTAGTGTATTTTGCAATAGCAAACCAGTTGTTGGAGCACTTTGAGATAATCAACATCCCACATGTGCCTAGAATAGAAAATCAAGAGGCTCATGAATTATCATAGATTACATCTGGGTATAAGGTGTTGAGGGACAAGCTTAGAGACTTTATCAAAGTCAGAGAAAAAGTGGTGTTGAATGTATTACCGTCGCCAAATATGTTGATTCCTAAGGGTAACGGGCGAAAGCTCTGGACGAGATCTTTGAAAATTTTGAAGTTTTCTCCATTGACAATTTGACAAATTCAGATTGGCAAAAGCCAATCATGGAATACTTTGAAAATCTAGTCGGAACCACTGACAGAAAAGTCAAGTATAGAGCATTAAGTTATGTCTGTATAGGCAATAAATTGTTGAAAAAGACTCCAGAAGGGGTATTGCTCAAGTGTCTTAGGGACACGGAGGCGTACTTAGTAATATCGGAAGTGCATAGTGGAACATGTGGCGCCCACCAATCTGGCCATAAAATGAAATGACTACTATTTCGACAAGGTGTATAATGGCCAAACATGTTAAAAGACTGCATTGACTTTGCCAAAGGGTGTCAGGAATGTCAGAGACACGCAAACGTTCAGCATGTGTCGGCCAACGAATTACACGCAATCATTAAACCATGGCCTTTTCAAGGATGGGTTTTGGACATCATAGGTGAGCTTCGACCAGCGTCATTGTAACAAAAAAAAATCCTTGTGAGAATAGATTATTTCAAAAAATGGATAGAGGTCGTGTCGTTGATAAAAGTGGATCAAGAGTCGGTGATCAAATTCATTCAGAAATATTTTATTTATAGGTTTGGAATTCTTGAAACCATTACCACGAACCAAGAATCAGTGTTTGTGGGTCAAAAAATGCAAGAGTTTACGGCTGAAACAAGTTTTAAGTTGATCACTTTCACATCTTACTACGCATAAGCAAATGGGCAAGTCAAAGCAGCTAATAAAGTGATAATCGGGTTGATAAAAAAACATGTTGCCAAAAAACCTAAGAATTGGCACAAAACACTAGATCAGATTTTGTGGGCTTGTCAAACATCCCCCAAGGAGGCAACAAATTCGACACCTTTTTGTCTAACATTTGGCCATGACGTTGTGTTGCTAGTGGAAATTTGTTTACAATCAGTAAGGGTACATCAGCAAAACGAAATTCTGTCAGAACAATATTTGGGTATGATGTTTGACGAGATCGTTAACTTAGAAGAGGAAAGGTTGGTTGCATTAGACGTGATGTTGAGACAAAAAATGCGAGTGGCGAAGGAATACAATAAAAGGTTAAGACGAAAACCTTTGCAGTGAATGATTAAGTTTGGAAAGTGATCCTACCTATGGATCGAAGAGACTGAACGTTAGGAAAAATGGCCACCAAATTGGGAAGGCCCATTTCAAGTGATCCAAACATTTATGAATAATGCCTATGAAATTCATGAAATGGGTATTGATCGACGAGTCTTAAAGGTAAATGGGAAATATTTGAAAAAATATAAACCTATGCTCCAAGAGATTCAAATCAACAGAAAATAGAACATCTCATTAATAATGGGGGCCAAAATGGCGTACAACCAAGATGGCAGACAAAATATTTGAAAATTACATCGTCTCAACAAGAGAAATAATTAAGCAGGAAATCTAGACTTAAAGTCTTCATAAGCAATCCTGATGTCGAGATGAGCGTTCCTCTTTGCCAATTGAGCTATGGTTTCTTTGATTTTGAGGGCTTTCTCACCATGAGCAATCCCCTTGAGTACTTCCTGGTCAGCGGTATCCTGAGGCGGAAGATCTTCAGACGAATCCAATGAGGCCTTTTGTTGCTTGACATCAGCAATCTTTTTGTTGAGTTCGTCGATTTGGGCTTGACAGGTGGAGATTTGCTGGTCGAAGGCATGATGTTTGTCAAGGAGCTCCTGACACTTGGCCTCAAAGTCATTCAACTTCTTCCCACAAGCTTCGCTGAAGTCCTAACATCACCTCTGAGCCTTTCAACCTGCAACAATTCAGAAAATCGACTAACTCCTCTTCAGCTTTGGGATAAGCCTTTGTAAGTTGATCCTCAGGGTATGGCTTGCTATCTTTAGCCCCAGCATAGTCGAGCGTGTCGACGACTATGATGTCTACCAGCTCGATAAAGAAAGCTTTCACTTTTGTTTCAAACTCCCCTTTTAGGTGTGATTTTTGTTTGTCAGCAAACTTGAGTCTGCCATCTTTGAGAGCATTTTGCACCAGGTCCTTGAAAAGTACACATTGAGATGTGTTATGACCCAAAAAATTATGAAATTTATTCTTTCTTTGTTCCTATTGTGGGACTTTAGTCCCTTTAGGAACAACAATTTGTTTGTCAGTTACCAACAGATCAAAGATCTCATCACACTTGGTGACGTCGAAGGTATACGTTTTTGCCACAAACTTCTCATTTTTGGGCTCTACGGGATTCTTCCCATTTGAGGGTTTTAGCAGCTTGCATGTATAAGGAGGTTCGGGCTTTAGTTCGGCTATGTTGACCTCATTCTCTTCCACATACTCATATTCTGAGTCATATGAATCTTCTATGTTGTCGACTTTGACATAAGCTACTTTCTTTTTACTGAACTTGGAAGTCTTGGCCTTTTCAGCCTTTAAACGTTCGACTTGTCACACCCTATTGGCCAACTGGGCCATATCTCTCAAGTATTGGGTTTCTAACTTTCTAATGGAGTATTCGACACCCCCTGCTGCCAGTTCAACTAGCTCGTGTTCTGGAACTTACGTAAAACATCTCTCTTTCAAGGTTCTAAACCTATTGAGGTAGTCATCAATACTCTCAGCCACCTTCCTCTTCATGCTTGCTAACTCCTTGAGATGGGAAAAGTGTGTAGATGAAGCTACGACTTGAAATTGCTGAAGATAAAGAGGAAAAAGGATATGGACTCCAATGGGATATCTCAAAGGGAAAAGTCATTTGTTCTACTGGAGAAGAAACTCCTTAGTAGATAAAGATTAATAGGATAATAAGCTTCCACCGTTATAATGGCGCTCAACTTCTTCTTTAATCATATTTTAAACTTGAAAAAGGGAATAAGCTTCACAATGGATAACCACTTGCTGGTAACAAACAAGCTTCACAAAGGATAGCCACTTGCTGAAAATAAACAATAACTCTGCCGAAGATACTCAAAAGAGATGTGAGCAGGTCAGATCACACAACATACTTCTCAAATAAAGAGACAACCATCTGTTGGGGACGAAAGATTCACTGGATCGCAACAGAATTCTCATTTAAGGAGATAAACACTTGTTCAAATAACGAACCAAGTTGAATTGATGACAAGCTTTCACTATTAGGATAGGGTTCAGTTTCTTCCTCAATCAAGTCTCAAACTTGAAAAAAGGACCAAATACAAGTTATCTCCGCTAAAGGGACTGCCACCTGCTAAGAATTAGGAATCGATAACTCTACCGGGGGATCTTCGGAGGAGATACGGGAAGGTTAGATTGCACAACAGACTTCTCAAATAAAGAGACGACCATCTATTAGTGATGATGAGGGTTTCACAACAAACTTCTCTAGCGGGAAACCTGGAGAGATGTCATCTGATGGAAAAGTTGACTGAGTCGCATCAAGCTTCTCAAATAAAGAGATGCCACCTGTTTAAATAATGAGTCCAGGGCTTCACTTGATTGGATGAGGATCAAGGATTTCACAAAAAAGTTCTCTGTCGAGGATAAACTGGAGAGATGCCATTTAATGTGAAAATATATATTGATATTTGGGAACATCAAGCTGCTTAAATAAAGAGACCGCCACTTGAAGTCACACAAGATTTGAATATAGTAAACAAGCTTCTCAAAGAAACTGCCACATGTAATTGCAAAGGTTGGAGAACTATCAAGAATAGATAAGCTTCTCATAAGAGAATGCCACTTATCGTTGCAAAGGTTGATATAGAAAAACAAGTTTCTCAAAGAGACTGCCACTTGTTAAGTAAGGCTAACCATGCTAGGGACATATAAGCTTCTCAAATAAAGAGATTGCCACCACTCGCTGTCAGGCAAAGATTCCAAGAGAGTGTTATCACAACACTACTGGGGAACAAAAAAATCTTCATCTTCTGATGAGGAATCATAAACATATTCATGCTAAGGAAAAATAAATCCTCAAAGGTGAAAAATAAATGCTTTCTCATCATCTAGGTTTCACAACCTAGAGAGCTTTAAAATAATTTTTACAGGAAACCAAAGTTTAATCCAAGAACAAACTGGAGAGAAACAGTAAAAAAAGACTTTAACCCGTGAGGAAATAACTCAATTAGGGAGTAATTCCATCTAGATAAATGAGCTAGAAAGGAAAACTAAAGCAAAAACTGAGGAATAAACTTAGTGGGAAAATAGAAAGGATGTATTCTTTCTGCTTAAGGTAGACACTCTACTGGAAAGAGGATACACACACTCTGTGGGGATAACAACACCAGAGCGAGTAGATAAGAAACACCAAGGAATGCAGGATGAGCATGAATCTTAATTCAGATATGCATGATGTATGCATGAATGAATGAATGTATGTATGTATGTATGTATTGACAAAACAAACACAAAGATAAACTAGGGATGACCAATCACCACAGTACAACCGGATACTCGGCTAAATCTCAACAAGATGGAAATACCTAGAGATTCTACCGAAAGATCCTGCTAGGGATTTAGCTGGAGATAAATAGAAATCACTAAAAGAAATGAAACTCTACTTCAAGGCTCACATCTCTGAGGAGAGAAAGATATTGCTTGAGGAAGAAACCCAAAGTTCAATCTTCTAACATCAATAATCCACCGAGGGGATAACAACATGAACTCTGCTTCGAGGGAATAGAAAAGATCCATTGGGGAAACAATAGTAACACAAATCTTCCAAAATCTTCTTGGGGGGAAAGAAAATACACGCAAAATCTATTGCAGAAGGATGAAGACCTGCTAGGGATACACACAAAGCAAAACTCTTCTGGGGATATCAACCTCTAAAAGGGATGATATCTGCAATAACTCTGTTAAAGGGATGGAAAGATGAATCTTCTAAAAGACAACCTTTGAGAGGCAAGGTGTATCTTTGCATAAACTGTGCTTTGAGGAAAGAAATGGATCTTGTAAGGATCATACCATAACAGATCTTCCAAAACCAACACTAATAGCTGCACGAATTCCACTAAGGGAAATGCAGACCTGGTGGGGATTATCAAAGAAAACTCTTTGGGGATTAAACTTTGAGGGAAACATCTCAGACTTACAGGGGAAATTAGAAGTTAACATCATAGCAGAAAGTCAACCTGTGGGGGATTTTAAAACTCAACACAAGGTGAGACAAAACCCAACAGCTGACTGCTATCTCAACACTTCTTAGCAGGAAACACTGTTCACAAAACCATAACATAATAGATAAATGATTGTAGGGGATTCTATAAAGAGAGATGGAATCCAACAATAAAAACTTCACAACCTCGTATATCTGCTTGATCATAACTTGGCTGGAGAAGAAAATCACACTCGGCTGGTGAAATCGGAATCAAGGCTTAGCTGGGGAGTCTAGGTTTTGGATTAAATTGGGAAATGTTGAATTCAGTACTCGACTGGGGAACATTTGAACTAGCGCTCATATGGGGAAAACATCAACAAGAACAAACTCTGCTTGGGAGAACATCGAGTTCTACACTTCAATATTTTAGCATTCTTGGAGTAATTATTGACATTTTTTTTAGTATTCACAAGTCAAAGGAAAATATTTTTGTAATTTTCAAAAGTATGATTGTTATTTATCTTTTTGTTTGAAAAATTATTATAAAAAATAAATGAAAATTTGCAAAATAGAAACAAATATAAGAATTGCAAACAAATGGATAAAGACCCAAATTTTATTGATAGAATAGTAATCAGCAAATGACGTGAATCCATGGATCATTACAAAGTTGGAAAATGGTAAATAAAGGAAAAGGCTACATTGAAATACAATGACCATTATTCTCCCTAACAACTTTGAATTCCATTGTGCTCAAAACTTCTGTCGAGAATGACGAGAATGAGAAACCTTGATGGGAAATGTTGCTTCAAGTGATCAAGTCTTGCCTGATGCAGTTACTTGCCATAATCCCTAACTTTTGCCTAGATTTCCCTCTTGGATTTTCAATCTACCGGGATAATTATTTTCTGTTTATGTCTCTAACTTTTGACTGAACAACCTTTTTGGGTTTTCAGCCCACCAAGATGCTCATTTTTTCCTAAGCCGCCCTTTTAGGTTTTCAACTTAGCGAGCTGTTCTTTTATTTATTTAGGCAAAGTATTTCTTGACTGCATCGACATTCACAGGACGAGTGAGCTCCTCACCATCCATAGTTGTAAGAGTTAATGCACCGTCAGAGAAGGATTTCTTAACAACATATGGGCCTTCATAATTAGGAGTTCACTTGCCCCTAGAATCAGTGTTAAAAGACAAGATCTTTCTGAGCACGAGGTCACCTTCTCTAAATACACGAGGTCGGACCTTTTTATCAAAAGCTTTCTTCATCCTTTGTTGATATAACTGGCTATGACATAAAGTCGTCATTTTCTTTTCTTTACTCAAATTCAACTGATCATATCTGCTTTGACAGCATTCAACCTCAAATAATTTAGCTTCCATCAAGACTCCCATTGATGGTGTAACGCCCCATTTTCCTTTTATTTTTATTTGCGAATAATTGTGAATTATTGTGATTGATGGTGTGTTTTATTGTATTCGTTATATTGCATGTACCCGTAGTAAGGGGTAGTAGCCTTAAGAGATAAGTCTTGGGGGTAGTAGGGGTGTACGACTAAAAGCGTAGAAATCGGTGGTGCGGAGAGTAAGATTAATTAACCTATTTTTTTAATTAATCAATATTTGCTAACCATAGTGTAAGGTGGACATTAGTGGAAGTAGATGAATGATGAGAATTATTATTATTATTTAGTAAGGTTGGATCAAAATATTAATAATAATATAATGGGATAAATGAATAGAAATAATTAGATGTGTAGTGAGTGGGAGGGTATTGTAGTAATTGTACAAAGTGGAGTAAGGGCAAATAGGGTAAATCATGATTCGGGGTTATGTAAAGAGTTAAAGAATGAGAAGTTATTTTTCATTCTGCGTAAAAGTGAGAACAAAGAGAGAAAAGCTAAAAAGAGGCTAGGGCAAGGTGAAGGAGAGAATCCATTAGAGAAGAAAGAAGCTCATCAATACAAGGTAAGGGTGGGAATTCTTTAATCTCTCAAGGGTTAGAGGATGTATGTATTTGGGTAGGAATCATTAGGTTGAATTCATGTGTATGTTGAAGGGTTGTTGATAGGTTCTAATGAGTTAGAATGTTAAGATTGTTCATGATGCTGTCTATAAAATAATGCTTGTTATTATTGCTAAATGTTGTTGAGATTGGATGTGATTTTCGTGCACTGTGAGGATTGTTTTAGGGAGGAAATTGGGTCTGGTGTAGCAGGAAATTGGATTGCAGAAAATCTGCTACGCTCGTAGCGTCGGGCGGTAGAACAGTAGCGCCAGGCGGTGCTGTGTCGGGCGGTGACCAGGAGGCATTGTATGGAACACTACTGGAAGTGTTAGAATTGAGGTGGGGGAAGCTACGCTCGTGCGCCGCCGGGAGGTGCAAGGAGGCGCAACAATGCTGCTGCTGTGCTGGGCGGTGCGAGGAGGCGCAGCGATGCTGCTTGTGCAATTTTTGTTGTTTCTTTGTTGTTTTCTTGTTGTTTTGCGTGGTTTCCTATTGCTTTGTTGATGATTTCTTTAGATGATGTATTTTGGAGGATTGTTATGAATATGCATGTTCGAATAGGTGTATATGTGTGGTTGTGAAATAGTGAGTTGAGTAGTGTTGATATGCTATGTTTATGCATTTGTCTCGTTGTTACATGTTGTCGTGGAAGGCGCATAGCATGATGCATGAGTTGACGGATGACGTGTTCCCATGTGGGGTGTGAGTGTCTATCCGGATTCCTTTTAATGGAATCGATGTGGTTGTTGTTGTTGAGGTGATTGTGTGCCAATATGGGGTGTGAGCAATCACAATTGTCGTGTGCCCATGTGGGGTGTGAATGACTAGATAGACGTTCCGACGGGAATTGTGATCATGAAACAGGGATCGAAATTGGTACCACATGCATTGAGTCTAGTTGGTGTCTCATTGCATTACTCTTGTTAGTTGTGTTGCATTATGTTTTGATTGATGATTTGTGGTTGTGTTGAGGTGTGGGATTCTTATTGGTAGTTGTGATATGGGTGAATGACTTGGTGATTTATGCTTTTATATTTATGTCATCTTCTTCTTTTGTTGATTTGAGAATCTCACCCCTTCTGTGTTTGGTGATGCTATATACGGCATCCTGCAGATAATCAGGAGTAGTTTGGAAGTCATGGTCGGTGAAGACGAGGTGCTTCACTTTAGTGGCGTCTGCTCTGATATGTAACATTGGGAGTCGGGAACGCTTTTATGCATGTTTTATTTTGGTTAAAGAATTTTAGTTGCCTTTACCGTTTACAAAAATAATTTTTGGTAAATTGAAACTGTTATGCTTTCTTATTCGAATGATTCATTTCCGCTGCGTAATAAAGAGTATTTTTGGATTAAAGTATGTTTTAAATTATGTTACATGTCTACTTATGAGCAAGTTTCGTTGAAAGTAATGTCCTTTATTTCTGAGTTGTATCATTTTACTCTAATTATTCGATTAAATTATGCGGGAGAATTTAGGGTGTTACAGATGGGATCTCAACCTCTACGGGGAGCACTACTTCCATGCCATATACAAGTGAGAAAAGGGTTTCCCATGTTGAATTACGGACGGATGTATGATACCCATGCGAAGCAAAAGGGAGCATCTCATGCCAATCCTTGCATGTCACAACCATCTTTTGGATAATCTTCTTAATGTTCTTATTCGCAGCTTCAACAACCCCATTCATCTTAGGTCAGTAAGGAGAAGAATTATGATGTTCAATCTTGAAATCATCACACAACTCTTTCATCATTTTATTGTTCAAATTTGACCCATTATCAGTAATGATCTTGTTGGGAATGCCATACCGACATATAATCTGATTCTTGATAAAACTGACCACAGCCTGCTTGGTCACATTAGCATAAGATGCTGCTTCAACCCACTTAGTAAAATAATCAATGACCACCAGAATAAAACGGTGGTCGTTCAAAGCCTTGGGCTCAATCATACCAATCATGTTAATTCCCCACATAGAGAAAGGCCATGGAGATGAAATAACATTGAGAAGAGTCGGAGGCACATGAATCGTATCAGTATAAACATGAAATTTATGGCATTTCTTCACACATTTACAACAATCAGATTCCATTGTCAGCCAATAGTAACCTGCTCTTACCATCTTTTTTGCCATTGCATGTCCATTGACATGGGTTCCAAAGGATTCTTCATGAATTTCTTTCATTAACATGTCTGCTTCGTGTCTATCCACGCATCTGAGCAAGACCATGTCAAGGTTTCTTTAATATAGCACATCTTCATTCAGAAAAGAAATTGCTAGCTAATCTTCTTATCTTTGTTGGATGCCCTATGTGGGTACTTTTGACTTTGGAGGAAACAATTAATATCATGATACCAAGGTTTATCATCTTTTACTTCTTTTGTCGCAAACACATGAGCAGGTCTATCAAGACGCATAACATCAATCTTAGGCATGTCATTCCAACAATTCACTCTAATCATAGAAGACAAAGTGGCCAGAGCGTTTGCCATCTGATTCTCTTCACGAGGTTTATGGTACAACTCAACTTTATTAAAGAAAGTCAACAACCTCCTTGCGTAACCTTTGTAAGGAATCAAACTAGTATAATGAGTCTCCCATTCACCTTTAATATGATTAATCACCAGGGATGAATCCCCATACACATCAAGAGTTTTAATTTCAAATCAATGGCTTCTTCAAGACCCATTATACAAGCTTCATACTTTGCCATGTTGTTCGTGCACTCAAACATCAATCTTGCAGTGAAATGGATATGAGAACCCTGAGGAGTAATAATGATTTCCCCAATTCCATTACCATAAGTGTTAATAGCTCCATCAAACCCTAAACCCCATTGAGATTCAGGATCTGGTCCATCAATGGGTAACAATTCATCACAATATTTGGCTTTTAGATACATAACATCTTCATTAGGGAAGTCAAACCTGATGGATTGATGATCATTAATTGGTTGGTGAGACAAATGATCAACCAAAACACTTCCTTTAATTTCTTTTTGAGTATGATACTCAATGTCATATTCAGACAACAACATCTGCCAGCGGGCAATCCTTCCAGTCAAAGCAGGCTTTTAAAAAATATACTTGATTGGATCCATTTTGGATATCAACCAAGTCATATGATTTATCATATACTGGCGTAAACGTTTAACAGCCTAGGCCAAAACACAATAGGTCTTTTCAAGCATTGAGTACCGAGATTCACAATCTGTGAACTTTTTACTCAAATAATAGGAAGTTCAAGCAGATACTCTTTGATACTATCAAAAGCTTTCTGACAGTCTTCTGCCCAAACACTACCTTAGCCTTTACGAAGAATCATGAAGATTGGCCCATAAGTGGCAGTCATGTGAGATATAAATTTGGAGATGTAATTTAAACGCCCAAGGCATCCTCTAACTTATGTTTCTGTTTTGGGTACATGCATTTCTTGAATAGCTCTAACTTTATCAGGGTCTACCTCAATACCCTTCTGGATGACAATGAAACCAAAAGATTTCCTGAACGGACACCCAAAGTGCATTTATTAGGATTCAAGCGGAGTTTAAACTTTCTCAAACTCGTAAACAACTTCAACAAATACACAACATGATCTTCTTCAGTCTTCGACTTAGCAATCATATCATCAACATATACTTCTATAACATTGTGCATCATATGATGGAAAAGAGTAGTCATGGCTCTCTGGTACATTGCACCATTATTTTTCAAACCGAAAGACATCACTCTGTAGCAGAATGTTCCCCAGGGTGTCATAAATGTTGTTTTTTTTTTCATATTCTTAGGTGACATTTTAATTTGATTATAGTCGGAAAAATCATCCATAAAGGAGAAGACATTAAATTTAGTTGTATTATTAACCAACATATCAACGTGTGGAAATGGAAAATCATCTTTCATACTAGCTTTATTAAAATCTTTGTAATCAACACACAACCAGACTTAACCGTCTTTCTTTAGAACATGCACAATATTGGCCACCCATTGAGGATATTCAACGGTAACAATAAAACCTACATCAATCTGCTTTTAAACCTCCTCTTTAATTTTAACAGTCATATCAGGATGAGTTCTTCTCAATTTTTGCTTGACTGGTGGACATTCTGGCTTCGAAGGCAATCTATGCTCCACAATATATGTATATAAACCTGGCATATTCTGAAAAGACCAAGCAAGCACATCAACATACTCTTTAAGAAGCTTTACCATCCTCTTCTTAACGCCTGGCTGAAACAGTTCCCCAATCTTGACTTCTTTCCTGTCCTCTTCAGAACCTAAGTTGATTACTTCCACTAGCTCTTTATGAGGATGAATGATCTTCTCCTCATGCTCAAGCAACCGAGAAATTTCATCAGAAATTTCCTTAATACTCTCTTCTTCAGCTTCAAACACAGGGAACTCAAAGTTGGAAGAGGACATAAGGACATTGCTTTCAATGGGTTTATCATGAATCAATCTGTATAATGATGTATGCTTGAATTTAGGAAACAGATAAATGTGCAAGTATTATGCAGATATTGAAATTTTTATTATCTTTGGGTTTTGAGGTTACCATTTTCCAGAAAAAGCAAAAAGATAAAAAAAACACATATGGATAAGCAAAATAACATTTTATTCATGATATTAAAAATTGAAACAAAGCCCACACATATTCACTTTCACCTTGGGCAGAGTGAAAGGATCTTTGAAAATAAAAAATAAATTACTTTGAAACGTGAACAATAAGAGGAATGTCAAGAGATGTCCAATTCTGGCAAACCATTATGTGCGTCACGAAGTTTGACATGTTTTCTTCTGAATCATCTTCAATAATTGCAGTAGCAGTTTGATCTCCAGAATGAATAAACCCAACACTGTGAAATATTTTTTGATTGTGCTTCAACTATCTTCTAGTTGCACCCGGAGAAAATCCTAGACTGACTCTATTTTTGTTCTCAACAAGCTCAACAATTCGGCCTCAACCAACAGATTGACCATTTTCCACAACTTGTTGTGCATCTTTCAAAGAAGAAATGGATGCCCTATTCTTCTTACCAGCATTGTCAACAATGGAGAGAGCTTGGAATGGTGTTCCTACAGCCTCATCAACATCAATGTAAGAGAAAGATGAAAGATGACTCACCACCATGGCTTGTTCACCTCCTACTACAACTAGCTTTCCACTTTTCTCAAATTTTAACTTTTGATGGAGAGTTAAAGTGACAATATTGACAACAAAAGAAAGAGAGGAAATGGGCACCTCCTTTCCATCTTCAATCATTGTAGCATTATATCGGTAAGGCACATTTTTTTAGAATCACAGGGAGTAGGACTAGGTAGACAAATGACCAAAGGAGAAATGGACGACTTCCGACTGTTATAAGCAATCTCAACTGGCTCAGGCATATTAAAATGAGGAACTATGGCATCCATTTCATGATCAACATCATACCTTTGAACGAGTAATCTGAATAAGCCTCTAATCCAACATTTGTTGAAGATCTCTCTTCACCACAGAGCATCCTCGAGGGTTTCTTGAATAAATTCGGCAAGCAGCATGGTCATGCTCATAATAGCTCAGTCTACATAAACTGACATGCATATCGACCAAAGATCTTCTAATCAAATTAACATCAAAGATACCATAGTGGCTAGGACAACCATATACCATGTTCACATTGGCACCTCCATGTATAGGCAACAAATTGGCTTGGACATTGGATCCAAGATCCTTGAAGGACAAAATACCACTTCGAATTAATCTCTGAACTTCCACCTTTAATGCAAAACAATTTTTGATGTCATGACCAGATGCCCATTGATGGAAGGCACATAAATGATCAGATTTATACCACCAAGGGAGCTCCTTTGGAACAGCCTGTGGATCTCTAGTATGCACAAGATTCTTTTGTACCATAGAAGGGTAAAGTTCAGCATACGGCATGGGAATCGGATCAAATTGAGCTTTCTTCTGAGTGCGGTTCTGTTGAATATGTTGTTGATGAGTTCTTTGTTGAAATTATGGTTGATAAGCTGAAGTAGCTTAAGCAATTGGAGCAATGTTAATAACAGACGTGAATGAGGCTACCTGTTGTTGATGATTGTTCTTTCCTCGGTGTCTTCTATGCCTTTCTTAGGAAATGGCATTAGACTCTCCCTCCTTATTTTTAGAAAATCCGCTCACATCTTTCTTAGTATTACCAGCAAAATTACCATCTTTAACCAATTATCCTTCTCGGACCCCTTCTTCCAGACAAATACCCATGTTTACCATCTCAGTGAAGTAACTGGGTGCAATAGATACTATTCATTCATAGTAAAAAGAACTCAAAGTCTTCAAGAATATCTTGGTCGTCTCTTTTTCTTCCAACGAAGGACTAATTTGTGTAGCAATTTCACGCCACCTATGAGCATACTCTTTGAAAGTTTCTTTCTCCTTTTGCAACATAGCACGGGGTTGATCTCGGTCCGGTGCCATGTCCAGATTGCATTTCTTTTGTTGAATAAATGCTCCCCCTAAATCATTGAAAGTGTGGATCTGCGTATTGTCTAATCCCATGTACCATTTAAGAGCAGCGCTAGTGAGACTATCTTGAAAATAATGGATTAGAAGCCGATGATTATCTGTATGAGTGGACATTTTCCTTGCATACATTACAAGGTGACTTTGAGAACAAGTGTTTCCCTTATATTTCTCGAAATCAAGGACTTTGAATCTGACAGGAATCTTCATGTTGTGAATAAGGCACAAATCATGAGCGTTCTTACCAAACAATTCTTTCCCCCCTAAAGCTTTAATTTCCTTTTGCATCTCTTGAAACTGGTTTTGGAATTCGTACATCCTTTCATAAACTCCCAAGCTTTCACTAGGCTCAGCATGAAAAATAGGCTCTTCAATTTATGGGATAGCATGCACCACAGGTGGAGGAATAGTCATGACAGGCTGAACAGTAAGAACTTCAACAGCGGGTTTATAACTTTCAAGAACAAAATTCAATGGCATGCCCCAAGGAAAACCAGCAGACATTTGGTGTGGTTGAGCACTGATCAGGGCCACATAAACGGGCATTGACACAATTTCAAAAATCACAGTAGTTTGAGGCTGAGTTGCCAGAGGAGTAGGAGGAGGATGAGGAGACTGATTTTGGAGAGCAACCATAGATTTGACCAAAGTATTGAGTTTCTCCATCCCAGCCCTGAGGGTTGTCACCTCTTCGCAGAGTTCACAATTTTCTTGCTATAAATGATCCATTTTCCTTTGACAGTTAGCTCGGGTGTTGTACGAGTGAGACAACTTGACTTCTGAGAATACCAAGAGGAAAACAATAAGATACCTGTAAAACTCTCAAAAGGAAGACCAGATGCAAAATGATGCATGATATGCAATGCAAATGTTTTCATTTAGTTTTCAAGGAACGTAAATCAATTGCAAACATCATAAAGAAATAACACTTTTGAAATACTTGAAAAGATTTCATTTCATTGATAATTGGAAAGTATTACAATTTGAAGTACAAGTTACAAAAGATCCTAAATACAAAAGGAAAAAGCTAGATCCTAAGGATCCTAAGGAATCACATCTGAGGATGATCCAACCTCAAGTTGATACTTCCTTCTAAGCCTCTTGACCTCCCTCTCATAAGTATCCTTCATAGTAGCTTTCTCTAACACGAGCTGATCCACAATACCCTTCCAAGCACCTGAAGTAGGAGGGTGAGATGGCGGAATACTAGGGGAAAACAAATCCCCTCTTTGTCTCTTCATAGCATGTTGCTTAAGCAACTCTATAAAGTCATCTTTTTCCTTCAACTACTTTTGCAACTCTATCTTCTCAAGGTTTGAAGCATGAAATTTGTCTTCCCAAATATTTCTCTCTTGCTTCATCTTGGCTAAAGCTTCTTGAAGTTATTTCACATCTTCAGTAGGAATTGTTAGTTTGGCAACCATTAGAGACATAGGCTTCTCATAAGCATAAGGCATCTTAAGCTCCTTTGCTTTCTCTTTCACCCAAAGAGTATAAGGTTCCAAAGCTACACAATTTTGTTTTCCAAGCTCACCCTTTCCCTTCCTATGTTTGTTGTGCCAAGCATGAGCCATCTTCTTCTTCAAACCTTGAGTATATTTCCCTTCTTGGAAAAACAAACCCTCTAACAGAATGTTATTATGTTTATCTTTCAAGGTATATCCAAGCTGACGTCTTGCTAAACTAGGGTTCTAGTTAATTCCACCTTGTGTACCGAGAAGAGGTACATTAGATAACTACCACAAATATCAATGATCTTGACATTAGTATACACAGGAGAATACCAAGTAATATTAGCATTAGTAAGGTACATGATCCTTTGGGACCACCTCAAACTGCTCTTGTTTCCTTGAAGATAGGAGATTGTGGCAAGTGCGAAATAAACCACTTGTACAGTAGATGTGCACAACATATAATAGTATCATTTCCCTTATAAGTTATATGATGGATAGAGAAATAAGCATCGCCAAGCAAAGTTGGAACAGAATTCCCAATCAAGAAGATCTGAATAGTGTTAACATCAACAAAGTTGTCAATGTTAAGGAACAAGACTAGTCCATATATAAGTAAAGCCAAAATAACTTTAAAAGCCATCATGCTACCAGCATTAGCAAAATAAGTAGCTCTCTCAATATAGAACTTAGAATTCATCCCTTGAATGCCCTCTTTGACCATAAGATTGGCATCTATATCAGACTTCTTCAAGTGAATAGCTGCAGAAATGACTTGTGATTTAGGTACATCCTCTAAACCACTAAAAGGATCTTTTTCAGAAACTGGAACACCCACAAGATAAGCATACTCTTCCAAGGTAAGCAAAATCTGATAATCAGGAAAAGTGAAGCATCGGTAGCTAGGATCATAAAACTAAACTAGAGTATTAAGAATTGTGATCATAAAACTAAACTAGGGTGCCCAAAACTAGCAGTTATGTCGGGCATAGGCATAGTTACGAGCACATGCCCTTAGCTGTTCGGGGACAGAAGGAGCCGTGCGGAACGGGCAGCAGTTCCAGGGATGAGTGATACCGTCCTTGCCCGGTTGGAGGGGCAGAAAAGTAACTTTTGCCCCTTTATGGATTGGACTTAGGCAATTGGGCTGTTCTGGGAGCATAAGTGGATTGGGCCATGCCTAGCCATTGGTCCAGTCCAGAACAGGAGCCCCCCAAGTCGTTGCTCCCGAGCATGTGAGTGATGACCTAAGGACAGCCTGTGATTCTGGGGAACTAGCGTGGAGTTGTCGTTTGGTGATGGAGGGAGTTGTCTTATGGTGCTCGTGACCCTTGGTGTTCGTGAGATCCATGACCGTGTCTGGATTGCCTGTCGTGCAGGGAGACTAACGGTTAGGAGGAATTGAAATGTTAGGGTGCCACGAGTGCCTTGAGCCTTGTGCAGCAGTTACTAGGCAATGATGGCTAGTTAATAGCCATTATGACCTACGAGGGTGTGCCACCTCACGTGCCCCTCAATATAAAAGGAGAAGACTCAGTTCATTTGGAACTTTTTGCTTTTCTCTTCTCTTCGTTTTCCTCATAGCATTTGCCCGCCACCGCCGTTCGTCGCTCCGACCGCCTTCACCAGTTCCGAGCAACCGTTTTTCAGCTCTATAATCAAGTAAGTCCACTGATCCTGTGTTTCTTAGCCTCTTTTATGGTTGTTCATAGATTGCATGTGGCTAGGTTTAGGGTTAGAAGACAAATTATTGTTTTTCCCGGTGCCTATTAGTGGTGGACGGTGGCTGAGCCATCTCCTGCCTCCGACGAGGCTGCCAGAGCCCCTTATATATCTCGCGAGTAGGGTAGTTTCTGGCGTCGTCGCGATGATGATGCATGTGTAGCCGCCGCAGTTACTCAGATTCCGGCGTAATGATGAAGTTTTCGGTTGAGCGTTTGTAGTTTCTGGTGAAACTTTGCAGTTTCCGGTGAAGCTTCAAACGGAAACTGGGAAGTGGCTCGAGGAATTTCTTCGTACGGAAGGGGTTCATTCGAGCGTCTCCTCGTGGGAGACTCTTGAGTTTTTGCTTAACGTTAGGGCTTAGGTCGGGGACGTCGTCCTCAACCCTTTGCACCCTTTCACTTGACTAGTGGTGGAAAGGTGGATTTGATTCTTCATCGAATTCACTTTTTTCTCTGCTTTTCAGGTGATTGATACGGAGACGAGGCCTGACGAGGAGATCGTGATAGACTCGTCCTCAGAGAGCTCATCGGAGAGCAGTAGTACGGAGGCCTCAACTGTCCCCAGTGAAGTCGGGGAGGAAGAGGTTGTTGAGGAATCAACGGAGGAGTGGTCGGTGGCTGAGCCTGCCGAGCATGTGTCCACCTTCGCGACATATCTGGGGGATATCTTCAGGGTCGTCGGGCCAGAGGGGGAGTGAAAGGTGCACTTTCCCTCCGAGGATGATAGGGTCTACATTAATTTCGGGGAGCATTTTGCCATGTATGAGTTCGCGTTCAAAGAGCTGGGATTGAGGCTGTCGTTCACCGATTTCCAGCAGTCAGTGTTCGTGCATCTGGATCTGGCTCCGACGCAGCTGCACCCGAACTCGCTGGCATTTATCCGAGCATTTGAGTTGACGTGCGAGTATTTGGAGATAGGGGCTACTCTTCCTTTGTTTTTCATTGTCTTCCATCTTCAACGGCAGTTGACGGGGAGGAGGTATGGTTAGGTCTCGTTGAAACAGCCCCGTAAACTGTTCAAACCCTTTTCAAAATTGATTCGGACGTTCAAAGAAAGGTTCTATATCATAGATCCTGTGTCAGAGAGGGCCCAGGACAGTATGTACGTCCGGGCGGTGTCCATTGACGAGGACGGAAATGACCTGTACGACGAGGAAGGGAAGGTGGTTGCAGTACGGGAGTTCAAGTTTCCCTTTCACTAGGGACCTGGCCACTTCTCTAAGGAGCCCAACGAATATGTTGCTCAACTGCACATGTTGGACGAGCAGGATGCGGTTGGCTATGAGAAACTAGTGAAGTACGTTAACTCTTTCTGGCTCGCTGAATGTTGGACGAAGAAGGGGTCCCCGATCTTCGAGGAGGACGGTAGCCAGAGGGTGGAGTATCATTTTATTAATACCAAGGTGCTTTTGGAGTGCAAGACTTCCGCGAAAGTTCATAAGCTGCTCAGTAGTTTTAGTCATTTTAACTTGCCCGAGTTATGCTTCCTTCTTCGTCTAATATGTTTGTTTTGTTTTTGCAGGTGAGAGGTCTTCCGCTCATGAAAGAATGGTAAAGAATGTTATCGCGAGGAACAAGCCCGGTGCTGCTGCTCCCAAGACTCGATTCGCCCAGCGTGCTCCTACTCCTCCCCTACCTGATGCAGGGACCTCCTCGCCAACTCCTCCCCAGGGGTCTCCCTTTCCTCTGGCCTCACGGTCCAAGCGGTTCAGGGCCACTGAAGGGGTAGATCTCACCCGGGCGCCAGAAAAGGGGAAGTTCGAACTTCCTCCATGCATTCTTGATAGACGGTTCTTCGAGGGGACGTCGTTGGTCGTGCCGTGGGTAGAGTCTCTTCAGCTGGAGGGCATGGACCGCCCGAGCAAAAGGGCGCTGGTGGCCCAAGACGCCTCTGCACTGGTCAGAGTTTTGGAAATGGCGGCTATTTATGCTGAAGGGGACTCTGCAACTGGGTCTGAACTCATAGCTGCTCGGGCTACCATGGCATCTCTCGAAGAGACGGCGAGGAAAGCCAAGGAAGAGGCTAAGAGTGCTGATGATGCCCGAAAGAAGGCAGACGAGGAGGTGACCAGGCTAAAGGGGAAGAACTCTACGCTGGCCGCGGAGAAGAAGGTAGCTGAGGAGCTGGTCGAGCAGCTGAGGTTGGCAAGCACTCCGGGCGAGGATGAACCTGAGGATGTCCGGGAAATAAAGACTAGGGCCGAGCTGGTTGCTCGTCCGCTGAAGGTCGAGGATGACAACATTGTCATTGGGGATGAGTCTTTTAAGAATGTCGTGGCCCAACTGCGGGTTGTCAACCCCGTGGTTGAGTTCTCCACCGAAGGCATCCACTACCTGGCTCATGTCGAGGATGGCAGGATAGTCAGTCCGAACTTCCTCCTTGGTGGTGACGAGCATGCCGAAGTTTTGAACGAGGAGATCCAGGGGCCTGAGCCTAACTTCGAGCAACCTGAGCGGATGGAGGAGGAGTGATGGGATTTTTACTCTTGTTGTAATTTGTCTGGCCTGCGTGCCGTGTATCTTTGTAACTTACGGGGGCATGGCCCCCGATTTATGTAACAAGCATAATTGTGGCCCTTGTGGCCACTTATTATTTTTAATTATGTATGTGTCCGGTCCTCGTGGCCGGTTTTATGATTTGGATGATTTTATCTACTTTAAATTCTGCTAAGTGTTGTATTTATGCTCGTTATGCATGGTTGCCCATACTAGGGATTACTTTGATTTGCTTCAAGTTTTAGGGAATTGCTCGTTGTAGATGTGTTCAGCAGTGAGGGGTACTGGTCGAACGACCGAGGAATGTCCGGACGAGGATGCGGAGCTCAAGTCGCGTTCGAGGCCTGAGTTTGCGGCGTGAACCTCCCATAGTGAGTTGGGTGTTCTGCCTGTCGTGGTACTTTGATGACGATGGTGCTCGATTGAGGGACCGCTATCGAGCATAGACCTGGCTCGTTCCTGAGTGGGGTTCTACTTTACTGGCATGCGACGCTTGTACCTAGGCGTGCATCGTGGTCGGTAGGTGATGCTCGTCGTCATGACGGATCAAACCGATACTTAAGGTCTTAGCTGTAGTATTGTTTCAGCTTTTTGCCATTCCATGGTCGAGCAAGTTCTTCCCCGTTGAGATGTTCTAGGTAATAGGCCCCATTTTCCATTTTCGCCCGGACACGATAGGGTCCTTCCCAGTTGGCGGCTAGTTTGCCTTCGCGAAAGTCTTTGTGGTTTCTTCTTAGGACGAGGCTGCCCACGTCGAACTCTCATCGTATGATTTTGGCGTTGTGCCTGATGGCAATTTTTTATTTTAACGGGGCTTCACGGAGAGTTGCCCCTGTTCGGATTTCCTCAACGAGAGCGAGTTCCTCCCTTAGTGCCTCGTCGTTCATTTCCTCGTCCAGGGGTGATTCTGTCCGCCTGGAGGGTACGTGAACTTCGATGGGGATCAAGGCCTCGGTCCCATAGGCTAGACGAAAGGGTGTCTCCCTGGTTGAAGAGTGTGGAGTTGTGCGGTATGCCCATAAGACGCTGTGCAGGTCCTCGACCCAAGCCTTCTTTGTTTCGTCCAACCTTCGTTTGAGGCCTCGAAGGATGACTCGGTTTGCCGCTTCAGCTTTCCCATTTATTTAAGGATACTCGATGGCACGCGAAGTGTTGCTTCGTGCCCAGCTGGGCGACGAAGTCCTAAAACTTCCTATCCGTGAACTGCGTCCCATTATCCGTGACTATCGCCTAAGGGATGCCAAAACGTGCAAGGATGTTTCGCTTGTAGAAACGTAGTATGTTAAGGGCAGTTATCTTGGCAAGAGCCTCCGCTTCTATCCATTTTGTGAAGTAATCCAAGCCTACTATTAAGTATTTGTACTGGTTTGATCCTACCACGAAGGGTCCTAGGATGTCCAAGCCCCACCAGGAAAATGGCCACAGGGAGGACATAGCCTTGAGCTCATTAGGAGGAGCTAGGTCCATGTCCCCATGCCGTTGGCATTTATCACATTTCTTCACGTGTTCTTTAGCATCATGTTGCATGGTTGGCCAGTAGTACCCTGCTCGGAGGGCCTTTCGTGCAAGGGACCGTCCTCCGAGATGCTGGGCGTTAATTCCTTCGTGGATTTCGCGCAAGATATGGGCGACCATTTCTTCCTCGACACACTTGAGCAGCGGGATGGAGAATCCTCGCCTGTAGAGTTTATCTTCGACAAGGACGTAGGAGCAGGCCCTTCACCTAACTACGCTGGCCTCTTTAGGGTCGGACGGAAGTTCGTCTTTAGCGAGGTAGTTGTAGACGGGGGTCATCCAGCAACTGCTGTCGTCGATCACTTGCACGTCGAGGGTCGGGGAAACCTTCTCGATGCTGGGTCGAGGAAGCACTTCCTGTATGACGGACTTGTTTTCGCCTTTCTTCTTCGTGCTGGCTAGTTTGGACAAAACGTCTGCCCAGAAATTGTGTTAGCGGGGAACATGTTTTACCTTTACCGCTGTGAACTTCGTCATCTTCTCCTTGACCAGGGCTAAGTATTCGGTCAGGTTTTCATTTTTGCCTTGATATTCTCCTTGGACTTGAAGGGCCATGAGTTGTGAATCTGTGCAAATGACGACTTCTTCTGCGCCAAGGTCTTCGGCCAAGCATAACCCGGCGAGGAAGGCTTCGTACTCATCCTGGTTGTTAGAGGTGGGGAAGGACAGGGTGAGTGATACTTCAACGATGATTCCCTTGTCGCTTTCTAGTATGATGCCTGCCCTGCTTCCCGCCGAACTGGAGGCCCCGTCTACGAAAATGGTCCATTTGCATGCTCTGCAAGTGGGGGAGTCTGCGAACGCCATTTCTGCGAAGAAGTCGGCCAGAGCCTGGGTCTTGAGGGATTTTATGCTCTCATACTGGATGTCAAATTCAGACAGCTCAAGCGACCATTTGAGCATTCTACCGGCTATGTCTGGTTGTCCCAGCAGCTGCTTTACGGGTTGATCTGTTCGAACCACGATCGTGTGAGCTAGAAAGTAGTGTCTCTGTCTTCTAGCTGCGTTGATGAGGGCCAGTGCCACCTTTTCTATCTGCTGGTATCTCAGCTTCGGTCCCTGCAGTACTTTGCTCATGAAATATATAGGCTTCTGCCCGTCAGGTGTCTCGCGGATAAGAGCGGCGCTCACTACCTCAGTTGTTACAGCGAGATACAGGTATAGAGTCTCACTGTTGTTTGGGCGTGAGAGGATTGGTGGCTCCGAAAGTGCCCATTTTAGGTGGAGGAGAGCCTGGTCACATTCCTCGGTCCATTTAAATGTCGCCTCCTTGCGGAGGAGTTTGAAGAATGGTAGGGCGTGCTGGGCAGATTTGGCCACAAAATGGGATAGTGATGCGAGCATCCCGTTGAGGGACTGGATAGATTTCTTCGACTTGGGCGTTGGAAACTTGGAGAATGCCTGACACTTATCGGGGTTGGCTTCGATTCCTTGTTCCGTCAAGTAGAAGCCAAGGAATTTGCCTGCCCGGACACCGAACGTGCACTTCTCTGGGTTGAAACGCATCCGGTACTTCCTGGCCTGTTCGAAGACCTTCCTCGTGGGATTTTACGATCATGTCGTCCATATAGACTTCGAGTATGTCGCCTATTTCTTCTCGAAAGACCTTGTTCATCATTCTTTGATAGGTCGCGTCGGTGTTCTTCAGGCCGAAGGGCATTACATTGTAGTAATAGTTGCCCAATTCGGTCATGAAGGCCGTGTATTTTTTATCGCTCATTGCCATTGGTATTTGATAATAGCCCGAGTAGGCGTCCATGAATGATAAAAGTTCAAAACCGGCAGAGTTATCAACAAGTTTATCAATATTGGGGAGGGGGTAGGCATTCTTCGGGCATGCCTTATTAAGATCGGTGTAGTCAATGCACATTTGCCATTTGCCATTAGATTTTTTCACAAGTACATCGTTGGATAACCAAGTGGTGTACTTGGCTTCCGAGATAAATTTGGCCTCGAGGAGGTCCTTTACAGCTTTTTCTGTAGCCTCTGTTTTCTCCGGAGACTGATTTCTCCTATGTTGTGCTACTGCTTTGACGGCTGGGTCAATCGTGAGTTAATGGCAGGCGACAGACGGGTCCAAGTCGGGCATCTCGGCGGCGCTCTAGGTGAATAGATCAGCGTTCTCATGGAGGCATGCTTTGAGTTGCTTCCTCGCGATGTCGGGGAGGTCAACTCCAATCTTCACTCCCCGCTGGGGGTCGTCGCTGAACAAAACGAGCTTGAAGTTGCCATTTGGGATTGGGCGCATCGGATGGGAGCTACTGCTGGACGGGGTAGACGAGCTGGTTGAGGCTGTTTGGCCCTCCTGCTAGTCTTCTTCGGGGAAGCGGCTGTCGAGGTCAATGGAGTCGACCTGAGGCAGAGGCTTGGCTTCCTCGAAGCTGCTGGGCAAGGCTGGCTTGTTTGACACCTTTGGCTTGGACGCGATGGCGTTGAGTCCCTTCGTGGTTGCTTCGAAACATCATCGTGCGGCTTCGATGTCGCCGTGGAGGGTGGCGACCATCCCCTTTGAAGTGTAATACTTCATCTTGAAGTGGACGGTTGAAGGCACAACTACTAACTCAGCCAATGTTAGTCTTTCGAAGATACACTGGTACAGTGACGGACAATCAATTACCAGAAACTATACCTTAACGGACCTGGCCGTCTCTGCTGACCTAAAAGTTATGATCAGTTCGACGTACCCCTAGGGTTTGGTCACTGATCCATTGAATCCTTGCAAATCAGACCCCACATAGGGGGTGAGGTGTGATTCGTCCAGCTGAAGTGTTGAAAACAGCTGAGAGTACATAATGTCGACCGAGCTGCCTTGGTCGACGAGGATTCTGCGAACGTCGAAGTTAACCATTCGAGCTCTGATGAGCAAGGGTATGCTCGAGTTTGGAGATCCCCCGAGGAGCCCTTCCCTGTAGAAGGAGATGGGGATGGAGCCCTTCTGGGCTTGGTCGAGCGTGGTTACCTTGCTGGAGCTCGTGCTGATTAGGTGCTCGAATTTCCATTTTATGGAGCCTATCGTGACTTTATTGAAGCCTTCGCCCGAGATCACCATGGCGGAGGGGAATGTTTCCCATGGGCTGTGGGCCGCGAAATAGGCAGGAGCGCTGAGTTCGTCCGGGACGTAGAAGTCTTCTGATCGCGATACGGACATGGAGACCTGGACGCTGGCCTCTTCCGAGGAAGGCATTTCTTCCTCTATCTTCTTGGACTCCTGGGCGTCCCGCCGGGAAGTGTCTTTCTTTTTCGTGAACTGTTTCAGGTGGCCATCCCTGATTAGTATCTCAATAGCATCCTTCAAATGAATGCAGTCTTTGGTGGTGTGGTCGTGACTCTTATGGAAACAGTAGTACTTTGATTTGTCGGTGTTGGGTTTGGTCGGTATTTGTTTGGGGAAGCGGGCCCTTACTTGCTTGAATTCCAAATTCGCTCATTCGGACAGTATCTTCTCCCTGGAGACGGTCAGGGGGGTGTAGTCGTGGAACCGTCCGGAGGGTCCTTTGCTGTCGCGGGAGTCCCGAGGACGGCCCTCGCGCTTCCTTCTCCTCGACGGGACGTCGAGGCTTCTTCACCTCTGGAGGCCCAAACGTTCTCCTGGTGGCGGGAGGCTCGGATGGAGTTGGCCGCTTCCTTCTCCTCGTACTGAATGTACGACTGTGCCTTGAGGAGGAGGGCATCCAGGTTCCTCGGAGGTGCGAGGCCGACAACTTTAGAAAAATCTGAGCCCGGGCGGAGTCCCTGTTCGAGCAGAAATTTTTTCGTCTCGTCCGTCGTAGGGGCATGTACCGCTTCTTTGTTGAACCTCTCGATGTACGCCCGGAGAGGTTCGTCCTTTCCTTGGATTATGGCCCCAATGGAGGCTTCGGTCTTAGGGTGACGGTGCGACACAGTGAAATATCGGGAGAACATTCTGCCCAGTTGTTTCCACGATGTAATAGACTCTTCGGGCAGCTGCTTGTACCAGGTCATTGCTCTTTTTCGGAGCATGGTCAGAAATAGCCGGTACTTGATGGTGCCTCAGACGCCACGGTAATGTAGCAGCGTATCGATGTTCTTGATGTGCTTGTCAGGGTCAGTTATACCGTCGTACGTGCCCAATGTCGGGGGCTTCTCCAAGCCCTTGGGGAGACGTGTTGCCAAGATTTCTTAGGACAATGGGCCGTGAGGCTCATCGTCGCTGCTGGAACTGGTTGGTGACGGGGACCGGACGACTTGCTCATGACGATGACTTCTTCGGTGGGAAGGCGTACGGGCTGGCCCTTTGACCTGACCAGGGGTGACTGTTTTTCCCTTCGGGTTCTTTTGTGATCGGGAGAGTGGTGGTTTCGCAGGGAAAACTGGTCGCGTTTTCGGACAGCGCGAGATTCTGGTTCTTGCCGCAGCCTTCAGTCGACTTTTCGCCGAAGCTACGGGCTCTTGGATCGTCGGTGGTTCTTCCTCGGAGGAGGGGATCTTGGACGGGTGGATTCCTCCAATGCCCCGATCCTTTCATTCTGCTGAAGGATCAGGAGGTTGGTCTTGTTGATCGCCTCCAGAATGTCCACCACGGTCGGGTCGGCTTTGGGTGGAGCAAACGGGCTGGATGGCCAGCGAGGGCTGGTTGTCTTCGCGATCAGCTGGAGTAGGGGAAGGAGAGGTTGTGGCTCCGTCTCTCAGAAAACGGGGATCTTCGAGGAGAGAAGATGGAGCGTCAACGTCAGTCTTGTTGACGGGGAGGACAGCGGATTGGAGAGCACCTTTGGCGTGATCTTGAGAGGTCGTGATGATGATCTTGGAAATTTGCTTTGATCTTTGGTTTTTGGGGAAAGAAAGATGGGGAGAACAAGAGTTTCTCACAGACGGCGCCACTGATCGTGAAGGCTTGATCAAATTCTGTTGAAGTGGACCACCAAGTACGTCTGAGATGTTGGGCGTGAAATGAGGAGGAGGGAGTGTACCTGCAAGGCACTCCGATGCTCAAGTAAGAAAGGGTCAGAGAAAAAGGGGCAAGTACAAAGTATGAGTTTTTAGGGTGATTATTCGATACCTGACCCTCTCGAGTGAGAGGGTTTATATAGTGCCCCCAACGCATGGCCAACGGTCCTATTTTCGGGGCGAAATAACCGTTTTCCCGAAGAATAGGTAACTGCCCAAAACTAGCCGTTATGTCGGGCAGGGTGCCCAAAACTAGCAGTTATGTCGGGCATAGGGATAGTTACGGGTACATGCCCTTAGCTGTTCGGGGACAAAATGAGCCGTACGGAACGGGCAGCGGTTCCGGGGAAGAGTGATATCGTCCTTGCCCGGTTAGAGGGCAGAAAGGTAACTTTTGCCCCTTTGTGGATTGGGCTTAGGCAATTGGGCCGTTCTGGGAGCAGAAGTGGATTGGTCCATGCTTAGCCATTGGTACAGTCCAGAACAAATTCCATCTTCAACATTGGTGGAGAGAATAGACAAAAGTATTCCATAACGAGCTTTGAAATCCACAAGATCAACGACTAAGGATGCTAGCTTTCTCAACTCTTTGAGATCAGGAGTTCTGAAACTGTACTTCTGAGTGTTCCTTCTTCTAATATCCATAATCACAATGCATGCGATGTTTGCAAAGAGAATCTTTAAGTTCCTTGAAAACTGAGTAAAATAGGATGTTCATGAATGCACGAGTGCATGATTATTCAAAAATCACAAACAGGATCACAAACAAGGTTCAAGGGTTCGACGTCACAAGCATGGAGTCAAGGGTAAGAACCACCCACAAGGTATGTACTAGGGGTTAAATCACCTGTACAACAAGGTTCTACAAAGTTCCCAGAATCGTGATTCCATCTTTTGGATATTACTGGTTTAAATGACTACTCGTTAGCCAATAATATTCTCAAGAGAAACTCATCTGAGTGTAGTATCGTGTAATAACTAATCTAAGTCTACACCTGAATAGTCACCGCACTACGTCCTAAAAAGGCCAAGATGGGTTAAAGGGTTCTAATGTCCTCAGCATCTCAGATTCTCAGGTCAAAAGTAAAATACCTTCACAACTTACGTGTTCAACATATTTACCCTCAAGGAGGCCTCCACTGAGTTAGGGATCTCAAGTCAGCTTATTAAGAATTAACTCCACGTAAGCCAAACATGACTATACGACCATCCTATCTCAAGTGCACTCAAGTCCGGGTATAGGACTTATCCCATCACTAAGAGATCACCAAACACAAAAAAAAAAACAAAAGCAAACAAAAGATAATAATAAAAACACATATAAACAAGTTAGGCTAAACCCACTAGGGACTACTCCTCAGCAGAGTCGCCACTTTTCTGTAGTGGGGAAAAATTGAGATTTAAGTTATTGATTAACTTAAATCATAAAGCAAGAGTCGCCACCGCACTTTATTTTTTCCAATAGAATGTGAAAAGAACGAATAAAACCCACATAAGTTTTAAAACAAAACTAATAAAATAGAGAGACAAAGGGTAAGGGGGTTGGTTATGCAACGAGAAGGCGTTAGCACCCAAAACATCTACAGTACTCTATAGGAACCTCTTGAAAATCTATGTTTGGCTTAAAAGGTGTTGTTTGCAAAAGATTGTGGAGATGAGAAGAGGAATATTTTTTTAGGGTTTTTGGTGTTTGACAATACTTCCTGAGCCTCGTGCCTACGTACCCACAAAATGCAATGGAGGATCAAAACCTCGTAGTTTGTGGTAAAAATAACAAAAGAGTTTGTTTTAATTGATTTTAAATGGAGCACAACTTGTCATTTTAAGGAGAAAACTCAACTAATCACCTACAAGTATGTGAAAATGGACCTTTGCATCACTATTGATGGGGGCTCCAACTTGGATAGAAATCAACAAGTATGTCACTAACTCTCTCAAGTGGAAAAGAATTAACATCAAACATGACTATGGGGATAGGAGAATTACATGTCAACTATGAAAATGACTCATGTCTAATCCTTAAGAAAAGGTTTTAAAAGAAAAACTGCACAAACGACACAAAATGGTTTGGATGAGTTGTGTGTTTTTTATGTTTTTTGAAATGGTTTTGATATACTTAAGATGAATTAGTATTTATTTAAGAAAGAGTTAAAAAAAATTAGTTTACAAAGTCAAGGTTTATTAAGAAAGTGGTTCATGTATGAAAACAAGAAGGTTTTGAAAAAGGGAGAAGATTTTGAAAATTCAAGAAGGGGAGGAGATGAAGAGACTATCTTAATAAAAGCAATAAAGTGCCAGTGTGCAAGTGAACTAACCAGAAGTGAAGCAAGCCAGTTGACATAAGTCAAACCGAGCCTTCCCATCCTTTGGATTAAGCCAGAAGCAAGTCAAATAAGAAAAGCACAAAATAGTGCATCAGATGAAAGAAGAACTCAGGCTAAAAGGTCAAAACCAAAATATCAGAGCCAATTCTTCAAGAAGTCAACCGAAGGTCAAAGGTACCAGATGAATTCTAAGGTGTCAAATCACAACTCCAAAACAAAGGATCAAGAACCTAAATCTAAGTCCACAAGTCCAACATCCAAGCTTGGGATAGTAACCAATAGTCCAAGGAAACAATTAAGTTTTTTAGGGGTTTTTCCTTTATTGATGTCTTCAAAAGAAAAAGAAAAGTCCAAGTGGACAAAGGAAAAAGAAGCATAAACATAAACAATATGTAATGTAAATGATGAAATAAAAGCATAATAATATTGTTAGTATTGACGTTAGAGTTAATAATCCGATTCGAGACAAATTTAGCGCTATGTTAAGCAATCATAGCACAATCTATAAGGAATATCATACTATGGGAGGCCGGTTAATAACAATTTATGTACCATACACGTTAGAGATATGATAGAAATCATACTCCTAAAATATGTAGCACATGTAAAAACCTAAGGAGGGATCAAGCACTAAGGCAATGAGATTGGTCCATTACATCAATCATCCTTCATGACAACTTAGGACAAACTTATGCACCAATTTAAAGTACTTCCAATGATCATTGATCAATTGAATAGTAGATTTGAAATGATGAAAGTTCATCAAGCATCAATACAAACATCATGAACAACAAATCATCCAATTAATCAAGAGAAAAGAAAAAGGAAAAAGAAAGAGAAGGAAAGATGAAGAGAGGAACCAAATTGAATAAAGACTCAAGGTTCATTCATCATCAATTTCAATCACCTTTCTTAATAGATTAAGGCATTAAACATATCATCAACTCAAAGTACCTTAAGATGAATCAAATGATTCATTTAATGATAGATTTGAATTGATGAAGATTCATCCAACCTCATCAACGCCCAAAGTCCATTGAAATTGAGGGGAACTTTGATCAAGAAGTCATGATCCAAGGTAACAACCAGCAAACAAGCCAAAATGCAATATTAAAGCAATTAAAAATGAATGAAAATGTATTTTAAATTATTTTTAAAATAAAAATAAGAGAGAAAATCAAGATGAAGCCTCTAAACAAATATTAAATGCTCAAGAATATTAAGACAAGTCAGAAACAATTTAAGGACCTCATAAAAAACTTTTGGAGAATTTAAAAATGCATAAAAGTATTTTTAAACAAATTAAAATGCATGAAAAATATGAAAAAATGATGAAAAATATCAAATAATGACATAAAAATATGGAAAAATTCTCATAAAATAGAAAATATTTTTAGAAAATTATGAAACTTTTTTGGAATGAATAATGTCAAAGGGACCATTTTTTATGATTTTTCAAAATAGAATGAGAAAATAAAACAAATAAAAAAGAAATAAAATGTTGCAAAAATCAACAGCCATCAGATCTGATCAAAGGCTGGGAAGGAAACATGCGCGCAACCATCAAATCTCATTTAAACAGATCCAAAGGTCCAGATCAAGAGAGACACGGTGGAGTCTAAGTGAAATAACGCACAACATCTATTTTAAATCAAAACAACTCAGGCCACCACATGAGCTCCTCCGGTCATCTTCTCCGGTGAGTTTCTCACCTGATTTTAGCAAATGGAAAAACTAGATCATGAGACCAGTGCCATTGTGACTGTCTTATTGAAGCGAACTCAACCATGTGCTTCACTTTCATTGATAGAAAGTGAACATGGAGAATTTCAAGCAAATTCAGTGAAACAAGAAAACACGAAAAGAAAAATTAAATGACTAATATGAACAACCAACACAAGGTAAGTGAGGGGAAATAATCAGAAAGCAATTGGTTACATCGTGGTAACTTGTTTGAGTCCAAAATATGCTCAGAACTACCTTGTCCAAATGGTGATCAGAGGTGTTGAAAGTTGGATCTGGTTAGAACGATTTAGTGAGTCTTAGAGCTTGATTCTTGTTGTAGAAGCTTCAGAGAAGAACGATGGAGCTAATGGAATCAAGAAACAAGGTTGAAAGAGCTTAGAATTTGGAAACGAAATCTCAAATTTTTAGTGCAAAGTGGGAGCTCGAGCAGAGGTTCTGGGGCTTTCTAAGCTTGGTTTTTAGTGCAAATGAGTCCTATATTTATAGCTGAGGTGAGAGGATGGCATTCATGTGAAAATTTGTTATAATTCGTGTGAAATCATGAGCAAGGAATGCATGACCTGAAATTATGGTATAACAGATCCCAGATGTCCTACATGATGTCGAGACATCTGGTCTGACATAAACAGCAAGGCAATTATAGACATTTAAAGAAGTTGCTGAAAAGTAAAGTGCACACGGAATTTGTTCACCCAGTTCGGTCTAACAACCTACATCTGGGGGCATACCAAGCCAGGAAGGAAGTCCACTATTAGCAGTATCAAATTACAGACTCAACAAACCAGTTGACAATCCACTAACTTAATCACTACCCAATGACCCTTCTATCTAAGTCCTCCCTAGATAAGAGACTTCATCTCACTCCCAATCATCGCAATGATGTCTAGCAGTCAACATCTCAGTCACTGCATCAACAGCTTGATTTCCAAAAACTCTCCAAACACGTAGAAGACACACTCCTATAACAATACCTAGACATGACCCTCATGACTAAGAACAATACTTAGAGTTGCTTAACAACTTCCTCTAAGAACAATGACCATCTCACAATCTGAGTGGTTCACACATACCAACTCTCCTAGAGAGTGGTTCACAAACTCAGCCCTTAGAATTTACATGATGGCTGGCTTAACTTAAACTAGGTTACAATGCTTCTATTTATAACCTTTTTCCCAACTGGATTTGGGCTTTAAATCTCAGCATATTAACTGCTACAAATCTGCAGAAGATTCTGCTACTAAATAGATCTTCAATTAAATCTTCAATCAAATCTTCAATTAAATCTTCAATTAAATCTTCATATCTTTTAGCCTTAAAAACAGCAACAAGATCTGCTCCAAATCTGATTGCAACTGAATATATCTTTACCAAGATATTCACCTACAATCTCTCACTCTCTTCAGCAGAATATCTCTCCAATAACAGAAACACGCAGCCCTAATAAAACAACTCAGACTGATGTTTTATTAACTGATGTCTTAACATCGGGTTTGACTTCAGCACAGAATCTGCAACCATTTACAACTTAACACAACCAGAATGTTAGAAACTCATGTTGAAACATCAACCTTGACATCCACATTGTTTTACCAAAATTCCAGCCAACTACAAGAACTAACAATCTCCCCCTTTGTCTAATTTTGGCTAAAACACTTTCAGCTTGCAGCGGAAAAACACTTACTAACATTCACAACACAACCTGCAGCAATACCAACCAGCTGCAACAACTAGTAACTCAGCACAAAACAAATTCCCCCTCAAAGCAAGAACCATCATACCAGCTGTTCAAACACGATTACCCCCCCTCAAGCATATACCAACAAAACTAGGCAACACATGGGCTAACTCTCCCCCTTTTTAGCCACAATTGGACACCCTCTGAATCTGACAACTAACATACTCAGAACAAAATCCATAATCAATAGCTAAACAAACATTGGGGTAAATGTATACTGCTGATTCAATCCATTGACATCTTGTTTGACACCATGAAACCAGGTATAAACTGTCAAGTACACCATGAACTTCACCAGTAACACAATGTCACGACATCTTGTCTGACATTACAATCTTGATAAACAACTTCTTCAACAAAAGATCAACTCCCCCTATCTAAGATAAACAGTGCTCCTTTGCAAGAAGAACACCTTAAATGAATGGAAAACATAAGACTCATCTTCATGTCTTCAAGAGCGCACCCTCTATTCAACACACCTGCTAAACACATTCATATAATGCTTAATCCTCAAACAATCCAAGTACCACACTAGTACAGACAGAAGTTCTCCCATTATATTTCACAAATGGTGCTCCTTGACCAGTATATCATAACATTTGGAAAATCCAGACATAGTCTTCATTCATCCAGTCAGGAATGCTTCACACAATCATCCACAAGTTCTGAAGCACACACACAATGCCTTCCACTGAACTCTAAATAAACTCCTCTTACACACACCAAGACAAGTGTGACATCTCCCATCAACAAGGACCCTCACAAAGCTCTTCCAAAATCTGCAGAGAAAAATAAATTCTCCCATAGACAACCAAAGTTGTCCTTCAAACTTCTCCTCAGAAGCATATGCACATATGATTCAAACAATTAGCTTCACATGGCTAGAACCATTCATGTCCACACCAACATGTCATCCAACAGCCTAATGTCATAACATGTTATCTGACATTATATCCTCATAAGATTCAACCAATCTTCATAATATATGTACCTTTGCAGCAAAATCCATAGACAAGTACTCCCCAGTCATGGTTAACTAATGCTCTAGATGAAGATGAACATTTGAGCACACTTGCTGAGCACATGCATTTTGGTACCATTGTCCCTTTCTCCAAAGGCAGTCATTCCCTATCTTACTCTTCATCTTCAGACTTCCAATAAATCAATACCTGGTCTACTTCAGTCTTCTCTACATTCTCCATCCAAAGCAGACCTTCTACTTCATCATTCTCCCGTATGACTATGTAGACGCTCCTTAGGCATAATGTATGCACCAAGCTTCAGAACCAGAACAAAATCATCCTTCACCAAGGATATTCAACCAGATAATGTCCCAACACAAGTTAGAACATTTGCCATACACCAAGATATCATCACCATGATTCTTGATATGCTCCACCAACTGGACTTACTATTGCATAGTAATCCAAAGAACTAGAGAATTAAACTCTCATCCACCTTCAAGAAGAATAATCTCCTTGAGTCTTCAACTCATCACCCTTCTGCCCAAGAGTAACTTGTTCCAAGACAATCCTCAATAATAACCAACTGCCACACTCTGATTATCTTGATTCTTCGAATCCACTTCTGAGATCAACCAAATGCCACAGTTTGATCACCTCATTCATGAATCCTCATATGAAAACAACCAAATGCCACATTTTGACCTTTTTCACGTTTGTCAGAACTCTCACAAAGATATCTTGATCCACCAAGGAAACTTGATCTTCAAGTCACATGTTCCACTTGCTCAAAAGCAAACACACTTAGACTCCCTAAGCCATGGTCATGTAATATCTTCTCCTTCCTGCAGCTCCCGCAAGCTGCCATGAGAATGATATTTTTGAAGCATACTATTGTTTATTCCTGTAGATCACCCTATCATTAGCTGATGTGCCACATCACCAGTTGAGACTCCTGATGTTAAGCTAGATGTCAGAACATTATGTCATCCAACTGTTGAATTCAGCTCTACCTTCTGCCACTCAGAAGAACCTCCTCCCTTTGCAGAAACAGATTTCCATGCTCTCATAGACTTGATTCAATAATCAAGTTTGAGTAGACAACCTCCATCCTGCTTAGAAACTCCAAAGACTTCAAACCTACCACATCTGAATCTTCAAAAAATAAGTAGTCCAAGACTACCCCATAGCAATACTAAAGAAAGTCACTTCCCTTAGTAGAGTCGTCAGTAGAAAGCCAGAAATAAACTGATCCAAGCTGTAACCATCAAGATTATGATGTCTTCATAGTCTTCCATCTTCATCTTCAACAGCACCACCATCTGGACAAGTCATTCACAATACTTTCTAGGAACAGATGCTAAGCAATAATCCCAGGTCAACACCTAGGCGACTTGTGAGCGAATGTAGAATCCCTCCCATGATTCTCCAAACCTCTGATGAAAAGATGTTAAAAAAATAGACAGAACATCCTTAATCTTGTCTTTCAAGGATAATCAATTAAATACTTGTGAATTTCACAAATAGCAATTGATCCCTGTGGTTTAACCCTTCTTCAGATTCCAGCATCTTCTGAATCTTCTTCATGACAGACCATTATGACAACCATTCATACCACAAAAGCCTTCCAGGTTAGGTCAGTGTCTTGATCTCTTACTCCACCTTGAGCAAAGAACTGAAATGATGTTTCAACATCAGTTCCGACATTAGTCTAAATCACATTAAACATCTCCTATGGATTTGGAGACTACAACCATATTAATCCACACATATCTCTTGTAGGGAACTCACGAGAACATATCAACATCTGATCAACTTCTAAGATCAGACCAATAAAACTGCAGTAACTTGCATAACACACTCTTCCAGAAGCTTCTTCTTATAAGCACAAGGTCCAGACCTCTTGTCTAACTTAAGAGTGATAACTGCCATCCTTCTGCATAAACATACCATAGACAATCTGCTACTACACACAAACTCTTGGATACATTTTCCCTATAAAATTGTCCTCAGACATTTTAGTTCAAACAAGGATCATTTCCTTCTCTTCTACTATCAAGATAACTACCTTTTCTTCAACCAGCTCCAACTGAAATGCTATGACATTATGAACAGCATCTCAAAAATTGTTCAACTTCATAGCTTCAGTGATCCTTCAAAACAGCTACAATCTAATAGGTCTTTGACTTAGAATTTACCATAAACTGCTGATGTGTAGCGCGATGTCGAGACATTATAATTGACATATTAAGCTCAGCTTCTTTCTTGATGAAACTTCCTCCAGTTCATGATTTTGAAAATCAGAAACATGTATCTTCACAAGAGAATTCATCTTCAGATATACCAGAACTACATTTGACATCATAACCAGGAAGATCCTCCTAATTAGGTCACCACAACCAAGCTTAAGAGATAACTTATCAAGATCTTCACTCCCGCATGAAAGATTTGACAGTGATACTCTTTTGCTTTGGCTCCACCCTCTTCTTTCACCATCAAGAAAATTGATAAAGAAGGAATCAATGTTCTAGACAAATTGGTCTTCAATGCCTGATTTGAAATATATTCTTCTTCTAAAAAAACTGAAACTTCCCTGTCATACAGTCTTTAATAAGATCCATTCACCTTTTGATCACTTCTTTCCCAAAACAAAGATATGAGATAATCCTCAAGTATCTTTGGCATCTCTAACCAAACGGTTGAAGCTGTCTTGCATAAACTACAACATCATAGAATATCCTGCTGAGGAGACCAAACCCTAATGTCTTTCCAAGCGAATACCTTCCTAGAATCTCACCACCAGAGATACAAGAACCAACCAGGGTTACATCAGATACCATGCAGTAGAACACACACCAACTCCTCAACAACCTTCAGGCACTACTCAATAATCCTTGCACACCATCACCATAAACCAAGTGCCAACAAATCAAACTCACAACAGCAGTTCTCCTGATAACAACAGACAGGTCCAATACATACCCTGTCATGAATAGTCCATCCTTCACTTCAAGGGATCATACAAACAACTATATGAACTGACCAAGTCCATAACTCAGCAAAACTATCTTCCTTGCTCATGAACCAGAAAGTATCTTCCCTAGATCTCATCCAGAAATAGACAGGATGCCTGCTTTGATACCAATTGAAATTATGGTATAACAGATCCCAGATGTCCTACATGATGTTGAGACATCTGGTCTGACATAAACAGCAAGGCAATTATAGACATTTAAAGAAGTTCCTGAAAAGTAAAGTGCACATAGAATTTGTTCACCCAGTTCGGTCTAACAACCTACATCTAGGGGCATACCAAGCCAGGAAGGAAGTCCACTATTAGCAGTATCAAATTACAGACTCAACAAACCAATTGATAATCCACTAACTTAATCACTACCCAATGACCCTTCTATCTAAGTCCTCCCTAGATAAGAGACTCCATCTCACTCCCAATCATCGCAATGATGCCTAGCAGTCAACATCTCAATCACTACATCAACAGCTTGATTTCCAAAAACTCTCCAAACACGTAGAAGACACACTCCTATAACAATACCTAGACATGACCCTTATGACTAAGAACAATACTTAGAGTTGCTTAACAACTTCCTCTAAGAACAATGACCATCTCACAATCCGAGTGGTTCACACATACCAACTCTCCTAGAGAGTGGTTCACAAACTCAGCCCTTAGAATTTACATGATGGCTGGCTTAACTTAAACTAGGTTATAATGCTTCTATTTATAACCTTTTTCCCAACTGGATTTGGGATTTAAATCTCAGCATATTAACTGCTACAAATCTGCAGAAGATTCTGCTACTAAATAGATCTTCAATTAAATCTTCAATCAAATCTTCAATTAAATCTTCAATTAAATCTTCATATCTTTTAGCCTTAAAAACAGCAACAAGATCTGCTCCAAATCTGATTGCAACTGAATATATCTTTACCAAGATATTCGCCTACAATCTCTCACTCTCTTCAGCAGAATATCTCTCTAATAACAGAAACACGCAGTCCTAATAAAACAACTCAGACTGATGTTTTATCAACTGATGTCTTAACATCGGGTTTGACATCAGCATAGAATCTGTAACCATTTACAACTTAACACAACCAGAATGTTAGAAACTCATGTTGAAACATCAACCTTGACATCCACATTGTTTTACCAAAATTCCAGCCAACTACAAGAACTAATATGACCAATCTTAAATGAAAAGCTACTGAAATGCAGGCCATTCCTTCATATTTCAGGTCATTTTTTATCCTTACACATCACTTAACATCATTATCGACAAAACACGTGCATACACTGACTTAGTTTGGAGATTTGAGTGAATTGCAAATTCTGGTCATAATCAAAACTCAGTTTCATGGGGGCATGTTCATAGCTAGGCCAAATACAATCTACTCGTGCATTTCTTGATTTTCCTTGAGCCAAATGATCCTCTTATAGGGGAGAACACAATGCAAAAGGAATCAACCCAAAAGGTTACTTGATGTAAAAATGGCATGACTTAAAAGTTGAGGTTGTGGCATTGAAAAATGGGTCAGACATTAGATCAAATAAATCATGACCTAGTTTTATGCACAAATGGCATTTAAGATTTGAGGTCCTTGGAGCATGAATTGATGTTTAACCTCTAAAGAAAAGTTGTAGAGGATATCAAGAAGGATATTTTTCAAAAAGAAGCACCCATAAAAGTTGAAAATTGAAGAAGTTATGATCTTTGGAACATAGGCATGCCATACTTGAACTTTAGGTCAAATTTCACTTAGTCCACAAAATGACCTATAATGTTTCCACACTTTTGATGGCCTTCCAAGCAAAATTAACTCTTGACTTATAAAGAGAAGTTGGAGGGGATGTCAAGGGGAGTCATTTTCCCAAATAAGAACTAAAAAATGTTGAAGTATGAAGAAGTTATGAAGTTTTGAACTTGGGCTTGAAATGCAGACTTTTTGGTCAAAACTCCTTCTACAAACTTGCAACCTTAGACTTTTTCTTGCATTTCAAGGCACATTGATGATCATATGAACTCAAAGTGATGTAATCTTGATTGTCCTTTGATGAAGCTTGCAATGGCTTGAGGAAACTTGTTGATGAAGCCATGGAAATAAACACACGAACCTTTGAAAATTCTTGAGAAACAAGTCATCCAACCTTTGAATTATCTTTGATCAAATGAAGTTGAATGATGCTAGAGACCTTATTATTTTAGATTCAAGGTCACACTTTGATGAATAGCCTTTGAAAATCATTGGTTGACCACATTTTGACTTGAGGACCTCAAACTCTAGCTTAGGATACAATTTCTTGATGTTCTTGATTCCAAACCCTACCTTGCAAAAGAACCAAAGGGACAAGGCATATATTTTTGTATTTTGATTAGAGGTTAGTGAAATATAAAGCATATAAGTACAAAAATAAAGATGCATATAGAGGTGCTTGATGATCTCTGCATAGGCAAATCCAAAGGTGAGAGGGTTAGGAGACAACTAAGTTTGTGATCTTGATGCATTGTAAAGATGTAAATGAGGTGGGATATTAAGGGTAAAAATTAGGGTATGACACCTAGGTATATATTTCTTGGCCAGAGCTGACTTCATTTGTTTGAAATGCTATAGGCACACCTAGTGAGAGCTATCATCCACAATTGGTTAATCGACGAGACTGTCAAAATTTCTGACCTCCCAATTGCCACTCCTTCAAACCATCCTCAGTCCTCCACCCCTTCTCATGAGATGCAAAGCGATGTCAGGCACAATGGCATCTTTACCCATGGGGTACAGACTAGTGGGAAGATCTTAGAGTTTGTCATGGTGACTAATAACAAGTCGACGATTATGCATACTTTCACCAACAAATAGACTAGGATCACGTTTCTTGAAGCTCTTATGAGGACTAGTTTTCCCAGGGGCAATCAATTTCCTCTTCTGCATGTGTTCCTTGAACAGACTCACTCCTCCCCAACTCCTAGGTCGCAATCTACTAAAAATTCTAGTGAGGTGTCTGCTTCCATCCACGATATTTCCAAGGTTGGTGAGACGGAAAATCCAGTTGAGGATCGTCGAGAATTTGGGGGTCTCGTTTCCCAACTTGCTTGCTGGTTCGGTTGACGATTACGATGAATTGTTTGGGTAGCTTAAATCTAAAATTGTTGGAGTTGATCTCTTCCAAACTGTCAGGGATAACCCCCTCATTTTGTTAGAAATTCAAGGGTTTTGTTGAAGTTGAAAAAACCTGACGTCCCAGGTTGAATTGCCGACATTATGTTAGATCTAAAACCTTTGCTAGAGCAAGTTGTGCAGGTCACGAGACAAAAGCAGGAAAGATACGACTATATTGCACTGAGGATGAATAATTTGCACGACAGTCGTCACTTGATTTCCGATTCTCGCACTCCTGTCGCCAGATTGGACGAAAAGGTCAACACCAAACAGAGGCTGACCACCATGGATGCCGACATCCTCTCCTGGACTCAGCAGATTAACTGGCTGCGACTAAAGTTGGAAGCAGCGCAGGCCGAGAGAGACAAATATAGTATACATTACAAGATCAAATATTCCTTCCACTATACCGATTTTATGGGAAAAGGATTGTACTATTGTACCACTGTGTCTCCCATATTTACAAACCGTTATGCAAGGATACAACTACATTTATGGATTCCATTTCTACCTTCCAACAGATCTTTTCATTGCCTATACAAAGGAGTAACACATATACAACATTCTTGGCACAAAGAGCTATCACGTAAATATTACAAAAAATGAATATTTTGAGAGAAAGAAAAACATACACACAGGAACTGTTGTTCATACACTTTCATAGAAAATATTTTATGTAATTCTTTGTATTTCATTTATGTAATCAGCTTTCTTAGTAACATCTTGTAAATAGTGACGGAGCTAAGAACTTGGGGCAGGGGGTGCATATTTTTTTATTTAATTATTTAATATTTATTTACAAATTTAAATATTTAAATAATTAAATTTTATTATATTCTTCAAACATAGTGAATTATTTTATCATTTTTTATTAAAAAATGTCATTTTAAATCAGATAAATTTGTTTTTATCGATTGATTATTATAAAGGAGTACCAATTTTAAAAAGAGGCATAAAAAATAAATTAATAATCAATTATTTATTACAACTTTCATACATAAATTATTTTGCTTCCATAACAGTTATATAAGATATATGGTGTGGTAGAAACTTCAATGGATTTGTCCTACCCAATTTTTGGTCTGATTTCCAATTTTGTTCTTCCATAATCAATTATGAAACATTTCTAAAATAATATAATAGTAACAAATAGTTTATTTATAACCAAAAAGTGAACAATACAACAATCTTGCATAGTTCATCACTTCATAGCAGCAACATTGTTGCAGGCATTTTCTGCTCATAGCAGAACAAATTTTTTTTAAGAGTGCAAAGTAAATGAATTCACGGGGTGCAAAGTTAATTTATTGGTTCAAATTTTCAAAATCCAGGGGGTTCAGTTGCACCCCCTCAGCTATAGCTGGGTCCGCCCCTGCTTGTAAACACACTCTGTATCTCAACCTTTGAGTTGTATTTTCTTGAGTGACTGGTGTATAGTCAAAATTGCTCAAGAAGACATTGACAATTAGTCTTTGCAGTTGTAATCAAGTTTGGTTATAGTGGATTAAGTCCTTGTGATAAGGCGAAATCACCTTGGCGGGGGTGCACTGTAGGTAGCTTTGTTAACAACGAATAAGATAAAAATAATTGTGTTCATTATTTTTGTTCTTAGTTTCCTCTTTGTTGTATTGGGTAGTAAAACTTTTTTATTCTAAAACCTCAATTCAAACTCTTATTTTTTGTGTTTCCGATACTTTAACTTTGTGCTAAATTATAAATCATTTTACAATTTTTTTTAGTAAATCATAATTTACTTTGTAATTTTAATAAATTATTAATGTTTATTTTTCCATCAGATCCTTTGCTATTTATTATTTTATTCTTTTAATCTTTAAAATATTATTAATAATTTTTAATTTAATGAAAAATAATTTTATAAATTATGTTTCTTAATCAATATAAAACGCCTAAAACATCATATAGTTTTACAAATTTATCCAATTATATGTTACTAAGTTGTAATAAAAAAAATCATATGTTACTATGTCAATTAATAAATATCATAATTCATATGTTTTTAACACATTACTAGCGGGTTACCCGTGCTATCGCACGAGTTCTGTCTGGACTCACATGCTACGTTGCGAAAATCACTTGTCAATCCTGTAATTTTTTGCAAGGCTTTAAAATTTTTACAGCGTAACCAATCTTATAGGTGGATAAATGTAACAACAATAATACATATAAATTACAAAATATAACATTAACACTTCTTATAGATATCATATATTATATGTGTTGTGAAAAATGATGCCTTTGTGCAAAGTATAAATGGTTTCTTTGTGATCAAGAAACCCACAAGGGTTAGGGTTAACGGAGAAACAAGAAGGAAAAACAACAAGGATAGGAGAAAATATTTTCTGTTTACTATTCACTTTCTCATTTAGGGTTACAAACAATTACAAATGAATATCACAATTTGCCACACTCAACAAACTGAGTGTACTAGCCTATTTATAGACTAACTAGATAACTTGCAGCCCAAGCTACCTAAACAATTGGATCCTTAACACAATGTCCAATTAGATAAACATTTCAGCAATACATATTAGAACATACTTTGACTACAATATGTATCCTATGACTACAACATGCGACCCAGCTTCGACTTCATGCTTATCTTCGGTCGAAATATATGAAAGCTTTCCCACGACACAGCATGAGTTTGACCCAATAGTCTCACAAATCTCCACCTTGGATCTAACTCAACAACCAGGGAAGGTTTGAATTGTGTTTTAACTCTTACTAAATTTTTGCCTCTTATCATTAACGTGCGAGAGACTTATCAGAGTTGCTTGAGAGACTCTGACTTGCGAAGCATCATTCAGATCTTGCTATGCATGGAGCATAAGCGATAAGGCGAATCTAAATTAGCGATGCTTGAATCAGACTTGCGATGCGAAAGCTCATTAGAGTTTGGTTGCAAGGTTCAGACTTGCTATACAAGGTTCTGATAATTGATACTCAAACATAAACAATTAAACAAAGCATAAACAAGAGTAAAGAACACACGATATATCCTGGTTCACTTGAGCCATTCCCAAGCTAGTCCAGTCCACCCTTCCAAGGTGATTTTGCCTTGAACACAAGGACTTAATCCATTATAATCAAAATTGATTACAGATGCACGGGCAACAGCCGGTGACTAACATCCTGCACAACCTCAGCTGTGACTAACCCACAATGAACCGTTCAGAGATTCAACTTAATGAATATAACAAACATTGACCTAATAGGTTCCAATCTCGCAAGATCTACTATCAGGATTTCACAGCTAAACGTTCAGGGATTCGACTTAATGAATATAACGTTTACTGACCATTCTTTCAGGATTTTCAATGAGTTCCATCAGTGATCTCACAAGAGCCAGATCCATAATTGATCCTTTTTTAGATATGACTATCATCGACCATATTTCAGGATTTCCACAACGACACCAAGCCATTGTCTTCTCAAGTTTCCGATCATACTGATCACTTGAGGAATCCTAATTCACATAGAATTAGTTGTTTTGAAGATTACATAAATTGCTTCTACATAAGCAGATAACTTAAGTACAAAAGAACACACAAGTGTTCGAGCAAGATATGAGCAACAACTCTTTGCTATCTTCAGATTCTACAAAGATGTATGTTGATTTGACAGTTGATGACATCTTGTAGATCTTCTTCTTCATCTTCTTTGTTGAGCAAGCTTCGAGCAATAACTCCTTGCTTCAGATCTTCAATATAGCTCAGATGATGAAGTTGGTTAATGACTTGACTGATTTGCAATGTTGTCTTGTTCATCAACATCTTCTATTCCAATTAATTGTTGTTGTGTTGAATGATGATCTTTGAGTTTCAACAACAATGGTCGTGTGTTAATGGTGATAGCTTTGAATGTTTAGTGTAACAACGATAACTGATCGTTGCGACTATCACCACATCGACACCTTCAGAAGCGCATACTCCTTTCCTTTAAATAGCCAAGTAAAATATAGTTGTTATAGAGTCGTTGGCTATTTGAAAAGAGTCGTTATGCAATGATGAAAGTTGTACTGCCATATCTTCTTTTTACTGTAGAAGTGATGGGATAGGTCTTTTAGAACAGTGTACAATCATTGCTAACGGTAACATTTGTCTTCAAATCTTCAGAGGCTTCTGATGGTAATTAATTGAAGCATGAGTAGAGACTTTATAACTGGGTCTTCAGAAACTTCAAGTCTTCCATCTTCAGAACTTGTCCATTAGGAATTTGTCTTTAGAGCTTCAGCACTTGTCTTGAAACCCGTAATCTTCACTGCTTCAAGTCTTCAGAATCTTCAGAACCTTGTTCACTCAGAACGCTGTCTTCAGAGTCTTCAGAACTTTACCTTTAGAACCATAACCTTCAGAACACTTCAGTCTTCAGAGTATTTATGCACTTGGTCTTCAGAGCCTTCAGCCTTCAGAACTTCAAGTTATGAGAATCTTCAGCACTTCGGTTCTCCACAAGATTATCTCTTCAGAAGCTTCGCTATCTTCAGAATCATAATCACTTTCAGAGTAGTATCCACAAGAGCATTGCAACAGCAATATCGGCATCCTCGGATCTATCTGATTATGATAAGATACAGAAGCATACTTGCTTCTTGCAACTTGTGTTACACATAGTAACTCGCATATGATCATTTACGCACATCTTGCTGGTGTTTGTTGGATCTGGTATCTTTTATGATTATGATCTACACACAACACACATTAGAACATAAAATAGTTCTTTCATAAATACTCATTATTATCATCAAAACATAGAGATGACTTGCAGAGACAACTCTTGCTATAACAATCTCCCCCTTTTTGATGATGACAAAACCATGTATTTTGATTGAACATTTTATACAAGGTAATCACCAAGCATAACATATTCAGAGTCCGGAACAACAACTCCTCCTGAATGTGTTAACCCCAAAATTTTATTTGTGATTGTCTAGAATCTTATCTGATCCAAAGACACACAAAATAACAATTTGAGTTATCAGAACATAGAATAAAGAAGGACTACTTCCCTATCTGTCTTGAGGAGACAAAAGTCTTCAGCATCTGGACTTGTTCATCAGAACCCATGTCTTCATATCTTTAGAACTTAGTTCCTTTGGTCATCATATCAGAGCTCATAATCTTCAGAGTCTTCTGAAGCAATTTCTACTTTTTAGCAGAATCATTTTAGCACATAGATAGAACAATTCTTTTCTAATAACTTGGCCACACTATTTATCAGAATTAAACTTGTCTTTTGACGTAATAAACTCCCCCTGAGTTTCAGACTTGATGATCTTCAGATTCTTGATTTGGTTATACTAGTTCTGATCATCATTTAAGATCTTGTCATTTCAGAGTTTGACTTGAACACAGGCCTTCATCTCAGAACCTTGTTGTTTTTCACAACTCATTTCATCAAAGCTTGATTCTTGATCTGATTGAGAAATATTTTTGTGATCAATCGAAGCTTGATTCTGAATCTGATACCAACGTATTTTTGAATCTTAGTCTGCTGAGTTTGATATCAATTGTAGATTTAGTCTGATTCTAAATCATTTTCTTCTGAGTTGAAATCTTGGTTTATGAAAACTTCTTCTTCTTGGGCCTTTTGTCCAGATCTTCAGACAATCTTCGACTTCTGATTTGCTCAATTCTTATGAAAGGCATCTTGGATTGTGGACTTTGTCTTGACTGCTTTCAGGAAGATTTCTTCTTCTGACTCTTATGTTCTGAATATCATATTCTCAGACAGCTTACAGCTTCTGAACAAAGTGAAACAGGAATCACGATTACTTAGACTTTCAGAAAGTTCTCAACTTCTGAACAATACTAGATAAATCTGATTCCGAACACATGTTCACGAAGTGTACAACTTCGATAATATGAATAATCATTTCATAAGAACTTTTATCAGATTTATTTTAGTTTAACCTGTTCTAAGAATGCCTAGTGAACTTGTTCAGAGTTCCTTGGTTTAAACATCATACAGTTGTTAGTGGTAAACGCATTTTATATCATAGTTGATGTTTAACATATAAATCAAAATCATATCCTATTTCTCCCCCTTTTTGACATCATCAAAAAGTTTTGGATCATCAAAGAAATTTTAAGTATTTAAATGTGATCAATACGATAATGAACAATCTATCAGAATTAGAAATAATAATAATAATACATGTACGCTATTCAGGAATAGAGTTAATGAAATTTCATTGATTGATTATTTAAGACGCATTCAGTAAGCAGATAATAGAGTATAAACATTATCATAAACAAAAACTTTAAACTACAATGCATGGCAAAGACTAGTAAGACTTTAATCATCAAAGTCTTCAACGTTGTTTATTCTAGCACATCTTGTTTCATTTACTGAAGGTTGTGGCCCGAGTCTGCTTAACAATCCCCAGAACTTTTCTTTCAGTATTATCTTAGATAGTATCCTACCGTAAGGAACGTAAGATTGCATCTGAGTTCTTGATACTCTAATAGAGTGTTTCAGGTGATTGAAGATGGTTTTGGGAAGGTTGGTCCTATAATGATGCGTCAGGAGGAAGACAAAGACTCTGTCGTCATGAGACAACATGCTTCTTGCAGTTGCACGAGGCAAAGGTTGGTTAGTGAGAATCTGAACCATGTTCTGGGAGAAGGAAGAAGCTTCTCAGGGTTGTTTGGTTCATAAGGAACTGAATCATCAAATAAAATCTTATATTTCTCCACCATGCCTAAGTCAGATTGATAGTCATCAACAGTGACTCCATAGGCGACATATTTTGTGATTTTCTCTATTGAGGAAATAGAGATAGCAATTGGGAGTTGATAAACTTCTGACCAGATGGTATTGCCATCAAAACTAATCCTGGCAAATTTCCAGAATTCCTTCACAAGATCTGGAAAGACAGGACCGTTTAGCAACGAGTAGTGACCATGCCATGATTGGATCTGCATGCTTTTTACAATTTCCAGGCCATCATTTTGGAGTCGAGCTAGGTTTGGTCGTTTTTCAGAGATGATTTCTAGGGTCTCCATATTTCCTCTAAAAGTTGGGGCATCCATTGTTTTAGCACACAAAAGGTTTTAAATTGATATATGTTTAGACTAAGAATGGAATAAAGGTTGGATGATCGGTTCCTAGTATTTATAGAGTAATGGGATTAAGAATTCAATCGTTTGCATTAATTATGTCCTAGGTAGGTTATGAGTGCCTAAGGTATACTACGAGACATAAATAATTGTAAAAGGCAGAGAGCAGTTAATCTCTTTAATGAGTGAATATCAACCGATCAGAAATAAGTGACTACCCTCCACTTAGTGGCTAAAATAACTGTCATATATTAATGACATCGAAGGGAAAGGCACGAAACTACTACCCTACTGTATAAGAAACATTAAATGAGGATAATCATGGTTTGATCATTTCCAAGAAGTTTTACTGCTCATTATGCCCTCTTAAATAGATATAATGATTTAAGATATAACCAGGGTTGCACGTAAAAATCATTTTCTAATTAAGTGACACGCTCGCGTCTTTAGAGACTGGAAAACCAGAGGGTTTCCATTTGATAATGGATATTTCTCATCATAATTATTTAAATATTTTAAGGAGTTTTTAGAAGAAATAAGTCATTTACTCCAAAAGAGACATTTCATTAAAACATAGATGATATGACGCGTAATAAGATGATTAATTAAACTACTAATTAGACAAAAGTACAACAAGAAGGACACAAGACATGATTAACTTATCAGAACATGCCATGTTCTCCTAACCACAAAAGACTTCACATTTAGTCTTCAACAAAAAATCTTCTGGAAAGTTTTCAGAACCATCCTCTGCTAATTTTTCTTTGATTATATTCACTATTCCTTCTCTGAAGAAAATCTCAGACAAAACTCTTGCATAAGGAATGTAAGACTTTGTACGATTTCTGGACTCAGAGATGGATTTCCAGAGACAGTTGAAGATAGTGTATGGAAGATTTATCTGAATATCCCTCATTAGAAGATAAATAAATTCATGGTCATGATATCGCAGTTCGTTATGGTTTTCTTTTCTGGGAAGAAAATTGGACAGTACAAGCTTGTACCACGCTTTGGGAATGGGTAGAAGATTTTCAGGATTGGAAGGTTTATATTCTGATGACAGGTCATGAAGAAAGGCAAATTTATTGGCAGGAAATAATTTATTTCTGTCAAAATCAACAGTGATTGCAACGTTTTCACAACCAGTTGCGAGAGTGATTGAAAAGGGAGTGATAGAGATGGGGACTGCTGAAATTCTGGTATCAGATATGTGATGTCGAGTGAGATGTCACAACATCAATATCTGCTATATGAACAAGACAATAGAGATAACAGCACTTAAAATAAAAAAGGAACACAGAGAATTATTCACCCAGTTCGGTCTAACAACCTACGTCTGGGGGCTACCAAGCCAGGGAGGAAATTCACTATCAGTAGTATTAATTCATAGACTCTACAATCAACACACAAGTTGACAATCTATTCACTTAATCACTACCCAATGACACTTCTACCTAAGATACTCTTAGATATGAGACACCTCTCACTCCCCCTCAATCACAACAGTGATGACAATAGAAAAATTACAAATATTAGAAGATCACACTTCAATGACAATACTTGATCTTGCTTAAAAGCTTCAATCAAGAACAAACACTCGTGCTTAAAAGCTTAGAGTGGACAACATACAACTCAAACAATCAGCCCAATTCAAGCATCTAAAAGATGAATGAATGGCTCACAAATAACAGACGAAAACACAAACCCTAACACTTGACACTCAGTCTTTAATCTCTAGTCTTCGTTGCTTCCAAGTAGGGTTGAGACTCCTTTAAATAGAAACAGATTCTTGGGCTTGGGCTCTGTGAAAAACTCAGATTTGATGTACAATAAAAACAGATTTTATCTTCAAATATTTTCGCCCTAAATATAGAAACAAACGATTGCATCTGAATAAATCTTCTCCAAGAATTTCTCCTGCAATCTCTCAAACAGAATCTCTCAAAACATAACAATTAACACGCAGCCCTAAAATAAATAACAGACTGAACATGATGTTCTGTCAATAGATGTTAAGACATCAGTCTTGACATCATGCACAAAAACTGCAATACCAAACAACACACCACATGTAGAATGTTAGAAGCACATGTTAAGACATCAGACATGACATCTTGAACAACCACATTGTTTTACCAAAATTGCCGCCAATAACAGAACTAACAATCTCCCCCTTTGGCTAATTTTGGCTAAAACAATATCAGCACACATCAGAGATACCTGCAGCAGAAACACACCACTCAAACAAATCTAACATTCTGAGTTAACAGTGAACATAAAAACAACAGAAGCTCCCCCTCAGGCCCCATGAGCAAAAAAAAACAACCAAGAAAACCAGCTGCACACTTCCTTCAAGAAAACCAGCAGCACACTTCCTTCAAGAAAACCAGCAGCAGCACACAACACAACTCTACAGAGCTACTCTCCCCCTTTTTAGCCATAATTGGCCAAAAGAACAAAAGAAAACTATGTGAAACAAACATGGTCAAATACCAAGAAAAACTGTTGTAACTCAACTTGGAAAGAGTGACACAATACTCAACAGAGAGAGGTGCACAGACACCAAACAACTTTGACTGACCAGGCGATACAAATAAGGGTTTCCATTTGAATTATAAAAACTACACCAAACTGCTTCTTACTACAGCCAAACTGAGAAGGAAACATGAGTTAGTCCTCCAAGACAGTTGAAACACACAAGGGTCAGTTGAAGCAAGACCGGAAGAACAAGAGCACACAACCAAAGGAGATGAAGTCCAAAGAAATGACAACAGGTGGATCCTCTACAGGGGAAACAAGGACAAGAAGAAAAACAGAAACAAGGATGAAGACCATCAAGAAGGCTCAAGTGCAACTACATGATTCTGAGGATGAAGCAGATGAAGATTGGGTTAATTTTATTAACTCAGGTGGTTGGAATGAATAGATGAATCCAAACATGAAAACTCTTTGCTTGTAGTTTCTGTTAAAAAAAATTGTAATATTGAGTACTTCCAGCAATAAAAATGTTCTTGTTTATTTCCAAACATTCTTATTTTGTCAATTTCACCAAAGAGATAAGCTCACACACATAAGACAACTGCACCAAAAGTCACCTTCCTGCACTCCAAAAAAAATTCTACTAATCCTCATATAAGCAAATCCCTAATTTGCTTCTTAAATTTTCAAATTGATTTGCATCTAAGGCCTTAGTAAAAATATCAGCTAATTGCATTTCAGTAGCAACATGTTACAAAGCAACCACTTTATCTTCAACCAGATCTCTTATAAAGTGATGGCGTATGTCAATATGCTTAGTCCTGCTATGTTGAATTGGGTTTTTGGAGATATTGATAGCATTCAGATTATCACAGTACAATGTCATGACATCTTGCTTGACATTGTATTCAGTTAACATTTGCTTCATCCAAACCAGTTGTGAACAACTACTTCCTGCTGCTATGTACTCAGCCTCAGCAGTAGAGAGAGACACACAGTTCTGTTTTTTTCTAAACCACGAGATAAGGTTGTTCCCTAAGAAGAAGCATCCTCCTGAAGTACTTTTTCTATCATCAGCACTCTCTGCCCAATCAACATCACAATATCCACTCAATTCAGTGCCTGGTCCATGATTGCATAGTATGCCATAGTCACTAGTACCATTCACTTATTTCATAATTCTCTTCACTTGATTCATGTGGCTAACTTTAGGTTTAGATTGATATCTGGCACAAACCCCTACAATAAAGGAGATATCAGGTCTGCTAGCTGTGAGATACAATAGGCTTCCAATCATGCTTCTGTATAGGCTTTGATCCACACTCACTCCATGTTCATCCTTGGACAACTTCAGGTGAGTAGGAGCAAGTGTCCTCTTGTGATTAGCATTCTCCAGACCAAACTTCTTGACTATGTTCTTTGCATACTTGCTCTGAGAGATAAATATGGAGTCTTCCATTTGTCTAACTTGCAGACCCAGAAAATAGCCGAGCTCACCAACAAGACTCATCTCAAACTCAGACTGCATCTGCTTCACAAAATGTTGAACCATTGCTTCTGACATCCCACCAAACACTATGTCATCAACATATATTTGAGCTATCAATAGTTTTCCTCCTTCCTCTTTGACAAACAATGTCTTGTCAATTCCTCCTTTTCTGTAACCATTCAGAGCCAAGAATTCAGTAAGCCTGTCATACCAAGCTCTAGGTGCCTGCTTTAATCCATAAAGATCTTTCCTTAGTTTGTAGACATGGTTAGGAAATGTTGGATCAATAAACCCCTTGGGTTGATCTACATAAACTTCTCCATTTAAGTACCCATTCAAGAAAGCACTCTTTACATCCATCTGGAATAACTTGAATTTGAGATTACAAGCCACACCTAAGAGTAGCCTGATAGATTCCAGTCTGGCCACAGGAGCAAAAGTCTCATCAAAATCAATTCCTTCTACCTGAGTGTAACCTTGGGCAACCAGTCTAGCCTTATTTCTGGTGACCACTCCTTGTTCATCAGATATATTCTTGTAAACCCACTTGGTGTCAATCACATTTATTCCATCAGGCCTTGGTACAAGATCCCACACTTCATTTCTTTTGAATTGTCCCAGCTCTTCTTGCATGGTATTAATCCAAAATTCATCTTTCAAGGCTTCTTTAACATTTTTGGGCTCAATTTTAGATACAAAGCAAGAATTTGACACAACTTCTCTTGACCTAGTGGTAACTCCTGAGTTTGGATCACCTATGATAAGCTCTTTTGGGTGGTCCTTTTGCACTCTGATGGATGGTCCCTTGGTAGGCAGCTCTGGTTCAGGTTCAGCAGCAGTAGGGCTGGGATTTACACTTCTGTCTTCAGCTTCTGTTGATACATCATCAACAAATGTTCCAACATCATCCAGGACATCAGTATCTTCCTTCATTCCATAGTCATCAACAACTACATTTATAGATTCCATCATGACTCTGGTTCTGGAGTTGAATACCCTATAAGCTCTGTTGTTTGTAGAGTATCCCAAAAAGATTCCCTCATCACTTTTAGGATCCATTTTCCTCCTTTGTTCACGATCTGACAAAATATAACATTTACTTCCAAAGACATGAAAATACTTCACACTTGGTTTTCTTCCCTTCCACAGCTCATACAAGGTAGCTGAAGTACCTCTTCTCAAGGTAACTCTGTTGTGAATGTAGCCGGTAGTATTCATAGCTTTAGCCCAGAAATGGTAAGGAAGCTTTTTGGCATGAATCATTGCTCTAGCAGATTCTTGAATGGTTATGTTCTTCCTTTCAACAACTTCATTTTGCTGAGGGGTAATAGGTGAAGAAAACTCATGACTGATGCCTTCAGTAGAATAATATTCAGCAAACTTGCTATTTTTAAACTCTCTCCCATGATCACTTCTTATTCTGATGACATTGCTTTCCTTTTCTCTTTGGAGTCTTTGACAAAGATCTTTAAACACATCAAACACTTTTGTTTTGTCTTTGATAAAATTCACCCAAGTGTACCTGGAATAATCATCCACAACTACATAAGCATATTTCTTCCCACCTATACTTTCCACCTGCATAGGCCCCATTAAGTCCATATGAAGAAGTTCCAACACTTTAGAAGTAGTGGGATGTTAAAGCTTTTGATGTGACCATCTTGGTCTGCTTCCCTATCTGACAGTCTCCACAAACTCTTCCTTCTTCAATTTTGAGCTATGGGATTCCTATTACTGCTTCTGTAGATATGATTCTCTTCATTCCCTTCAGATGTAGATGTCCCAACTTTTGATGCCATACTTTGACTTCATCTTCTTTTGCAAGAACACATGTGGAGGAACTTGAGTCTTGTGACACCCATGGGTAACAGTTGTCCTTAGACCTAGCACCCTTCATGATAACTTCACCTTTCTCATTTGTCACAATGCACTCAGTTTTTGTAAACTTAACTAAGAGTCCTTGATCACATAGTTGACTAATACTGATCAAATTTGCTGTCAACCCCTTGACTAGCAGTACATCATCAAGTCTAGGTGCACCTTCACAATTCAACTTTCCCACACCTTTGATTTCTCCTTTGACACCATCACCAAAAGTCACATGGCCAGAAGAATGAAGTTTAACATCCACCAGAAAATTCTTCACTCCTGTCATGTGTCTTGAATAGCCTCTATCAAAGTACCAGTCTTCTTTAGTGGAGACTCTAAGAGAAGTATGAGCTATCAAGCTGACAACATCAGTTTTGGAGACCCATTGCTTCTTTTACTTGATGACTTGATTACCTTTATGAATGGCCTGTCTGGGTGCACAATTAGGAACACTCTTAGGATACCCATGTAACTTATAACAGAAAGCCTTTATGTGTCCAAAGCTCCCACAATGATGGCATCTTCAGCGCCTGAATTTCTTCCTAGAGGGAGTCCTGTCAGGATGTTTCAACATAATTGGCTTGGAACTAGGAATAACATCATTTGAAGCAGATCCACTGTTGAACCCCAACCCACTTTTGTCTCCTACAGTTCTTCCAACATTAAGAATCTTGTCTAGAACATCAGTTCCACTATTCAGCATTCTGATAGACTTAGACATAGATTCAAGTTTAGAGTTCAGCACAGATACTTCATCTTCCAGCTTGGCAATGGTTTCCAAATGCTCTGTCTTTTCAGCCTTGAGTTGAGCAATAATCTTCTTCTGCCTATCCCCTTCTTTACAGGCTTCTTCACTTTTAATGCATAGCTCTCTATAAGAATCAGTTAGCTCGTCATATGTACTCTCTTCATCCCTAGAATCATCATCAGATATATACCTTCCAGTCAATACCCTAACATGCTTGGCAGTCTCTTCATCTTGCTCACTTTCAGTATCAGACCAGGATACAGATAAGCCCTTTTTCTGCTTCTTAAGATATGTAGGGCATTCATCTCTGATGTGACCATAACCCTCACAACCATGACATTGGATTCCTTTGTCATTATTAGGCTTCTCCTCAGTTCTTGTTTTCTTCATCTGATCACCTGACCTGTTGATGTCAGATGTGATGTTCTTGACATTAGGTTTATAGCTCCTGTCCATTCTTTTCAAAACCTTATTAAACTGTCTTCCCAGCAGAACAATGGCATTGGATAGCTCCTCCTGAGTTTCAGGACCACACTCTTTCTCATCATCTTCTGTACTAGACACCAAAGCTATGCTTTTAACCTTCTTTTCAGATCTGTCATTCAACCCTAATTCAAATATCTGAAGTGACCCAATCAATTCATCTACCCTCATCTGGCTGATGTCTTCTGCTTCCTCTATAGCAGTCACCTTCATTTCAAATCTCTTGGGGAGAGATCTGAGAATTTTTCTCACCAGCTTCTCATCAGACATCCTCTCTCCTAGGGCACTAGAAGCATTTGACAGTTCAAGTATATTCATGTGAAAGTCATGAATGGTCTCTTCATCTTTCATCCTCAAACTTTCAAACTTTGTTGTTAGCATCTGAAGTCTTGACATCTTGACCTTGGAAGTTCCTTCATGAGTTGTTTTCAGGATATCCCAAGCCTCCTTAGCCACTTCACATGTGTTGACCAGCCTGAAAATGTTTTTGTCAATACCATTAAATAAGGCATTCAAAGCCTTAGAATTTCCAAGAGCAAGTTCATCTTCTTCCTTGGTCCAATCTTCTTCAGGTTTTAGCTTTGACTGACCATCTTCTCCCACAATGACAGGATGTTTCCATTCTTTCAAAACAGCCTTCCAAGCCCTGCTGTCTAAAGACTTCAAAAAAGTAACCATGCGAGGTTTCCAATAGTCATAATTTGATCCATCTAGAATAGGGGGTCTATTCACAAATCCACCACTCTCCTTGTCCATTGCACCAGAAAGTAACAGCCCTAGATCTCACCCAGATACAGAGTAGAATGCCTGCTCTGATACCAATTGAAATTCTGGCATCAGATATGTGATGTCGAGTGAGATGTCACAACATCAATATCTGCTATATGAACAAGACAATAGAGATAACAACACTTAAAATAAAAAAGGAACACAGAGAATTGTTCACCCAGTTCGGTCTAACAACCTACGTCTGGGGGCTACCAAGCCAGGGAGGAAATTCACTATCAGTAGTATTAATTCATAGACTCTACAATCAACACACAAGTTGACAATCTATTCACTTAATCACTATCCAATGACACTTCTACCTAAGACACTCTTAGATATGAGACACCTCTCACTCCCCCTCAATCACAACAGTGATGACAATAGAAAAATTACAAATATTAGAAGATCACACTTAAATGACAATACTTGATCTTGCTTAAAAACTTCAATCAAGAACAAACCCTCGTGCTTAAAAGCTTAGAGTGGACAACATACAACTCAAACAATCAGTCCAATTCAAGCATCTGAAAGATGAATGAATGGCTCACAAATAACAGACGAAAACATAAGCCCTAACACTTGACACTCAGTATTTAATCTCTAGTCTTTGTTGCTTCCAAGTAGGGTTGAGACTCCTTTAAATAGAAACAGATTATTGGGCTTGGGCTCTGTGAAAAACTCAGATTTGATGCACAATAAAAACAGATTTTATCTTCAAATCTTTTTGCCCTAAATATAGAAACAAACGATTGCATCTGAATAAATCTTCTCCAAGAATTTTGCCTGAAATCTCTCAAACAGAATCTCTCAAAACATAACAATTAACACGCATCCCTAAAACAAAGAACAGACTGAACATGATGTTCTGCCAACAGATGTTAAGACATCAGTCTTGACATCATGCACAAAAAATGCAATACCAAACAACACACCACATGCAGAATGTTAGAAGCACATGTTAAGACATCAGACATGACATCTTGAACAACCACATTGTTTTACCAAAATTGCTGCCAATAACAGAACTAACAACTACAAACACATAAGAAGTGATACGATCACTTTCATGATCAAGGAATGCATGCTTCCAGAAGTCCTTAACTAGATTCATGTAAATGGGTTTTTCCAACATGGTGGAGTATCTCGTCCACTGTTGATCATAAAACACATCTACCAGGCTACTAGCTATGTTACTCGTAAGAGGAGAAGCATTGATCACAAATTGTTTTTCAGGAATAATTTCAAGCAGATCTGCATTTCCTAAAAAGGTTATTGGAGGCATTATGGTAAATGGAGGACAGAGTTTTGACACTGATGTTTTATGTGATAGAAGAATTTAAGTGTGATATCTTTTGATAGGGAAAGGTATCTTATATATATCTAAATAGGTAAGATGAGTTGTGCCTAACCTAGGGATGACATAGATCAAGTACATATCACGTGACAGGAGTTTTAATTTAATGATAAGACATGAATAATTTTTATAAAGGGAGAGATACTATTTAGATTATAGATAAGATCTTGGAAGTGTTAGCGAGGCTGAGACTGTCATAAGGATAAAGTTACTTATGTCATACGGAAGATCTTTAGCATATTTTCAATAGGACTTATGTTCTTAGGAATATATCATGATTACTCAGGATATGAAATTATGACTGATGTTATATTGAGTGCACACATTGTCCAGAGATTTGATCAAAAGATTTTTCTTGGAAGGAGAGAATATTTCAGATCATTAATATTTTTTCTTACCAGTCAATTTTCAGTTTGTTCTTGCAGTGATATTTAAATAATTATTGATAAGGAGAGTCATACCTTAGAGAGTCTGAAATCCTTTCCATGATACTTCATCTGAGTGTTTCCATTCTGACTTTGAGTTTCTGGTCATCATCTTTCAACTTCTGCTTCCTTCAGAGTGGTCTGACGTTGAAGAAGGTCAATGTCTTCTGAACTCGGATCTCTAGTTTGAGAACTAGAATTAATCTTCTCTTCAGATGATCGTTTCCCTTTTTCGTGTTCAGAATTATTTGTCTGATTTCTGAGATCAACCCTCAGAGATTCTGATCTTTATTATCAGAACGTCTATCTTTCATCAGGCTTCCATTTCATAATATCTTCTGACTCTGTTTCATCGAACAAATGCAGAGCTTGTTTAGAAATAAGTATCATCAAACATGTGTGTAACACATGACATATTTTGCATGACAATCTTGTTCCTGCAATGCTAATCTAACTAGTTTAGATTTAGTCCATCAAAGGATTGACAGCACATCTACTTCTGAAAAGAGTGTCTACTGATTTCTTTATTCTGAACAACATCAATGACTTAGATCCTTTTTGGCTTCGAGTAGATGACTTCTGTCTCTTCATCTAGTCAAGCATCTTCTGATTCCAGAATGAACTTTTGAGAGAATTATCAGATAACATTCTGACCACTTACAGTAAGTTCAACTGAGAACCGAACTTAATTGTCTATGTTATTTTAATCAAGACTCAGACATTGTTCTTAATCAGATTCCTGATGAATCTCTAGATTTCCTCTTTCTGAATGTTCTTCAGTTTTCTGCAAGGTTTCTTCTGTAGACTTAATTCTGAAGTTCAAAATCATAGAACAACAATCTTTCTTCTTTACATGAAGAAATTCTTAATGAGCTCTAAATGAGAAAGTCAAGGGTGGACTAATCCGTTTCTTGAAAACATCTCAGAAACTCATAGAGAAATAAACTTCAACAAACAAGATTTCTTGTTTTCTAATGATTCAATCTTGAGCAAATACGTTGTTTATCTAAACGTATCTTCTAAGATAGGCATTCAACAGATACTACTACTTATCTGATGAATCTATCTTGTCAGCTGATTCTTCAATCTTTTCATTAAGTTTTGGAGATGAGGATTCCGTTGTTGTCAATCAACAAAACTTCAAGAGTCAGTGACTTGCTTCGGTAATCCATTTGATTACAATTTAGTACACAGTCATCTTCTAAACTGATACCGAAATTGTAAGTGGATTGAGATCTTACCCAAAGTATTTCTACACACCATATCTGGATCTTTTTCTGACACTATTAAGTGTATGATATCCATCAATAATAGAACTAGAGCTCTGATACTAATTAAAGGTGACACAAGAAAAGGGGTTTGAATTGTATTTTAACTCTTACTAAATTTTCGCCTATTATCATTAACATGCGAGAGACTTATCAGAGTTGCTTGAGAGACTCTGACCTGCGAAGCATCGTTCAGATCTTGCTATGCATGGAGCATAAGCGATAAGGCGAATCTGAATTAGTGATGCTTGAATCAGACTTGCGATGTGGAAGCTCGTTAGAGTTTGGTTGCAAGGTTCTGACTTGCTATGCAAGGTTCTGATAATTGATACTCAAACATAAACAATTAAACAAAGCATAAACAAGAGTAAAGAACACACGATATATCCTGGTTCACTTGAGTCATTCCCAAGCTAGTCCAGTCCACCATTCCAAGGTGATTTCGCCTTGAACACAAGGACTTAATCCACTATAATCAAAACCGATTACAGATGCACGGGCAACAGCCGGTGACTAACATCCTGCACAACCTCAGCTGTGACTAACCCACAATGAACCGTTCAGGGATTCAACTTAATAAATATAACGAACATTGACCTAATAGGTTCCAATCTCGCAAGATCTACTATCAGGATTTCACAGCTATACGTTCAGGGATCCGACTTAACGAATATAACATTTACTGACCATTCTTCCAGGATTTTCAATGAGTCCCATCGGTGATCTCACAAGAGTTAGATCCATAATTGATCCTTTTTTAGATATGACTATCATATACCATATTTCAGGATTTCCACAACGACCCCAAGCCATTGTCTTCTCAAGTTTTCGATCACACTGATCACTTGAGGAATCCTAATTCACATAGAATTAGTTATTTTGGAGATTACATAAATTGCTTATACATAAGCAGATATACATAAATCCTAATTCACATAGAATTTATTGCTTCTGTCACAGCTTCAATGAGGGCAATATACTCTGCTTCAGTAGTTGATAAGGCAACAACTTTCTGAAGCGTTGCTTTCCAACTGATTGTTGTGCCAAACATTGTGAACACATATCCAGAAATAGACTTTTTGGAATCCATACAACCTGCATAATCAGAGTCGACAAATCCTTCGATTTCGACTATGCTATCACCACCACAGGCTCCACCATAAATCAAGACTCTTTTCAGAGACCCATTTATGTACTTGAGAATCCACTTTACAGCTTGCCAGTGTGCCTTTCCAGGATTGGCCATATACTTACTCACAAGGCTCACTCTATACGCTATGTATGGCCTCGTACAGACCATAGCATGCATCAAAGAACCCACTACACTAGCATATGGAATGCTACTCATATAGATTCTTTCAGCTTCAGTACTCGGGCTTTGAGTAGTACTAAGCTTAAACTAAGGATTTGTAGGTGTCACAATAGGCTTTGAATTCGACATACCAAACTTGTTGAGAAGCTTCCGTAGGTATGTCTCTTGAGATAAGCACAACTTCGACTGCTTTCTATCTCTCCGGATGTTAATCCCAAGAATCCTGGCGGCAGCTCCCAGATCCTTCATTTCGAACTCCTTACTGAGTTTAGCCTTCACCTTCATTACATCCTCAACACTGTTTCTAGCTATGAGGATATCATCCACATAAAGCAACAAAATAACAAGTGAGTTTCCAGGTCGAAATCTGAAGTAAACACAGTGATCGAACTGACTCCTAGTGAAACCAATGTGTGCCATGAACTTGTCGAATCTCCTGTTCCACTGTCGAGGAGATTGTTTCAGGCCATACAAGGACCTATTCATCTTGCACACATAATCTTCTTTACTCTTTTCTGCATACCCTTCAGGTTGACGCATCAGGATCGTTTCATATAGGTCACCATACAGAAATGTTGTCTTCACATCCATTTGCTCAAGTTCCAAATCGAACTTTGCCACCATGTCCAACAACATTCGAATGGATCTATGCTTTACAACAGGTGAGAACACATAATTGAAGTCGACTCCTTCTTTCTGAGTGAACCCCCTAGCAACCAGCCTCGCCTTAAAGCGCTTCAACATCACTCCTTTGATTCCTTCCTTGACCTTGAAAATCCACTTACAACTGACTAACCTTGCTCCTGCAGGTTTCTCAATCAACTCCCAAGTGTTATTATAATGAAGAGATTTCATCTCGTCATCCATGGCTTTTTCGCCATTCAGTCTTATTTCGAATCCTTATAGCTTCCTTGTAATCTCTAGGTTCTTCCTCAAGCACCTCACTTGCAGAGATTAAGGCAAAAGCTATAAGATCTACATAACCAAGTCTCTGAGGTGGCTTGATGACTCTTCTTGGCCTATCTCTTGTTAGTAGGTAGTCATCCACAGTTTCCTCAGCCTCTTCAGCATCTTGCTCTTCGACTTCATCTGGGCTATGCACTTCAGCATTAATATGCTCCACCTCAACATGCATCTCTACCTATTCCAGCTCCTCTTCATAGATTTCTGCACTTCGACCAACATCACCAGTTTTCTTGAACGTCATTTTGACCTCATTGAAAACTACATCACGACTTGTGATACATCTTCTGTAACCTGGTTCTAGGCACCACAGCCTATAACCCTTGACTCCCTCAGGATATCCAAGGAACATGCATCTCAGAGCTCTAGGTTCGACCTTCTCTTACCTAATGTGAGCATAGGCTAAACAACCAAATACTCTCAGTTTGTCGAGATCTGGTGGATGACCCGACCAAACTTCTTCAGGTGTCTTCATTCCCTGGGCAGTCGAGGGGCATCTATTTATCAGATAAGCTGTTGTCGAAACAATCTCCACCCAAAACACCTTCTTCAATCCAGCACTAACCAACATGCATCTAACCCTTTCAAGGATTGTTTGATTGAATCTCTCAGCTAAGCCATTTTTTTTAGGAGTACCTGCTACAGTCTTATGCCTTGCAATCCCATACTCAACACAGTAACTGTTGAACGCTTCGTTGCAGAACTCAAGCCCATTGTCGGTTCTCAACATCTTAACCTTTCTGCCAGATTGAGTTTCGACCAAAACCTTCCAACTTTTGAAATTCTCAAAAGTTTCATCCTTCGTCTTCTAAATGAATAGCCATAACTTCCTGGAATAGTCATCAACGATGGATAGAAAATACCTTGCACCTGAGTGTGAAGGATTCCTTGCAGGCCCCCAAAGATCATCATGAATGTAATCCAGGGTTCCATGTGTCCTTTGCTTGCCTTTGTTAAACTTCACCCTACAGGATTTTCCAAGTACACAAGATTCACAAAACTCCAACTTTTCGACTTTGTCACCACCTAGCAGGTTTGCTTCCCCAATTCGACAAGGCCTCTTTCGCTGACATGGCCCAATCTCATGTGCCATAATTCTATCTTCGACACAGGTTTCGTGGATACAACATTTGTCGAACCACTTACAACCTCAGCCTCAAGGGTATACAAGCCTTGTTTCTTCATGCCTCTCAAGACTTCCTTCAACCCCTTCATAACTTTCAGGATACCTTGCTCTCCTTTGAAGACATATCCTTTCTCGTTGAATTCACCAAGAGAAATTAAATTCCTCTTAAGGTCAGGTACATACCTAACCCCAGTCAATAACCTATTGACTCATCATGGAGCTTGAATCTAACAGATCCAATACCTGCAATCTTGCAAGCTTTATTGTTCCCCTGCAGCACTATCCACCATCTTGATCACATAATTCTTCAAACACATTCTTGTTTGGAGTCATATGCTAAGTACATCCAGAATCCATAATCCACTCTTCGCAAGAGTTGCTGCTCGAAACTACAAGGACATCAGATGATTCATAACCATTTTGCACAATAGCTGCATTGCCATTGTCCTCACCTCCATGATTCTTCAGGCGCTCAGGGCACACCTTTCTTGTGTGACCCTCCTTCTTACAGTGATAACATTTAATACCAGCCATATCACAACTACAAGACATCTGTTGAGCCTTACCTTTCTTCTTGTCAAACCTACTATCTTTCTTTGACGATCTCCCCTTCACGGACAACCCTTCGCCAACTGATGATGTTTTCTGCTCCTTTCTTTCGTTCAAATCCTTCGAATACAAGGCTGCTTGAACTTCTTCAAAGGTCAGGGACTCTCTTCCATACAAGAGGGTTTCTTTGAAGTGAGCATGCGTTCTGGGCAAAGCACACAACAACAACAGTGCTTGATCTTTGTCATCGATCTTCACATCAATATTTTCAAGATCAAGAATCAGCTTGTTGAACGTATCCAGCTGCTCCGTCAACGCTTTATCTTCATTCATCTTGAATGAATACAAAGCCTGCTTCAGGTACAAATGATTTACCAAAGATTTGGTCATGTACAAGCTTTCAAGCTTCACCCATAACCCCGATGTCGTCGTCTCCTTTGATACCTGTCGCAGAACCTTATCACCAAGGCTCAACAGTATTGCGTTGTGTGCTTTCTCTATCATGGTGGTCTTTTCTTTTTCCGTTAACGCAACGTCCACGACTGTTATTCCCTTCAACACTTCCAAACAACCCTGTTGTACCAGTAGGGCTTTCATCTTCAAGCGCCACAGACCGAAATCGTTCACTCTGGTGAACTTTTCAATCTCATACTTTGTTGAAGACATCTTCTCCACCCTCACCGCACCAATTTGTTGTGAAAAACGATTCCTTTATGCAAAGTATAAACGGTTTCTTTGTGATCAAGAAACCCACAAGGGTTAGGGTTAACAGAGAAACAAAAAGGAAAAACAACAAGGATTGGGGCAAATATTTTTTGTTTACTATTCACTTTCTCATTTAGGGTTACAAATGATTACAAATGAATATCATAATTTGCCACACTCAATAAACTGAGTGTACTAGCCTATTTATAGACTAACTAGATAACTTGCAACCCAAGCTACCTAAACAATTGGATCCTTAACACAAGGCCCAATTAGATAAACATTTCGACAATACATATTAGAACATACTTCGACTACAATATGTATCCTATGACTACAACATGCGGCCCATCTTCGACTTCATACTTGTCTCCTGTCGAAATACAAGAAAGCTTTCCCTCGACACAACATGAGTTCGACCCAATAGTCTCACAATATGAACATTAAAATGACCAGTCTACAACACGTGTCATGTATGTATTTACACGCTACGTTGTGAAAACACTTGTCAATCGTTAAATCTTTGCAGTCTCAAAAACCTTAATAATATATCTAATATAATAAGTTTATTAATCCACTAAATTTTTTACATAAACATTCCAAATTAGTATAATTTAAAAAAAATAATACTTGGTTTGTCAAGCACCTCATTTATCAATTCATAGTCAGTATAGTAAACATAGATTCTTTCACACTTGGTTTGTTAAGCACCTCATTTATCAATTAAGAGTCAGTATAGTAAACCGAGTTGTCGCCCTCAAGATGAAAGTACAACCTTTCAACTACAGGTGACCTACCATGAATAGGAAACGAAAAAGCCTCCAACACGCTTCACTTGGTGAGACATATCTACAATCAAGATATTGCTTTATTTCATCAACATCTCTTATGACAGAAGATCCATCAGATTTAGTTTGGACAACCGCAACAGTAATTCTATCATACCCCTTGTTAATATACTTGAATAAGTACTTAACTGAAGTACTCTGATTACACCACTCCATATTGATGTGTGCTTGATATTTCCTCAACAAATATGGATTATAAGGAACTGCATACCTGTTATCAAGTAGAACTTGTTTTTTCATGACTGTATAACTAGTTTCTCTTCTTCGGTGCACAGGATATCCATCCTGATCAATAATGGTTTGAGGCTGAAACTTTTTGGGAAAGTATTTTGAGCACTTTCCCTTTTCATGCAAGGTGAAGACATGTTTGCTATACCACATGGACCATGAATCATATGTGTCTTGACTAAATGATAGAGTTGATTATCATCTTCTTCACTTGGTATCTCTGCTGAAATGATGTTGTTAATATCATCTGGAGTTGGATACTTGCTTGACGGATGCAAGAATAGGAGGATATGGGCATGTGGTAAACCTCGCTTTTGGAATTTAATTGTGTATATATCTGCAATACCGTGACTTTATTACAAATCTTCACATATTAGATATTTAATAAGAAAAAATAAACAAAATAAGAACTTACATGTAATTACTCTCCCTAATACATGCTTTTTTGTTAGATCGCACAGTAACTCATCGAACTTAATTTTGAAGACTCGTGAGATGATATCTGGACGATCTTGAGAATTCAAGTTACTTTTACAAAGCAACCTTTGAATTTCTGGCCAGTTAGTATTGCAAGTAAAGGTGATAAAAAGATCTGGAAAACCAAGGTGACTACAAATTTCCATGCCATTGTGTTATCTCCTAATTTCGACGCCTGCTATTGGATTAAGAATTTCATTCTAAGAAATAGGATTTCTAAAGTTTTGGAGACTTCGACGGGAAAGGTACTCCAAGAATATTTAGTCGAAGACGTCTTCATGCAAGAAGGAAGTATTTTAGGGACTTAGAAATATTTCTAACAATTTGGAGATGTTCTTCGACAGAAGATTGATGGGTGTCGTTCGATTCAAGGATTCAAATTTAAATAATGGAGGGAACTTTGTCCTTATCCATTTGAGAGAAAGAGACACGTGGTGAACATCTAAAGAATGAAGACATGCAAAATGCCATGTGTTTCGCTCTGATTAGTGGGCCGTTAGTGGGTAGTTATTTTTCACCATTATAAATAGCAAATCTTAGTATTAGGATTTGTGTGTGTGAAAGTTGTACAAATTTCTCAAAATTACTCAAAGCATCTGTGTGTAGCGAGAAAAGAGTTTTTTGAAGAAATGTACGTGCTGTGTAACACCATTTTTCTTATTCAATGCAATCCAATTAATTTTCACTCAGAAGTTTACCTTCTTTTCTTTATTTTGTTAAGTTACTTTCCAATGAACTTTTAATTATTTCCTCGTATTACCTTCCTCTTAAGTATTGTCGAAATGCTTGTGTTTCCAAATATGAACGCAGTCGAAATGTTCAACATTATTTCTGTATCTTTTTAAATCGTTTTAACACATGTCCTAGGATCTAGTTTGGTTGATCCTACAAGTTACTTGTTTTTTTATAAAATTGATAGACCAGAGGTTTATTACTATTTTTCCCAGTAAACAAATTAGCACACCCGGTGGGACAGTGCTAAACGAATTTCTTGTATTTTTTAAAAGAAATTTAAAATTCTGCATTTTTATTATCTCTTCTCTATCGAAAATTGTGTTGCATGCTATTAAGAAGTGGTAAAGTAGCCACCACAAACGAAGATAGACCAAGGAGGAGATATACGAGGAAAATGGCAAGTACTAAGTAGCCAAATAGTTTGAATCCTCAAACTACGTCTAGTATCAATGTAGAACCAATCCCAGTGTCTTCGACTAGAGGACCCACGGTTTCTGCGCCCGTATCTGAAGCCATACCATCTATGGCAAGTTCGATCCCTACGCATTTGATCGCTCATACTCAACCCATTATGAGTTATGTTGGATCAAGGGGTCCACCAAGGACTCCCCCACCAGTGGGAAATGCTAACTACCAACCATTTTTTCCCCCTGGATTTTCTATGCCTTTGACCAGTCGAGATCCGCCTTATGGGATGCCAACTTCAATGATGGCGAATTTACAGAATGCTCCTCCAGTATTTACATAACCCGTAGTGACTTCACCTTTACAAGGATCAGGATCCGGGGTTAACATGGGTCGAAATAACCAGTCCTTAGGAATGGGATATTTAACCCAAATGCCAGGTTTGACAAATACTACTGCAGCATATTTAAGGCAACAAATGGATGAAAGTAACCATCAAATGATCCAAATGATGTCCCAAACTATGGGAGAAATCTTTCAGCCTCTAATCCAAAATACCACCCAGACTAATCACAAAATGGCTGCGCCGATGACGCGCCTTGCAGATTTCTTTGGTGTACCTAACTCTCCTCGACGTCCTCAGAGGGAGTATATCGCAGGAAACCAAGGGGTAGTGTTTGAGGAGGATCCTACTATTAACCAGAGCCAACAAAACCCAGGAAATCTACCTCAGGCGAATTTAGTAAACCAGGGAGTAGTCAAACCCCCTAGGAATCAACCACAAATTCCTGTAGGAGAACAACCAAGGGTGGTTTTGGTAAATAGAAACCAGGACACTGACAACGTTATACAACAGGTTCAACGTCATGACATGGCAGCCGATAATAATTTGATAGCTATGGTCGAAAGGATTATGGTCCAAAATGGAGTAAACTTTGGCCTTCGGAGGCCAAATTATACATCTCCATGTTAGGTGCAGATTTGACCTAAAAATGACATATCTTTCTTTGCACTTTTTCCACTATTTTCTCATGTTTTCATTCGTTTTACTCTTGATTGATGTTATTCTTCTAAACATTGAAAATAGCTTTGGTGCTTGTAATATGTGTGCTATTGTGCAGAAAATAGGCATAAAACATCAAATGTAGTCAGACACAAGAAAGGGTGCAAGCTGCTAAAGAAAAGAGAATGATATCAGTTAGTTCGCCTAGCGAACATGTAGGCGAGTCCCAGCGAACGTTCGCTTCGTGAATGCTGGCGAAGTTCCCAGCGAATGGACCCAGATTTTGGCAGAGGCAAAAAGAGACAAAATTCGGTTTGCGAGCTGGAAAGCGAATGTTCGCTTCGCGAACATTTCTTCGCTTAGCGAATGCACGTGAATTTCTGGGGCGGTTTTACTGTTTGAGGCACCTGAAGTGCCTATTTTTAACCATTCGCTTAGCGAATGAATAGGTTCGCCTAGCGAACCTGCGAATTCCTGAATTGTAAAAATACAATTTTCACACTTTTTAGGGGATGTTGTTATAATTTCAGATAGAGAAACTTTGTATTCTTTCATTTCCAAGGGAGAAAAGGTAGGATCTTTGCTTTCTTGTTGGTGTTGGATGTAATCTCTTGATACGTTATGTATTTCATCTAATGTATGTTTGTGAATTGAATTATGATTTTCTATTGTTGTTGTCTTTGGTTGATTATTTGTGGTCTTGACAAAACCTTTACAAATCTTTGATCTTAGATTTTCATCTATCAATGAGCAAGCTTTTGACATGGTTTTGTGAGTTGATATTCATTTTATCTTTTGTTGTATTGTGTTGATTAAGTAGCATGGGTAGCATGAGTAGGATCGGTACGGTATCGCGAGGATGCATGATAATAGTGATGAAGATGGATATTCACATTCATTGGGCAAATTAGTTGAATACATGTAAAAAGGGTTAAGCGTGTGTACCTATTTTGATCTTGCTTAAATACGAAGAAATCATTTATTTGATATGGATGTTATAGTAATATCTGTTAGGACTGAACTCTAGACATAGATTTAGGCTTAACACTTGGTTGAGTATCAGTTCTTACTTCTCTGTGTTGTTGAGTTGCATGAGACATCACCAATGAGACAATACGGTTGTTCTCTCGATGTTGCGTTAGACATAACCTCTGTTGTGAGTGATACACGAGGATATTAGGTGAATGATTGATTTGTGTTTATTTGATTAAAAGAATGCATGTGTTATCAATTGATGAGATCCAATTCCAACAAGGCTCCATTTATAATTCTGTCTTTACTTTATATTTTCCGTCTTTACATTTTTCGCATTTGCTTTTGGTTTGTCTTTAAACCAGAACTTTTGAACTATAAGCTTAGTAATATAGAAACCGTTGAATGGCATTCTTTCCCTCGCACTGATCCCTGTGGAGACGACAAAACTGGGTTACTTATATATTTTTGCTTGCTGCTATTCTAGCTTCAACCATTGTCAGAATATATTCTCCAGTCGAAGTTACCCCCTAGAACGAAAGTCCCTAAGTTCACTAAGTTTTCTGGGGACACCACTGAGTCCACTGTCGAACACGTGGCCAGATATATGATAGAGGCTGGAGAAATTGAGAATAATGAGAATCTTAGGATAAAATACTTCCCAAGTTCTCTGACGAAGAATGCCTTCACGTGGTTCACAACTTTGCCACCAAATTCGATCCACAATAGGACCCAGTTGGAACGGCTATTTCATGAGCAGTTCTATATGGGACAAACGAAGATCAGTCTGAAGGAGTTGGCTAGTATAAAACGAAAATTCACTGAGCCAATAGATGACTACTTGAACAGATTTCGACTACTCAAGGCTATATGTTTTACACAAGTGCCAGAACATGAGTTAGTCGAAATGGCCGCTGGAGGCCTTGATTATTCCATTAGGAAGAAATTGGATACCCAATATTTAAGAGATATGGCTCAATTGGATGATAGATTTCGACAACTAAAATGCCTAAAGGAAGAGAAGGCTAGGGCAAATAAGAATAAAAGGGTAGCCTACGTCGAAGTCAGCGACGAAGACGAAAAATATTATGATGACCCAGTAAGTTTCGACGAAGGCGAGATTGATCTTGATAAGTTGAAACAAGGCCCACCTTATTATTGTAAGCTATTGGACCCTTCGAATGGGAAAAATCCTGTCGAACCAGAAAGAATGATAAATTTCCAAAGAAAACTTACACTTTCGACGTTACTAAGTGTGACGAAATTTTCGATTTGTTATTTAAGGATGGTCAAATGATAGTGCCTCCTGGTGCTAAAATGCCTCCTTTAGAATAGAGAAAAAAGACAGGTTTTTATAAGTATCACAATTTCTTGGTCCATAAGACTTCTCTGTGTTTTCTTTTCAGGTATCTTATCCATAATGCTATCCAAGAAGGAAGGCTCAAGTTTGGTGATAAATCTAAAGGCCAAATGAAGATTGATGCTGATCCCTTACCGGTGGCTGATGCTCACTACACAGAGCCAACGGAGGTTAACATGATCGAGGTCGCTGAAGGTCTCGACAACAATATCAACATGGTTGAAGTAGCTGATGACTTCAATAATGGAGCAGTCATGGTCAAGATCACTGAAGGTCTCGACCAAGAATTCATAAAGAGTTTTTCTAGTGAGGTTATCGAAAGTTTCACCAAAGACACTACTGATGCTGTCAACATAGGGGTTACTGAAGACGCTGATGAAGGATTCACTGAGGACTCCCAGTGGATGATGATAACCAAAGAAACCGCTAATGGTTTTGTTCAGATGGACAAGGCTGCTGAGGGAATTCAGATGGAATTACATAAGCTTGATATCACTGAGGATGTCAAAATGGAAATTAGCATGGAGGAGATTTCGCAAGAGACACCCATGGAGGTCGATGATGAACGTCGACAGGAAGAATAAAACAAGTTGGCCTTCCCAAAAGAGGAGGAGAATCTGATTGACTTTATATATAGGTGTCAAAAGAAGAGGTCAGAAGTCATGTTGTGTCCCAGATGTAGCGTTGTATTTGACAAGAAGGCAGCGCAAAATCTCGAAGAAGTTCGAAAGGCCAAACAAAGACGTGAGAGAAAGCCCTTCATGGCTAGCGGGGCTTCGACCCAAGAAATTCTGCTTCAAAGTAAGAACAACCGAAGACTAGAGTTCCAGGGGCAAGGCCTGCTACTTTTAAACCATTTGCAGAACTTTCCAACGACAAGTGGGTAAAACCGAATGAAAACAAGGAAATGAGCCAACAGAAATGGCAAAGTTTCAATGTAGAAAGAGGCACTTCGATGGCCTCAAAGAAACCATATTACGTCTCTGAGAACTACAAAGGGAAAAACCCCATGTCTAGGTCCCAGTGGAGGAGGGAACAAAGACGAAGGAAAGCCCAGAGAGAAGCTGAGGTGAAAGCAGAATCTAGCACCAACGTGCCAGTCGACAGGAAAGAGCCAAAGCCTGTTGAAAAAGCTCCTACCGCTACACCAGAACAAGTAGGCAAGGAAGAGCATGATCGAAAGGCTGTTGAGGATGAATTGATCACTGATAATTTTGATTTAGGATCAGAGCAATCTCTCAACATTTTGGTCAACGTCGTATCTATCCTACCGAGGAAGTTCGACCAGGTATGTGAGGTCGAAGATACGGCAGATAACATTGATATAAAAATGGCCACACATAGGCCAATTGGCTATTACGTGATGAATAACGGGTGTGTCGAAGAGAAAAATTATTCTTCGAAAGGCCCAGTGAAGCTATGAAAAGCCATCTGATGTCTCTCTTCATCACTGGGAAGATTGAAGACGTACCAGTTAACAAAATTCTGGTGGATTGCGGCGCTACCGTAAACTTGATGCCGCACTTCATGTTGAGGAAGATAGGAAAATTTGATACTAACACCAAACCCCACAACATGGTGTTATCCAATTACGAAGGGAAGGTTGTCAACACGTTAGGGGTAATCCAAGTTGATCTGACGGTAGGGACAATCACAAGTCAACCATGTTTATGGTTGTAGAGATAAAAGCCAACTACAACCTATTATTGGGACGAGAATGGATCCTCGAAATAGGAGCTATGCCATCTTCGATGCACCAAAGAATCACTATTTGGCGAACAGATGGTATTGTTGAGAACATTGAAGCCGACCAGAGCTATTTCTTAGCTTCAGCTAACCATGTCGATATTCGAAACTTCGACAAGAATTTGGCTAACATCGCTCCATGTAACCCAACAAATTTTGTGTTCACTCCAGACAACAACGTGTACTGTTCACTGTACCTGCATCCAACAAATGGGGTTCAATGGGATCGAGAAGTTGTAGGAGAAGATGACTTCGCTTATGAAGGGACATCCGGAGTTAACCCCACAGGTTGGGGAAGTGAATTCGACAATGATGTCTGAGTTTGAGGTACTCGAAAGGATTTCGGCTTACATAGCCAAAAATAAACTACAAGCGGCCCTGGAGGCCGAAGTTAAACAGTTGGCTGTCAAAGTCAATAAAAAAGTAAACCAAGAAGGTCCTGGTAAGGGCTTCGGTCCAGAACCACCTGATAAGGTTCAGGACAAAATCCAAAGCCAGAGGCTCGATGCCATTTATGATGACGAGCCTTTGGGTTTCGAGAAGGGTCCGTTGGCAGCCAACATTAAAATACTAGCGCAAGATCCTTTGGAAGAAATCGACTTGGGGGATGGGGCAATGAAAAGACCAACATATATCAGTGCAAATATTAGCCCACAACTCAAGGTCGAAGTGATCCAATTGTTGAAGGAGTTTAAAGACTGCTTTGCATGGGATTACGACAAGATGCCTGGCTTGAGCAGAGAGCTGGTCGAATTGAAGCTGCTAATTAAATCTGGAAAGAAACCAATCAAGAAAAATCTAAGGCGGTTTGCACCAGCAATTCTCTCGAAGATCAAGGAGGAAGTCAAAAGGCTTCTTCGTTGAAAATTTATTCGAACAGCCAGGTATGTTGAATGGCTAACGAATATTGTGCTTGTTATAAAAAAGAATGGTACTTTAAGGGTTTGCATAGACTTTAGAGATCTAAATGTTGCGATCCCAAAGGACGAATACTCAATGCCTGTGGAGGAAATCCTAGTCGACTCTGCCGCTGGTCATGAATACCTTAGCATGCTTGATGGGTATTCTGGGTATAACCAAATATTCATTGCTGAAGAGGATGTCCCTAAAATGGCGTTTCGATGCCCTGGGGCCTTAGGCACTTACGAGTGGGTAGTTATGCCTTTTGGCCTAAAAAATGCTGGGGCAACATATCAAAGAGCAATGAATACAATCTTTCATAATTACATAGAGACTTTGATGCAAATTTACATTGACGATATTGTAGTAAAGTCTGTTTCAGGGTAGAATCACATTGACCATCTTCGACAATCATTTAAAAGGATGCGAAGACATGGTCTGAAGATGAATCCTCTCAAATGTACTTTTTGTGTGCAGGCGGGAGATTTCTTAGGCTTTGTAGTCCATAAGAAGGGAATCGAAATAAATCAGAATAAGACCAAGGCCATCATGGAGGCGAAAGCGCCATCAACAAAGAAGGAACTGCAGTCACTGTTGGGAAAGATCAAATTCTTAAGGAGATTTATCTCGAACCTCAGCGGAAAAACTCAAGCCTTCTCACCTCTACTTCAAATAAACAAGGAGGGATTCGAATGGGGGCAAGCTCAACAGGAAGCTTTCGACAAAATCAAAGAGTATTTGAGTCATCCTCCAATTCTAGCACCACCTTGTAGAAATAGGAGCATGAGATTGTACATATCTGCGTCAGACAAAACTTTAGGGAGCATGTTGGCTCAAGAGGATCAAAATGGAGTCGAAAAAGCCATTTACTACCTTAGTAGGGTTTTGAACGATGTAGAAACTAGGTATAGCATAGTTGAAAAATTATGTTTATGCTTGTATTTTTCTTGTACAGAGTTAAAGCATTATATAAAACCAGTTGATGTTTATGTTTCGTCTCATTTCGATATCATTAAACACATGTTGTCTAAGCCAATTTTGCATAGTCAAATTGGTAAATGGGCATTAGCTTTAACTGAGTATTCCCTAACGTATATGCCTTTAAAGGCTGTTAAGGGACAAGTGGTAGCTGACTTCATTGTCGACCGCTCTGTAAATGTAAACATGTCAAACTATCTTGAGCTTGAACCTTGGAAATTGTATTTCGACGGTTCTAGTCATAAAGATGGTATAGGTGTAGGAGTCCTGATCATTTCTCCTAATAGAATTCTAACAAAATTCAAGTATAAATCAAAGGTATTTGTTCAAATAATTAGGCTGAATATGACGCCTTAATACCCGGACTTGAGATATTGTTGGAATTGGGGACAACTCGAATCGAAATAATGGGAGACTCAGAGTTAGTCATAAAACAAATTACAAGGGAGTACAAATGTGTTAAAGAGAATCTCATTATGTACTTCGTAATAGCCAATCGATTACTGAAAAAGTTCGAAGTAATGAATATTCGACACATACCTCGATTGGAAAATAAAGTGGCAAATGACCTGGCTCAGATTGCTTCTGGATATAAGGTGTCGAGGGAAAAATTAGAAGATGCAATAGGAGTCAGAGGAAGGATTGTATTAGCCAGATTGTCCCCGTCAGATTTGGAAACGACGAAGCTTGGATACGCGGATAAAGAAACTTTCAAAATAGCGGTAGATAGCCTGACGGACGAAGATTAGAGAAAACCAATAGTTGAATATCTGCATAACACAACGACATCTACTGGTTAAAAAATCAGGTATCGAGCTTTAAGTTACATTCTTTTGGGTAATGAGTTATTTAAAAAGACTCCTGAGGGAGTTTTGCTTAAGTGCCTTAGTGAGTCAGAAGCATACATAGCCCTGTCGACTGTTCATAGTGGGGCATGTGGTGCTCATCAGGTAGGCCACAAGATGAAATGACTTTTTTTCTAACAAGGGATGTACTGGCTTACTATATTAAAGGACTGCATCGAATTTGCTAAAGGATGCAAAGAAGGCCAAGTACATGCATGTGTACAACATGTCCCTGCAAGCGAACTACACTCTATAGTCAACCCATGGCCCTTTAGAGGTTGGGCTTTGGATTTGGTTGGTGAGATTCGACCAGCGTCATCTAAAAATCAAAGGTACATTTTGGTAGGCATTGACTATTTTACAAAATGGATCGAAGTTGTGCCATTACCAAATGTTGACCAAGAAGACGTGATCGAGTTTATTAAAAAAACACATTATTTATAGGTTTGGAATCCCAGAAACCATTACGACAGATTAAGGATCAGTGTTTACTGGTCGGAAAATGCAAGAATTTGCTAAAGAAATGGGTTTCAAACTCTTAACCTCTACGCCTTATTACACGCAAGCTAATGGTCAGGTCGAAGCAACAAATAAAGTGGTGATTAGCCTAATTAAGAAGCATGTGGGAAAAAAGCCTAGAAATTGGCACAAAACGTTGGACCAAGTTCTTTGGGCATGTCGAACCTCCCCTAAAGAGGCGACTAATTCCACGCCTTTTCGATTGACCTTTGGCCATGATGCAGTATTACCAGTTGGAATTTATCTTCAGTCGGCAAGAATCCAGAGGCATCATGAGATCCCATCCGAGTCATATTGGAATATGATGTTAGACGAATTGGTGGACTTAGATGAGGAAAGGCTTAATGCTTTAGAGTTGTTAAAAAGGCAGAAGAAGAGAGTGGAACAATCTTATAATAAGAAAGTTAAAGTTAATACTTTTTCGCTTGAAGAATTGGTTTGGAAAGTAGTTTTGCCTGTGTATTGAAATGATAGATCTTTGGGAAAATGGCCTCCTAAATGGGAAGGCCTTTTTCAAATCATACAAGCTTTTTCAAATGGTGCTTATGAGATCGAAGAGTTAGATCAAGATAAGAGAATCTTGAGGGTAAATGGGAAGTACTTAAAGAAGTACAAGCCTGCACTTCTAGAAGTGAAAATAGCTAGAGAATAATCACGCATGCAAAACAATCGAAGCTAATATGGCGAAATAAAGCATAGTGCCAAAACGGATAAATTCGTTACATCAAAAAGTAAAATAATCATTACAGAATCCAAGCAATAATGATGAAGTTAAAAAAAAAGAGGTCTTTGGAATTAGAATGACATGTTGTCTTTCATATTGGAGTACTTTGCCTTCAACAGTTCTAGCCGCCTCTCACAGAGGGATTAGTTCGACCTCATGGTCTCCAGTTCTGCTTCTAGTCTCTGAGCTTTATCAGCAAAATCCAGACCTACGTTAAGCTCTTTCGCCACCTGAGAGTTGTCAAATTTTTCGAGCTCAGCTTTCTGCTTCTTGTCATTCGAAATCTTTGTTTGCAACTTTTTAATATGTGCCTCCCAGGAGCTAATACTTTGGTTATTAGCTTCGATTTGAGTCTTGTTCTATTCTTGGGTTTGCTCTAAATTAGCCAGTCGATTGGTGGATTCCAAAGCAGCATCCCATGCAGCCGCGACTGACCCAGTTTGATTTTCAATATCTTTCGAGACTTGTTTGATTTATGCAAGATCAGCAGCAATTCGATCGATCATTGAAGTTAGCTCCAAGATGATATTGGCAATTTCTGGAGAAACATTTAGAATATTAACCTCCTTGAGAAGATTCTTCAAAGCAACTGGAGAAGTGGGGCCAGACTCAATGAGTCGAAACAAGTCACCCTTAAAAACATTTTCTTTGATCTTTGAAAATATCTGACTGGAAGGATCAGCAGTGGATTTACCGCCAGATACAGAGGGTGAACTGAGGTTTTTTCAGACAAACTTCCCCTAGAACCAAGTAAAACTTTTAAGTACTCACGAGGTTGTTCTTTTTCAGAGCCTCTAGTTCTTCTGTAGAAAGGGTCATGAAGGTTTTGCTCGAATCCTTCGCAGTTGACAGGTTAGGGTTTGGAGCTGTTTCGGCAATATCTCTTCATGAATGTCTTTTTCCTCTTATTCATCTTGGTCATTACCCCCTTCGATGTTTTCACCGTCATCCATAAACTCCTCAATAGGCATTGATTGGTTGGGGAACATAAAATGTTTACCTCTCTCTTCCATAACATCATCTTGGACGACATCTGAGGTTTTGACTCTTGGGGACCTATCATCAGCTTCGTCTTTGACTTGCACCTCAGGGGTTTCCACCTCCATATCATCCCTAGTTGTTTTATCCTGTGTGTCTTTGTCTTGATCATCTTCGTGATCGAATTCACTGGTGTGAGAAGCTTGAGTGGTAGTCTTGGGTGGAGAAGTTTCACGTTGTTTCTCGACTACTTTGTTGATTTCGCTCAGTGAGGTCTTCTCAGAGTCCTTTGCTGAAGTTGGGTGATATTTTAGTTCGCCTTCACTATTGAAGATTGTTGGTTTGGTTGATTCGGCGGCCGGTTGAGTCGAAATTCCTGCGTCATCCTAAAAAGCATAAACAACGTTAGTGGTCGAACAGAAAGACTAAGGACAATGAGGTATATTGGTGAATCATTTTGGTACCTTAGGAGCTTCTGCCCCAGGGCTTGAGTTGTCACTTTCAGGCTGCTCTGCAACCTTTTTCGACATCTCTTCAGGAGTTAGCTCCAAGATGGTTAGTTTGGTGGGTTTTTTGATCAAGACCTTCACGCCTTTCGCCTGAGATTGAGCAATGGCTTCATTTATCTTTGGTTGCCTTTTCTTCTTCTTCAGGGGTTGTTCAGCAGTCGGAGATAAGTCCTCATTATTAGATTCGACTATCACTAATGTGTCATCCTTTTACCTTCCTTTTTTGGGGAGTCGGGGGTTGCTTTCGAGCGCCCTGAAGAGGAAAATGTTAGAAAATAGTGAACATAAAGTGACAAACTTAATAAAGGGTGTGAAAATACCTTTGTTGTTGTTGTTGTTACTGTCTTGCTCCCTTCCTCTTCTTTCACTTCTGCAGGCTTTCTAACTGGTGGTTTCTTTGGAGGAACCTTCACGGCTAAAATAAACAGAAAAACAGTCATTATATGTGAAAATAAATAGACAAGGAAATGTTGGGTCGAAATCCTCCCATTCCACACCTTCATATATTTCAGATTCGATGCGAACATCTTCGATCCCAATATGAAGATGCCCTTTGAAACTATCTAATGTATGTTTGGTCGGAACCATCCGCTATGCTTTCGGTTTTGATTGCCGGTGAAGGATTTTGATAGAATCCCCACAAACGAACCAGTCTGGAAATTGAGGGGCAAGGGCTACTCCAAAATCAGCGCTTGGCAGTCGAGGGAATTTGGGAGGAAACATATTGAAAGCCGTTTCGTATCATTTCTTAGGAGGAACGTACGAAGAGATCTTTAAGTTCTACATTTTCTTTTTAAAAAATTCCTTCAGAGTAATAGCTGCATCACAGACGGTTCGACCAAGGTCATCTGGTTTATAAACATTTTCAAAGTATTTTTGGAAGGCTTAGATTTCTTTAATGTGCGCCGAAGTACCTTTCTTTACTTTTTCCTGCACAAAGAGGAAAGCCTTGTTAATTTGGTATGCAAATGCAACCACGTCGAAAAATTCCTCGGCGTAGTAAGCCTTCCACCAGTCATCGAATTGTTGAATACAAAGGAAGCTTGGTTCGAAAGCTACTGAAAGAAGATGCGTCCAACCAACATATCGTGCAATTTGCTTAATGGCCATTGCTTAACTATGCTTGGCGTTGTAATGAAGGAGAGCACTTTTCTTGTCATAGATCGGTCGGGGTAAGACTTGAACCAATCCAAATTGTTGAGCGACAAGATTTGGTTGGTAAGTAATTAATATGACTTGGCTTTTGGAGAGGTTAAATCTGAGGGTTAAGACCCTAAGAGTTAAGAAGGATTCCCAAATCGCAGTGGATTCTGCTGCTTGGGCTTTCGACGGCGCTGGGAATGGCCTGATAAACCACTCAGGACCACACTTCCTTGCCGCAAAAGGAGCCATGTTGGGTGTAAAATCATAACGTTTGGCGAACGTCATGATGAAGTTGATGAAAGCTAGTTGGACAGGTCGACTATCATCAACAGGTGTCAATTTTGCCAAAAGAGGGCCTTCTACTCTTTGATTCTTCACATCATCAGCATCTTCATTAATCTGATTCTTGTGGGGAAGACAAGCTTCGAATGAAGCATTCAACCACAGCTGAAAAAGCCAGAAGGGTCCAGAGAGTAGTAAACTTCCTTTGTCACCAAGGCTTTTGAGTTGGGTGACTCTTTTGCTCATGGAATCATAGAGGCTGGGTAAGATCAATTTGCTCAAACATAAGTCATGGCCAGAGTGTAATTGGTTCGCCATGGTCAGAAACTTTCTAGTAACTTGCAGCGACTTCGAGCAGAAGACACAGCGTGACAGCCACAAAACTAGGAAATCTATATGTTCGACGTCTGCCACTTCCTCTCTACTCTTATCGTGATAGTGAGCTATGTGGGTCGAATAAGCTGCCTTAGAGGTAGTAATACCTATGCTATCCTCATCCATAAAGTTAGGATTGTAAGTATTCCCAGTAGGTTTGAGCCCTGTGATAGCGGCTATGTCGAAAAGAGTGGGTGTCATCATGCCACATGGGAGATGAAGGGTGTAGTGGATGCTGTCCCAGAAGTACAAGGATGAAATCAACATATTCGAGCAGTAATCCGGTCCTACTTTCGACAGCATAATCAGGTCATAAATGCCTATTTTCTTCCAAACATCAGATTTTGTTTTTTCCAATTTGTTCAACCACCCTAAATAATCAGAGTGATCCTTAAAGGTCGGGCTTGCTTTAAAAACCCTAAAATTGTTCTTGTATCTAAGGTCAATAGCCTCTTCAGTCGGAGGATCGTTTGGATTAGCAGGATTTTCAATGCTAGCCCTAGGTTTCCTACATTGTCATACATGTTTGTATTTATGGTAAGAGGGGAAGTATTCCTTAAGCCTAGCAGGATCTACATTTAAATTAGATAAAGGACCAAATAAAGCCAATGGCTTGTCAAAAATGGTTAAAGGAATAAGTACCTGAGAAGCATAAATTCTCCTTTTCTCTTCGTCAAGAGGTTCAGGCAGATATTGCTGGTTGCCCACCATGGTAGGTCCAGAAACAGAATCAAACGGAGCAAGTTGAGAAATCTTCTTTGGAGCTCTCGCAGGTTTACCAGCATCCTTGGTGACCTTGGTAGCATCTTTGGTATAGCGCGTGGAGGAAGCCATTGTTGAAAAATGAAGAAGACTGAGTTTTGAGATGCAAAGGTTTATGGAGAAATTTGATAGTAAGGAAGTGGAAAAGTGAAAATAATTGTTGGAAATGGTATTTATAAGTTGGGAAGTGGAAACGGTTTGAAAAAATTGTGAAATGTTTGGACTGATAGTGGGACACGTGTTTCCCCCACGATTCTTGATGAAGCGGTGGTAATGAGTGCCTACTTCCCCATGATCTCCTAGACCCTAGGAAAAGGTAATGATGATGGAGATTTTTGCGTGATTTAAAAATACATGTCAGAGGTAGCAATAATGGCTATGACGTTATAGGTTTGCTAAAAGGAAAGTGAACAGTTGGAACCACGAGTAAGCGTCGAAGCCATGCAAGGTTTGAATGAGGCGTCGAATGACATTCTCAAAAAATGCCTTTTTCTTCAATAATGTCGAAAATGACATTTTGGGGGGGGGGGGGGGGGGGGGGGGGGGAATTTGTTAGCTCCTAATTTCGACGCCTGATATTTGATTAAGAATTCCATTCTAAGAAATATGATTTCTAAAGTTTTGGAGACTTCGATGGGAATGGTACTCCTAGCAGATTTAGTCGAATACGTCTTCATGCAAGAAGGAAGTATTTTAGGGACCTAGAAATATTTCTAACAATTTGGAGATGTTCTTCGACAGAAGGTTGATGGGTGTCGTTCGATTCAAGGATTTCAATTTAAATAATGGAGGGAACTTTGTCCTTATCCATTTGAGAGAAAGAGACACGTGGTGAACATCTAAAGAATGAAGACACGCAGAATGTCATGTGTTTCGCTCTGATTAGTGGGCCGTTAGTGGGTAGTTATTTTTCACCATTATAAATAGCAAGTCTTAGTATTAGGATTTGTGTGTGTGAAAGTTGTACAAATTTCTCAAAATTATTCAAAGTATCTGTGTGTAGCGAGAAAAGAGTTTTCTAAAGAAATGTACGTGTTATGTAACACCATTTTTCTTATTCAATGCAATCCAATTAATTTTCACTCAGAAGTTTACCTTATTTCCTTTATTTTGTTAAGTTACTTTCCAATGCACTTTTAATTATTTCCTCGTATTACCTTCCTCTTAAGTATTATCGAAATGCATGTGTTTTCAAATATGAACTCAGTCGAAATGTTCAACATTATTTCTGTATCTTTTTAAATCGTTTTAGCACATGTCCTAGGATCTAGTTTGGTCGATCCTGCAAGTTACTCATTTTTTTTATAAAATTAATAGACCATAGGTTGTTTACTATTTTTCCCAGTAAACACATCGAAATAAAGTTGTTTCATAAACCTTCGACTTCCAACATAAGTCAACGGTAAAACCACTCTTTTACCTTTGTTTGTGCCTTGAGTGTTTGCATTCTGTTCTAATGCGCTCAAATTGCAATATTTAGAAACACACGCCCTTTTTTTGATGATTTCGAATATAATTCAATCTTTGTGACTCCATCATAGTAAATCCATCAACCAAAAACTGTTGAAACAACCTTCTTGACCACAATAGTGTTTGCGCTTCATTATGTCTGGATTGAATCCTAAAAGCAAAGCATTCTCTAATGGTAAGCTTATTCCTTTTCATTTTTTTTTTTGAAAAAAGTTCCCTGAGAAGCACACCAAGTCTAAAACCATATTCCCCGTAAGGAAACAAAAGTGGATACTGATATGCCAGATAATTTGGATGAAACTCACTTATTCTTTTCAGCTATCCACTCTGTCTCTTGAGAAGAATATCCCTTTTATGACCTGTATCAACATCACCAACGATAAGGGCTGCGACCTCTGAAACAGTTGGATGGTTATAAATCCTTCTATATGTTGATCTATCAGATATTAACTTCAACTTAAGATCGGGTAAATGACAATTTTTTAATCTATCTGCTACCATCCTAAATGACTTGGCATGTGTGTTGAACTCATCCAACATAAGCTTTAATTTGTTAACTATATCTGGAATAATATTAGGGTTGCTCTTGCATATTGTAATAAAACATTTTATTTTATTATATAAAAGCTATTATCTTTAAAGTTTGATAAAATGTATAACTAATTAATGAAGAATAGAAATATCACCCTACTCCTTCAATTCTATTATGAACCTCATTGTCAGTGTCGTAAATGTATAGTTGAGCAAACTTTGGGGAATGTCCAGGTAAAGGCAGCATGCTCCCAATTCTATGGCAAGATTGTCCATGTATTCGTAGGTTAGGTGGTCCTCTTCCCCCTTAAAATCTGTTGTCAACCTTCATACCGGAAGACGTAAAAGCAAACATCATGTTGTACAATCTACAAAATTGTTGATAATTTTTACTTTCGTTTTCACTATTATCAAACAACAAACGCTGAAGTAATAATGGTGGTGTTTTCAAAAGTGGCAAGACAACTTTTCCCTTACCGCATCATAGTTGGAACTCAGGAACAAAATAATTTTTATCCTTCTTAATTTTTTCTTGATACCACATAAGTGCTCCACAGTGTGTGCACTCAATTATAGGATCACCAATATCAGAATAACTTATTTAAATTAAATTTATTATAGACATATAATGCACTGAATTAAGTTGCTAAGTATAATTTATGAGAAGTTCCAATAAAAACATAATTTAAAGTGATACATACCAATATTGCAAGAGTCAATTGATGTAGAGTTGGAGTCACCAACTTGTTCGTCATCAAAGCTAGAATCTGAGTCATAATTGGCATCTGTGACATTAAATTCACACGAGCTATCGTTGAGTGAATCATTTGTGGATGTATCATCACCAGAGTTATCGTTATCGATGTTGACATTTGGAGTAGAACTTAAAGTTGCAGCATTGTGTATAGGCATATTGATCGTGGATGAAGACGCGGGATTGAAAACTTTGACACCCATGGATTCAATAACACCGACATTCAACTATTTTTTAGATGTCTGAACAGAACTACTCGGATGTGCACGAATGTTCATGTGTCTTTCTTTAGACCTTGAGGAAGTTAAAGTTTTGAATTGAGCAAATGAAGGAGTATTGTCACTCTCAATGTTGACAGATGAAGTAGATGTGAATGTTGAAATATTTTGTATAGGCACATTAATTCTGGATGGAGACGTGGAATTTTGATTCTCATTGGCAAAATAATCTAACAATTTGACACTCACGGATTGAATAACACCCACATTCAATTGTTTTTTAGATTTGTGAACCAAACTACTTGGCTGTGAATGAATGTTCATGTTTATTTGATTAGACCATGAGGAAGTTATATCGGAAAACGGTGTTCTGAACTGCGAAAATGATGGAGTATTGTCCCAAAAATGACTTACACTGCAATTGCTTAAATTCTCATCAAGATTGTAAGATTGTGACATTTTACCTTGCAAAATAATTTTCCTCTTCTGTCGCGCCGAGGCTGCAAGTTGTTTTGCAGAACCGACTTCAAAACTCTTCATTGTATCTGAGTTGCCTGATGCATATCCTCGCAACGGCATGATCGTAGTTCTTTCATTAAGGAGTGCTGAAGTTACATTAGATAGTGGTGTTCTGATATCTACATTGGATAAAGCATAGTACCTTTGAGAGACTTCATTATGGTTGATTCCGTTTGCATCAATTCTGAGTTTTTTCGATCTTTTTTCTTTAAGAAATTGCTTTCTTTTACGTCGTGCCAATGGTGCAACTTCTTTTCTATACAAACAGCGTGGTTCCATTTTTAAGAGAGTATGATTAATTCAAAGGGTTAAAATCACTTAATCCTAACATCATATTGAATAAATGGTATTAGTCTACTAAATTCCTATTCAACTCTGTGTGTATGATTGTCATTAACTCATAAGCAATATCAGCAGGGTAGACATTCAAGACTGTTGTTCTTAGACAATTTGAATTAACTTGTACGAACAAAGTGTATTTGTATCCTTTTTCTTTCTCACGTGGAAATCATTGTTGTTGTTAATGTATGAGCTAAATGAATACACTATTATCAGACAATATATACAATTAACCATTACAAAGATTATAATTAAAATATTATTATATTAGTATTTATTTGTAAATGTTATAATTATGCAGATTCAAATATCAATAAGAAACTCAAGTGTTATAGATGTTATTAAGACCATATAGGAAGATTAAAAGTTCCAAGTGGCAATGTAATACATCATTAATTTAAAAACAAATAATAAGCAGTAATCATTGTATAGATTCACGTATAATTTGAAGTAAGCTCACTTTGGAAAATGTAAAAAATCATCATTATTAATAAGTAAGGCATGCATAAGAAAAAGGCAGACACGTTTTTCATTGTCATGCTTTCTTGATTGTCTCAAGATTTGCTTATTGCATGTAACTATTTAGTCAAATCAAAAGCATTACTTTAACCAATATTGTAAGCAACATATCAACTTTTCTTTGCAAATCCAAGAAATTTAGAGTGCCTTATAAATCAGTACCTCTAAGAATTGTGTAACTCTTAAGTTCCTCCAAAATGTCTTCTTCTACTTCTACTTCAAACGGGTATATATATTTCCTTCATTACTTAGTGTCAATTACCTGTGTTTTACGTTTGCCATTTGCATGTTGATTTAACTCTGCATTACATGTATTTGACTATGGACAGTGATGAAGTTAACGAAATATTAGGAAGAACGGTTAAAGAAACAAAAAAACCAACAGAAAATGTTCAGGTGAAAGAGTTATTTCCGGAAATTAACTCGACCAGTTCTAACCGTCGGGCTGATGAGGTGGTGAATCAGGATGTTATAGGCCACCTTGCTGATGTGATGAAGGAAATCAAAGTGAAGGATGATGTTGGCCAATCTTCACAGGCTCCAGTCCGAGGGCTTGTGAAAGACATCTTTTGGGATAAGGAGATCACCCGTTCACAGAAGCATGGAAATCAAGTTTTGGTAAATTTAATACTACTTATATTAAAAAAATTAAACAACATAATCTTTTGGTTTAGTTTTTTTGCTATTGTATTGTAGTGTTAAGTTTTTAACAACAACAAATGATTATGCAGCAATTCCCTCAAAAGGTTATAAGAATGCATTAAGACCCGACATGACTAAGTTAGCCATGTTGGACCTTGACACATTGGATTTTTATGATTGTAAGATAAAGAAATCAAAAAGACAATATCTGGAGATATATGTCGGAGATGGTTGGTACTCATACGCGAAGGAGAAGAAACTCATGGTGGGAGACATGGTCTTATTTCACTATAATTCTAATAAGGAAATGTTGTATGTCAGGCTGTACCGACATCGCCCACAAAATACTGTTTGAAGGAAATGGCTCGCCTTCAAGTTAATATAGTATAATGGATATTTGGTAGTTGGTTTAATCTAAGTAATTGTTATATATAAATGGTGTTTTGGTGAAATGTAATAGGATGCAGTGTCAATGATGTTCTTGCAGTTGTGTTATAATTTAATTTAGTTCGTTGTTGGATTTTGATCTTTGTTATGTAATGCCACCAGTTATTACTGCTATAATGAAGTTCAATGCTGTTTTCCAAACATTTTGATTTTGGTGACTTAATATATACTATAGTGTCATATATACACAGTGTTCAAGTTATTTTACATAGCAAGTTAACGTAATATCATATTGCTTCTTCATTTGACATTGAACGTATTATGTAAGTTACACGTAGATGACTTCCAACATTGCACTCAAACTTAATATATGTGAATGTATTTAACTTATTATGGGAGTTACGTGTCGATGAGTTCCAACTTTACACTCAAATTTAATATATGTGAATGTATTGAACGTAATGGAAGTTACACCTGGATGAGTTCAACTTTGTACTCAATGTTAATATATGTGAATGTAATGGATTAATGTGGTAATAAAAAACCTCAATATGTTATACTATTAAGGTTGTTTATTAAGTACAACCTTAATAGTTCAACCTCAATAAAAAAGCTCAATATGTTGTACTATTAAGCTATGCATCTTTAATATGGTATTATATATGTTACACTTTATTTTTTCATAACGATGAATTATATATAATGATATTGATCATAGTGTCAAATTGTAAATCAAGGCATAGTATATATAGCGACACTTTATCTTTTAAAACACAAAGAAACCATTTTATCCTTTCAAACAAAGGTACTAAGGTTAAACAGTTATGAAAAACATAGTGTAGCAACGTCATCATAATGCATCAGATAAAATAAAGTTAACTCCTCCAAATAGCAATTGTTTTGAAACAGAAGTGAGTTTAGACTAGTACCTAAAATAAGAAACACTATTACACTTCATGACAATCTAGATCTAAATCAAAGATCATTCAATAGTTGATCAGTTTCGTTAATTTTCCTGTTTGATTGGTTTCATCATCTCATGGAGGACAGCTGAACACTTTCAACATCTTCTACGGCATCAGGATTTATTCGTTTCGAGGGAGTTAGGACAAAATTAGCATCTGAAGGGTCATAGTCTGCAGATGCAGACAATGGTTCATGCAACCATGTTTCAAGCATTAAGTATATATTGTATATCGCAGTTGATGCAACTTAATTTGATTACAAATGAAACAATCAACTTACCGAAAAACTCCTCAAATCCTGTTGTGACGAAGGTTCAGAAATGCCAACATTCGATATAGCCAGCAAAGAGGTGATCCAATTAAGAAACTATTTTATCCTAAACAATTGTTTCGCAGGCTATAAATCATTTATCCATAAAAAATAACATAACATATAACATACCTCTTGCGACCTGAAGTTCTCCCGTATTTTCTTACGTGAATCGTCATCTTCTTTGAAACTAATAACTAACAGACGGTTAAATTTTGGCTGAAACACAACTCTAATAGCTAATTCTTTATTCAACAGAGCATCAAGTTCATAAGGGAATTCAAGGGGATTGTCTTCACCGGCCTAAATTAATACCAAAAACTTAATATTAAAAAAAGCTATTTCATAAGTAATCTTTGAACATACAAATATTACCTCAATTAATTCATTTTTCATCTGCAGAGCAGATTTTCCAATTAACTTTACACAGTCGCCGTCCCAAAAGACAAATCGAACCTTGTATTTCTCAATCAAAGTACTATAGCTGGGTCCGCCCTTGCTTGTAAACACACTCTGTATCTCAACCTTTGAGTTGTATTTCCTTGAGTGACCAGTGTATAGTTAGAATTGCTCAAGAAGACATTGACAATTAGTCTTTGTAGTTATACTAAAGTTTGGTTATAGTGGATTAAGTCTTTGTGATAAGACGAAATCACCTTGGCGGGGGTGCACTGTAGGTAGCTTTGTTAACAGTGAATTAAGATAAAAATAATTGTGTTCATTATTTTTGTTCTTAGTTTCCTCTTTGTCGTATTGGGTAGGAAATTTTTTTTATTCTAAAACCTCAATTAGGGGTGGGAATAGGCTGGGCCGAACTAGGCTTTGCCAAGCCTGAGCCCGGCCTGCTAAAATATTCAAAGCCTAAGTCTGGCCTGTAGCCTATCATAGGCTTATTTTTAGGCCTAAGCCTGACCTTTTTGAAGGTCTGATTGGCCTACTAGCCTATTTAAAAGCATACTTCATTTGAACATTTGTAAATAAGAAATTCAACTAATGTTAAGTAGACTGACAAGTTAAAAGATCAATGAGTTTAAATGTTTATTTTTATTGTCTCGTTCAAGTTTTCTTATTAGCATAAGTTTGGTGATAATATTTGTTGAAGAGAACTTATGAGAAAAACTTATGACAATAACTTATGACATTGTTTATAATGTTTGTTCAACTTATTTTCATAAGTTCTTCAAGATAACTAAGTCTTGTTTTCGTATTTTAATTAAAAGTACAAACTAGAATATAATAATAATAAATTTATTGATTTTTTCTTAAATAGGTCAGCCTGATAGGCTTAAAAGGCTTTTCTTACAGCCTGTTGCCTGCCCTCTTTAGCTAAATAGACTTATAAAAAAGCCCAGGTCTTTTCAATTTAAGAAAAAACCTGGTCTGACCTGAGCCTATGTAGGTTAGGACGTAGGCCCCTGTTAGTTGGTCTGACCTATTCCCACCCCTAACCTCAATTCAAACTCTTATTTTTTGTGTTTCCGATACCTTCACTTTGTGCTAAATTATAAATCATTTTGCGATTTTTTTTAGTAAATCATAATTTATTTTGTAATTTTAATAAATTATTAATGTTTATTTTTTCATCAGATCCTTTGCTATTTAGTATTTTATTTTTTTAATCTTTAAAATATTATTACTAATTTTTAATTTAATGAAAAATAATTTTATAAATTATGTTTCTTAATCAATATAAAACGCCTAAAACATCGTATAGTTTTACATATTTATTCAATTATATGTTACTAAGTTGTAATAAAAAAAATCATATGTTATTATGTCAATTAATAAAGGAATCAATTGAAATGCACTGACAGTGTAAAAGGATTTTATACTGTCAGTTAATTATAACCGTTGGATGTAAAGAGGAGTTTGACTTTTAATTTAATAATCTGTAAAGTAACCCAAACGGATGATGATGTATTGATAGTGTAAAACTTTTTACACTGTCAGTGCATAGTAATTAAACTCATTAATAAATGGAATTAATTGAAATGCACTGACAGTGTAAAAGGATTTTACACTGTCAGTTAATTATAACCGTTGGATATAAAGAAGAATTTGACTTTTAATTTAATAATCTGTAAAGTAACCCAAACGGATGATGGTGATGTATTAACCGTGTACAACTTTTTACACTGTCAGTGCATAATAATTAAAGTCTTAATAAATATCATAATTCATATGTTTTTAACACATTATGTTACGTGTCAACACACGCCCGAGGAGAATACATATTAAATTTATTTAAAAAACATATAAAAATAATAATTATAAGATTTTTGAAACAAGAAATACTTTTTTTTAAAGCCTGATAAGAGTGACAATAGTCGAACTCGATATCCTAAAATTTATGAATTCTTCTTTAATAAATCGAAAGTAATAATAATAATAATAATAATAATAATAATAATAATAATAATAATAATAATTTTATACAACTTGGATGAATAGGATAAGTGAATTTTATATGCAATTATGAGTAACAACAAACTAAGCCAATTTGAATATAGTTCGAAATTCAATTTGACAATTAAATTGTTAAACTACATTTATAATTCAAATGAGTTAAATATGTGCAAAAAATTAAGTTTAGTAATTAGATGAGTTAAACTTGAATTATAAATAATTTGACTCGTAAGTTTCATGAGTTAATTCGATTATATATGAAAATAGTTATATTGACTCTATGATTAAGTTTAAATATTTACTCAAAATCTTAGTCATATATATTTTTTAATCTAATGATTTTAATTGATCACTTATATTCTCAAATAAATAAAATATTTTTAAAAATCATTATAAAAAAAGTCAACATCATAAAAATATTATTTTTTCAGAAAATAATTAAAAAAATCATCTAATTTTAAAAAAATATCTTTTAAATATTTTCAAATTGAGTCGGTTTTGAATTAAACTTTCAAATATATCTCTTGAAAGTTGTGTAGATTTTGAAGTAGTAAATTTTTGAAACAAAGTTAAATTTCAATCGTATAACTTTTATTTTTTTTTCAATTTTTTTTTAAAAAAATATTAATTTAAAATGTCAAATATATATATATATATACTTTAAAAATTGACTTTTAAATTTGTGAAGTAAACTAGCTAAATCTAACAAGATAAATCTAATGAGTTAGACAGAGATGTACGTGAATTTATAATGAATTGGATTTGAGTTAAAAAAAATTTCATAACAAATTTGAGTTGAGATCTAAAACGAACTAATTCTTATCGAGTCGAGCCGAATTGAGCCGAATTCGACTCGACTCGACTCATTTTTAACCCTATGTAAAATAATTTAGTTAAATGAGTACAAATTGATAGTTTAAAGTTTAAGTCATATATGTAACATTTATTTATATTTAAATATTAATGTATTTTTTATATTTATAAATCAATAATAAAAAATAAATTGCACGTAATTATAAATGTCATTTGCAAAAAAAAGCCATTTTTATTTATATCTAACCATTATAATTTTATAAAATACATTTTAAATAAAATGGATGCATATAAATCAAATAATTATAATAATAATATAACATTTTTTATAGAAAAAAAGCAAAAAAAAAAAACATTGAATAGATCTAACTTTGTAAAAAATACATAATAAAAAAAAGGTAAAATCATTGAATATAGTAGTTGGTTCAATAAACATTGAACAAAGCATTTTTATTTACAAGGGAAAAAAAGTAAACCTACAAAGAATTTCTTATTTTAGATGATATGAATATTAAAAAAACAATTTAAATAAAAAATATTCTCATTTACCTTTTACTCCTTCAACAACTCCACCACTTATGCAAAATTACTATATATTTGTTTTACAAAATAATTTTGTCCTAAATTATAATTTATTTTATAATTTTAGTATATTCCTAATGTTTATTTTTATCATCATATTTTTTTTTTCTATTTATTACTTTCATCTTTTAATTCTTTAAATTTTATCATTTATTTTAAAAAACAAAAATAAAAATTCAAAAAATTAAAAAAAAAAGATTTATAAAGGAGTAATAATAGTCAAACTTGATATCTTAAAATTTATGAATTTTACTTTAAAATTAATCAAAATTAATAATAGTAATTTACTTTTGATATATTTAAATAATTTTACACGTAATTATCGATATTTATTAGCCGTAAACTTCTGAATTAATGTTCGATCTCTAATCGTAATATTAATTTATATTTATATATTAATGTAAATCAATTATTAGTGTTTTTAAAACAATTATTATAAAAAAAGATATTAAAGGTAGTGCAATGTCAAGGTAATCTAGTTTTACACCATCATCCAATAAAATTATAACATTCTGCCATGTCATATCAATATTTTAAAATTAAACGTGTGACTTGGCGGAATACACGTCCGTGATTGGTTGACAGTGTAAAAATATTTTACACTGTCAGTGCATATTCTTTTTTCTCATAAAAAAATTACACCAGAAATAAATTTAAAAATGTCATTTAAAAATGATTAAGCCAAATTTTATTTATATCTCCCAATTAAAGTTTTATAAAAGGTATTTTTAATAAAAATGCATGCATAAATCAAATAATTCTAATAATAATAAAATAACATTTTTAATAGGAAAAAAAATCAAAAAACATTGAATAGAACTATCTTTATAAAAAGCATTATAAAAAAAAAGAAAGTAAAATCATTGAATATATAGTACTTTCTTCAATAACCATTGAACAAATCACTTTTAATTACAAGGAAAAAGAATAAAAATACAAACAATTTCTTATTTTACATAATATTTTTAAAGAAATCAATACTATAAATCTCAAAATATTCTCATTTACCTTTTACTCCCACAAACTTCCACCTTTCTTTCCTTTCTCTCTCTCTCTCACTCTTCCTAACAAACAAAACCACTTATAACCGGAAAAACCACTCTTCCAAAATCCATCACCACCTTCTTATATAAATATTCCCCTGTTTTCTGTGTGCTTCCTTATTCTTCTTCCTTCTTTTTCTCCTTCAATCTCTTCGATGGGGAAGTACATGAAGAAACCAAAACCTAAATCCGAATTACCTTTGCTTGATTCCACCACCACTATCACCACCACAACCACCACCACCACCACCTACTTTGGTGTTCGAACTCGTGCTAAAACCCTAGCTCTTTCTCAGAATCAGGATCTCTCTCTTTCGAATGATTCTTACCTTCAGCTTCGAAGTCGTCGCCTTCAGAAACCTCCGACTCCTCAACATTCTTCTAAGAAGAATAAGCCCCAAAATCAAAACCCTAAATCTCCAATTCGTAGGGAGGTTAGCAAGGAGAAAACTCCTGACGCTGAAGATGCTGACTTTGGAGAAAATGTTTTGGATTTTGAAGGTAGAGACAGGTGCGTATTTTCCTTTTTCTTCTTTTTTTCGTAATTTAATTTTTTCTGTATTTTTTAAATTCGCAATTTTTTGAATTTCAATTCGGATTGTTCTCTTTCGCGCTCTCTGATTATTTTTATTTATTTTTTCAGAAATAAAACTGACAACGGATTTTTTTGATTTATTTTTTGAGATTTTTTAGCTGAAATTTTAATTTAGGGCTTTTTTTTGTTATCATTTTTAATACCTCTCTAACAATTTGTTTATTGTTGAAGCTCATGATTATGGGACAAAGCAGAACATGAATTTGATTCTGGGATATTTCCATTTTTTCTAATTTCCTTTCCTGAATCTGTTGAAAGATAGAAACTTTCTCTTAGCAATTACATAACAAGATGAATGAATTTGTGGAAGTTTTTTGTTTTCGTTTTCAAGCTTAACGGTTCTCTGCTGTTGTTCCTTTTTGAGTGATTTCAGCATCTGCTTTATACAACTTCTATTCCCTTCTGGCTTTTGCCTGTTTTTACGAGTTCTTTTTTTCTGCTTTTTTTAATTTTTGTGATCTTCATCACATGCATTCATGTTTTCTGTGTGTTAATTGCTTAATATACTTTTGAAATGTATCTCAAAATATTTTCCCTGGGATTGATTAATGGTTTTTTTTGCCATGTTGTAATTTATTATTACTCTTACTTTATTGCAGGAAAGTACTGATACTTTCTTACAGTAGCAGAGATCTCACCCCTTTTTCCATTTTTATTTTATTTTTACTATATAGTTTTATGCAGCTTTTGAAATATTTCCATTTCATGTGCTTTATTGGATTCATCATTCATCATCATATTTGCAATTGAATTATGTTGAATCATTAATTACTCAATGTTATGAATTCTGTTCATATGCGATCTCACTAGAACCAGTGTTTCTAGTTCATGTATGTTAAAATTGCTATCTGTTTATTACTTGCAGCAGAAGCACCCGGGAAACCACACCCGTCAATTTGATAAGGAACCCGGACATTCTCAGGACTCCTAGTTCGACTACCAAGCGTACATTTTCAACTGAAGCTCATCGCAGAACGGAGCATGCAGCTAGAACTGTCATCCCATCTACACGGGAAATGGATGAATTCTTTGCTAAAAATGAAGCGGCTCAGCAAAAGAAGTTCATGGAGAAGTATGCTCTATTGGTTTGATTTTCTTAATTTTGTGGCTTTTGCGTTGCCCCAAATTAACTAACTTATTTATTTCTGATGTTGGTTATGAATTCTAGGTACAACTTTGATCCTGTGACAGATATGCCACTCCCAGGGCGTTACGAATGGGAAAAATTAACACCCTAGAAGACAAGCTAGTGTTTAAGTGTTGCATAAAGACATCTTTGAAGTAGCAGTGTTAGAGTTTGTTGAAATGGGTGGTGGTGTTATTTCCATTTTCCATCACTTTCTATTTACTTGTAAAGAAAGTAGGACTTTTCAACATATGTAGACTAATGATCTGTAACTTTACAGAGGTGTTGATTACAAACACAACTATACAAAGTCCTTTGTCTAACAGATCATCAAAGAGGGAAAAAAGGGCTGTAGTTGTAGGATTTAGGGGAAAAAAAAATCAAATTAGGTCTGTATGAGGTTACAGGAATTTCCTTTTGTTCTTGTATTTTACTCTTCTTTTGTCTATACTTGTACTGATGGAACTTGAACAAACTCTTAGAAATAAAGACCAGATTCCCTCATGTAGTAATAATGTTGTCATTTCATTTGTCATTTTTTGTTCAGTTCTATATCAAAAAATTGGCATTGTTCTAGCAGGAGACAATGAATCTTTCATTTGTTTTAGATAATATTAGCTAGCTGTTGTTTCTGTGGACTCTAGCTATATATTGCTAAAGTCTGCTGGTTTTTATCATCCAATAGTGTGGGGCAATGCTAAGCTAAGAGTGAAATTTTGTTTTCTTTGTTATCATGTCCCCTTAAATTGGAATATATGGATTAAAGATATATTATTATATCATCTATGTGACAAAATTTAAACCAATCCAAATGTAAATCGGGAAAAAATAAAATAAAAAATAATAATAAATAAAACAACACAAAATCAATATTATCATTTCCACCAAATAAATAATAATGATGACTTGATGCTGTTGGAGGCATTTGCAAAAGAGAAAATGATACGTAGTACTTCATTGAGATTTGAGGGTAGGGCACAATTTCCACGTTTGTTAAGGATGAATCAACTTTCTGACTTGAAACATATAATTGCTGCCATCTTTTAGAGGTAGAAATTCACAATCATCATTGTTTTCATGGAGATACTAACAAATATGAGTTGAGTTTTTTTGAAACATTCATTATTTATATTCATTTTTCCCGAGGTGGTCCCAATCGCTATTTAAGTCATTGTCTCATAAATTTCTATCAAATGTATCCACCCTAAAATTTGACTATGGATGAATATATTCACCAGTTTTGAGTATGCGGCGGACACGACTTGGATCATTCGCAAAAAATATAGTTGCAGCAATTGTTCTTCAAGTTTTTATGTGACTTGCTGGCTTATATGATGTGTTATCTACTTTTGATGCTACAATAAAGTAAGGATTCTTGTTACCATAGTTAAAGATCTTATATAACCTATATATGTCATGAATAAGTGTTTATGAATACGTATTTATGAGTTGAAGACAATCTTCATTTTACAAATTTGTTTTGTATATTAATTATGTCATTCACAATTTTAAGATGGTATTATAGTTAAATTTAAAATCCGTTGAATCACTTGCTATTAGAATTTCGTAAGTGTCTCGCATCGGATAGTATAGAATCTGAACATACATTTGTAAGAACCACAATATTTTTTCTTATCTCTAGTTTGAATCCATGGCTTCAAAGCTTGCCATCCCATTTTGAAGTTCTAATGATGCAGTAAGAGAAATTGTTAGTGAGGGTGGTAACCTTCTTCTTCGACTCGTGCAATGGTGAGAGACAAAAATCATTATCTAGCTTGGAGGTTATGCAGAAATGGTAATGATTTTGGATATTCATATTATGTTGTTTGCATAATCCTATGATAAAACTAGGAAAAGAAAGAGCATGTTTTTGTTGAGAATTCTGGATATCCCGAATTTTGTTTGATATTACTCTGGCAATGAATATTAATAGCCAAGTTCCTACAAATTTCTATTCTCAACCCTAATGATTATATTGTTGTAGCAGTTCAAGTAAACAAGCATTTTCTCAACATAAAAGTAACAAAAATGAAGTAATCATGTTATCCCTATTTGATTTATAAATTAGGAACATAATGAATTTTTGCAACAAACTTCTTGTTGTGATACATAGAAAAACTATGTAGATATTTTTAAGTGGATTAACATAGATGAGTTACTCTCGAATTGAAGAAGAAAGAGTGGGTTTGATGACGTTTCCTTGAAACCCAGTAGTGAGAGCACTTATTTTTGCTTTTCTTAGGCTTTGATTGCATGTTTGGAGAGGAGGGGAAGATAAGGATTCGAGGGATGAGATTTGTAGAAAAAAATGGATAAATCTTTATTATTTTTTGAAATTTTGCTTAAATGAATATCATTACTAAATTTTTAATTTTCATAATATTATAACAACATACAATATATTGGGAGAATTTATGTAAATCGTCCAAAACCCTTGTCCAATTAAATTTTGAGTTTTCCTCAAACTAAAGTAATTTAGTAGTATGAATAAAAATAAACCCTCCAAAATCCTCCATAAATCCTTCTATTCTTTCCCCTCTATCCTTCCCCTTTTTTTAAAATCCATCCCCTCCCTTCTCCTCCAAACTTTCAAAAAAAGGCTTAGGGTTTTTAGCAGGTGGGTATAATGAAGAGATAGTGGGAAAATGTTTATTATGTGTGAATTGAATTTCGACTTTGGTTCTCAATGTTCTGTAATGCATTTCTCGCTAAGTGGGCTTCTATCTCACTAAGCGAGAGTTTGCGTGTTTTTCAATTGTATTGTTGCGCAAAACTAACTCTTTACCCATGCCAAAGTGCACTTAGCGAGAAACTTTGTAATTTTTCACACACTGAGTTTTTAGCACTTTAACTTTTGAACAATTCTAAGTCCTCAAGCCAAGATTTAAGGAACATCAGTATTCCAATCATAGCCGACACTTAAGGTGAAGAGACTTAAGGAACATCCTGGCTTTATTGTACAAATGGGGTTTTAGCCAAAATTTGCCTAAAGGGGAAGTTTGAAAGCTCAAATGATTTGGACAAATTTTGGTAAAACTCAATGCTAAAGAAGATGTTCCAACATGAAGACCAAAGTAAATAATTCTGCCAAAGATCACAGATGTCGAATGAGATGTCCCAGCATGCAGACTCGACATCTTGGACTGTTATAACAGATTGATTTAAATCTATTTTATATCTATTGCAAGACTCAAGGAGCAATCGCAGGAGTGGATCAATGACCAAAGATGGAAAGCCCAAGACTGCTGAAGCCTATATAAGAGGACTTAGATTTAGGGTTTTGATATACTTTTTGTAACCTAGTTCTTGTATGTTATATAAGGGATCATCTTGCCTCAAGCCTCTTGCAACTTGAAAATCACTTGTAGGGCTATCATTCACAAGAATCTACATTGAACTATTAAAGACCAAAGCTTCCCCATCCAAGCCAAGTGTTGCAAAATCCCATTCTCCTCATTATGTTCCTAATATACTCCTATGACACACAACCATAGGCTTTCTCAAAGTCAATCTTCATCAACACATAATCTTTCTTGTGTCTCTTAGCATAATATACCAATTCATTGATTACCAACACACCATCCAATATTTGCCTCTTAGATATGAAAGTTGATTGATTAATAAAGATAAACTTATCCATCACCTTTCTTAACCTAAAGGCTAGAATCTTAGAAAGAATTATATATAAACTCTCTATTAGGAAAATAGGTCTGAATTCTTCAATCCTATGGGGATTCCCTAATTTGGGAATCAAAGTTAGAAAGGAGGTCGTCACTGCTTTAGGCAATCTAGATTTGTGGTGGAACTCAATCACAAACCTCTCAACATCATCCTTTAAAATATGCTGACAGTTTTTGAAGAAACCTAGATTGAAATTGTCGAGGCCAAGAATTTTGTCACTATCAGAAAGTCAAATCACTTCCTTAATTTTTTCAAGCAAGAAGGGAGCTTCCAAAGCTTGTTTTCTTCACTTGAAAGTTGATTGAACAAAACCCCATCAAGCTTTAGTCCACTATGATTATGCTCATGGATTCATCTTTCAAAATGCAACTTAATCTCCTTGTTGATATCCTCAACCTGCTCAAACTTCCATCTGTCAGTGGTGATGCCCATTAAATAATTCCTTCTAAATCTGTTCTTCATAACATTATGGAAAAACCTAGAATTAGAGTCCCCCTCACCAATCCACTCATACCTATATTTTTTCCCCTTAGAATACTCTCCCTTTTATGGATGGTTTGTCTCACCCTACTAGAAGCTTTGGCCATGCTAACCTTCACCTCCTCGCCAAAATGAGAAGAATCACTTGCAACCAAATTATCAAGCCCTTTGAGCTCCTTAATAACACACTCTACCTCTAGATCAAGAATACCGAATACATTAGAATTCCAAATCCTTAATTTTCCTTTAAAAAAATTTAGCTTTTCTTTCAAAATAAAATTTTTGTTCAATAGTTTCTATAATTTTAAGAATGATTTATCAAATTATGTTTGGTTTTTAAATTTGAAATAATAGAAAGTAAAATAACAGAAAATGAAATGAACTTTGGTGTTAACAGTTGAATAAACTTGTTAGGGTTAGATTTCATCGACCTCTCCTTATGTATGGTCGTGATCAATGAAATTCTAATCATTTATTAATATTACCATCAATCGCTTTGCATTGTAGATCATGTCTGAGTTAACAACATGAGATCAATCATATTGCCTAAAAGACGATCTCTCGGCCTATTAACCAGTACAATAACATTAAGCTTTGATAGTTCATATAAATACTATACATAAATCTATATCTAGAGTTTAACATATCTAATAGATAAAAAACTTGGATGATGTAGCTCGCTTAATGCACCTACTTTCTTCTCCCTAGAGTTTTGAAAGCTCACTGCAAGTTGCCTTTGTCTCCTATTCTCTTTTAGCGAGCACCCAAACTCACTTTGCAAGCAACCCTTTCCTTGCCTATGAAGTAACTTATCCTTGAAGTCATGAACCATCATATTTCGCCAAGTGAGCTTGATATTGCTCTAAGTGAGGTGTTTTGCTTAGTCTTGAAATTACTTGGCTCTGAACTCTTCTTTTTCCACCATTGCTCGCTTAGCGGGACTATGTTCTTGGATTAGAGAGTTGTGGTTATTGGAAGGTGCTTTTTTTGTACTAGTTTTTGTCTTTTCTCGGTTCTTTTTACCTCTACTTAGTGAATACACATTTAAAAAGTTCATACATGTCTTTTATCATTTTTATTGATAAATTGGGGTTTTTTCATTGACTACTTGAAAAATAAGTTAATAAGTGTTTATGTATTTTACATATTTTTTACACTTATATGTTAAACAAAGGCGGCTTATCTAGAGGGGGTAAATAGATACCAAGTTAAAAAAATTTACAAAAACTATTTTACAAAATTTGACGGCTAGCAGAAATGACCCGAATCGAATCATCTAAATCGAACAGCTATCGAAAAGCTCGGATATGAACATATGAAAACCAATTGATGATAATGATAAACATATAAATCAATGTGTTTACCAACAATCGTTTAAAGGATATAGCTAAAGGTAGAGGCTATTTCCAATGACAAAATTCACAAAAATGCAATTGAGGCAACTTATCAAACACCTTGTGTGCAATCAATTTCGTTTAGAATTTTGTATGGTTTTGTTAATTTGTAAATCCAACCACAATCAAATGGATTGTGATCAATTTAACAAAAAACTTTTTCAAAGGTTATCAAAAAGTTTAACCAAACGTATTGATTGCACCACACAATCAAAGAATTCAACAATTTGCAAATGAAAAATAAAAGAGAGAGAGAGAGAGATAGAGAGAGTGAGAGAGAGAGAGAAAGAGAGAGAAAGAGAGAGTACATAAGGATTTGTTTAGAAAGTTACCTAATCGGTCTCTCTATGGGTACGTCTGCCCTCAATTCGAACTTAAATTGAGATAATTAAAATTAACCTTACTTTGCAAAAGTAGTTTACAAGAGAAATGTAGCAATGCAGCCCTACAAATCCTATGTTTGATGTTGATTCTAACACTTTCTATTCCCTTGATCTGAGCTTGATCAAGTCACCCAATAGTACCAATTTGATTCACCGTCTGATACTACTCCTTTGCTAGAAACCCCTTTCTTCATAGTTTTCACTCAATTGAATCCAAATTGCGAATTATTGTCATCCAAGATTTACCAATTTGATTCACCGTCTCATGCTACTCCTTTGCAAGAAACCCCCCATTCTTTAAAGTTTTCACTCAATCAAATCCAAATTGCGTAATCTTATCCAAAACCTTCAAATCCCCAATTGATCTTAAAGGAAAACCCTGACTTGGTTTTCTTATTTGAAACCCCTAAAGATTCTCAACCTAATTTGCAATTCAACAACCTAAATTGGAAGTTATCAACTTGATTCTAGATGGCACCCAAACAAAGAATGATTATGTGTAATTTGTTTTTGTGTATGTATAGAACAAAGGTTGAAGATGAAGAGAACTCTTTGTATATTCCTGGTTTCCTATATGGCTTTTCAGCAACCACTAGCATAAAGAAATGATGCATGTATGAAGCATATATATATATATATATATATATATATATATATATGTGTGTGTGTGTGTGTGTGTGTGTGTGCAAGATAGAAGCAAAAGGAATGCAAGAGGTTTAGAAAATAATGCAAAATTTCAAGATTTTTAATGCATATGTCGACACATATGATGCATGTGTCGACCTGTATAGGCGGCACATCAACCATAAGCTATAGGCTTTAGAAATAACCTACATGTGTAGACCTGTAACTCGTATGTGTCGACACATAGGGAAAATTTTCTTCTATGTGTCGACTCATAACATGTATGTGTTGACACATATGAATGTGTGAAAAGTACACAACAACGGGGGTTGAATTGTGTTTCGCGTTTTCTTATTATTTAGCTTCTGATCAGAGTTTCAGAATCAGAACGGATGTTCAGATTCTGAGTTAATTTAGTTGGCAGCGGATACATCAGAAGTAAATAAAATAACAACAGAAGACACAAAAGATTTATACTGGTTCCTCCCCTAACTAAGAGTAGTCCAGTCCCCTTGCCTCACAAGAGCTTTTCATTATAACCAATTTATGATTACAATCGCTTATGCTTTTGCATAAGACTTTTACAACTGCTCAGGCCAACTGTCTGAGACTTCCCTTGCTTAGAGCTCATGTCTAAAACTTCACCTTTGCTCATATCGTCAGACTGAGCCGCCTGCTCATCTGCCTTCTAGCTGAGACTTTCATTTACTTAGAACACATGTCTAAGACTTTCCATTCCTCACACCATCTTACTGAGCCTCCTGCTCATCTGTCTTCTGGATAAGACTTACCTTTTCTTAGAGTACATGTTTAAGACTTTACTTATGCTCAATCAGACTAGCTGAATAAGACTTTCATAGCTCAAGCACTTAAGCAATGCGACTTACGTGGCTTAAGCATCTCAGCTTAAGACTTGTTGCTTGAATCCCAATGAGACAAGACTTTTTGCTCTAGCACATAGCAGGAGACTTAATCTAAACTACCGAACGCTCAGCAGAATAGAGAACAAGGTGTACATGATGCAAGCATCAGAGGTACGAGAGATCACCATAACAAATACCTAAAGCACTTAAGATTTCTAAATATATACAGGGGTAAGAAATCTTAAGGATTTTACAATTACAACCTACAATAGAAAATCTACCTATTACATAGAGTTGATAATTGCTTGATCTTGCTACTCCCTCAACAGAAGAATCCTTGTTAAAAATTCAGGCTTGAATATTCAGCCATATATATAGCCTTTCCAGAAACTAGTTGTTGAGAAGGTTACTTGATCAAGTGTCTTTGCTTCTGCTTCAAAGTACAAGAGACGTTGAAGATGGATGCACAGCAGATTTCTGAATCCATTGTGTAACACGTTTAACCTTTGTGTCTTCAAGAGGTTATGTACTAAAAGAGTCGTTGGAAGTAGACATCCATAGAACGTACCGACTTTTCTTGAGCCTTGTAATACTGTAGACTCGAGCTGACAGGCTTATAAGACAATACAACATGCTTTCAATAGTATGGATAGTCCATATCTTTATCACCAACTCTGAATGGTACCAGAAGGTGATATACAATTACTAAGTGTAGAAACTCGTTTGAATGCTGAGGCCTTCAGTTCAGAGTCTGCGTCAAGCCACACTAGAAATTGTTCTTCAGACTCTGCCACCAGAAGCTAGCAATGAAGAAACACCAAGTGTATCTTAGATAAACAAATTCCTATTATTTATGTATAAGAACAAGAACCCGCATAAATAAAACACACATAAAATAAACCATTGTTCTTTTAATACTTTTGTTATCATCAAAACTAAAAGAGAAAATATCAAGAACAAATCTTGTTCTAACAATCTCCCCCTTTTTGATGATGACAAACACAAGTATTTAAAAGACAATGTTGGGCATTTAATTTTCTCTGCAACAACTGGGTATGAGGTTTGTAAGCTCCCTATGAGTCTGATAGTTCACAGCTAAGCTTATTCTGGCATTAAGAACTATTTCTCAAGAAAAATAAACTAGTCTTCTTAACAACATCAGGGTCTGAGGTTTATAAGCTCCCATTGAGTCAAATAGTTTCAAGGTTGAGTTTTGTAAGCTCCCCCTTAGTTCCATAGTTAAGAACACCAAAATGATTGCATTTTAACTCCTTTTGACAACACCAGAATATGAGGTTTTTAAGCTTCTTCTGAGTCTCATAGGCTAAGTCGTAGGTTTGTAAGCTTTATCTTAACACTATGTACAAGAGAGTTAAAATATGTCGCCCTTTTTAACTTTCTTTGGCAACACCAGAATATGAGGTTTGTAAGCTCATTCTGGGTCTGATAGGCTAAGTCTGAAGTTTGTAAGCTCATACTCAGACCTATGTACAAGAAAGTCAAAATGCGCCATGGGCAAGTAATAGAAAAATAAATGACAAGAAAATAAATGACCAATATGTATTCCATGGGTTCAGTTTCCACCTAAATACTTACTATTATTCCCCCCCTTTTGTCACATCAAAAAGAATAAAATGAAAAGAAGGAAAGAGAGAAAAAAATATCACCAATAAATGTAGCTCAGATCATCATTACAAAATCAGTTTCCAAGAAGGAAAAGTAATCAAGTAATAAGAGTCATTAAGGTTTGTAAAGTGCATGCATTGAAGTCTTAGTGGTCATTACTGTTCCAAGAATTAAACAATGATTAAATTTAGACGCTTGGTATCCACAGAAGTTGCTATAAAAGCATCTCACTCCTAAATAAATTTCATCAATCACCCACCTAAGGATATGGCAGCAGCAACTGAGAGTCATAATGCATTTTTCGTAACAGACACAACTGAGAGCTCTACAAGCATGTCAATACAATCCCCTTAGAAGCGAGCTGCTTTTGAGTCCTCTACAAATGTTCCTGTGCTCTCAACACAACTTGCTTCTGAAGAAGCCACTTCAGCAGCACCTGAACGACCTTCAGAAGGGGGTTCAACAGTGGCTGCTTTGAAGCCTCGGAGAAGAAGCATGAAGAGATCAAGGAAGAAGAAAAGGAGGGCAAACAAGAGGTTATACAACTCTCTTCCAGGCATAGAAGAGGAATAAGTGATTAATTCAGAAGACGAGGAGGTAGACTACAGCAACAGTGGACGCTGCTTGGCACACAATTCAATGGATAGAGATGAATTCTAGGACATATCTTGTACCCCTTTTTTGTTATTAAAAAGTTGTAATCCTTATTTAATTAATGAAAACTTTATTTCAGACCAATACTTCTTTATCACGCATTTACATTCCAGAATTTTACTTTAGATTTTCTGAAGGTACACTTAGTAAAGTGAAGCTGACACAGAAATAACACATAAGTATAGTAGTTATGCAATAACCACAAAGGTTCTTAACCTCTTAAGATTTCTAAGATATACAAAGATAAGAAATCTTAAGATCTTATGCAATAACAATTACAAATAAAAGCTCATAGTTATGCTCAAGATATCATATTGCGTTGTAGTGTTGTAACCTTCCATCAAATCTCCAGCTTCCTTTTATAGAGGTAGAGAAAGAGTTGTTAGAGGGTTTAAGCATAAGAGCTAACATAGTGAATAAGCGTGCCAAGAGAGACGTTAGAGGATGTATCTGGTTAGAAGCTTTGTCCACTGAATAATGGCTCTGTTCACACAACCTTTCAAGTACTAGGTATCTACCAAAAGTTAGAACAGACTGAAGAGGTCACATCACCATTCCTTGAGCCTTGCAAAACGAAACCCAAGTTGACTCTTTCCATAAATATGGCGCTTTACCAAGACTGGTCTGCTTTTAGTACAGGGTACGGATCAGAGGCACCTTTGGCCTACAGAGTCTGAGCTGTCACAAGAGGTTGGAACACATTACCAGAGTCTGAACCTTCAAAGGCTGGTGAACACATTCAGAGTCACCAGATTCTGATCAATTAGAATCACCAGATTCTGATCATTTAGAAACTAAGTAACATTGATTCTCCACATATGCTTTCAACATGATGAATTCATAGCGAATTCTAAGCTTGCGGTCCTGCACACTTAAACATATGTTAGTATACCCATTTATTCTTTAAATACTTTGTTATCATCAAAACCCAAGGGTTGTGAACAATCTTGTTCCAAAAGAAGTTCCAACAAATCTTGCTTTTGTTCCTTATTTTTTACCCTTAGTTTTTCAACCTCCATTTTTGTTGCATCAATTTCTCTTGTTGAAAGCTCAAATGATTTGGACAAATTTTGGTAAAACTCAATGCTAAAGAAGATGTTCCAACATGAAGACCAAAGTAAATAATTCTGCCAAAGATCACAGATGTCGAATGAGATGTCCCAGCATGCAGACTCGACATCCTGAACTGTTATAACAGATTGATTTAAATCTGTTTTATATCCATTGCAAGACTCAAGAAGCAATCGCAGGAGTGGATCAATGACCAAAGATGGAAAGCCTAAGACTGCTGAAGCTTATATAAGAGGACTTAGATTTAGGGTTTTGATATACCTTTTGTAACCTAGTTTTTGTATGTTATATAAGGGTTTAGGTTTTTGAAAGTCGTTGGCTCTCTAGGTTTTGTAAGTCTTCCTTTGTGTCGCTTGATGCACTGTGAAAGGCATAGGTATCACATAGATTCAGAAGCCTTTAGGTAATGAATTATGTATTGTTCTTGGATGAAGCTTTGAAGCAAATCCGAGTTAGCTTGTTGGTCAAGTATGTTTGACAGAATGTTGTATTGGCAGAGATGAATTAGTTACTAGTGATTGTAACTGTAAGTGATCACAGGTAGTGAATAGAGGAAGTGAGTTGTGGATCTCATATCAAAGATGGTGGTCTTTGATAAAGTCTTCATTGGGTAGTGATTAGGAGATAAAGTTGTAAATGAGGGAGTTTAGCTTTATAATAATACTACAGATAGTGAAGTCTTCTTCCTGTATTGGCATCCCCCAGAGTAAGTGATTTGCACCAAACTGGGTTAACATATTCTGTGTAGTTTCTCTTTATGCAGTTTAAAGTTCTGTTGTGTTTTTGATAAACATGTTGGAATAGATGTCGAAACATCTGTGTTTCTGCAGTTACTGATAGTTTAGATATCAGTTTACAGTTCTGTTCTTTGTTTAATAATTATGCAGAACAATGTCTTGACATGTGTTAGGACATCTGTTGTCTGCTATGCCAGAATTTCAATTGGTATCAGAGCAGGCATCCTGTCTGTTTCTGGATGAGATCTTTGGGAGATACTTTCTGGCGTTTAAACAAGGAGGAGTTTTGGAGATCATATCAATCAACTCAAACATACTCAAGGGTATTAATGGATGGGATGGATGTTCTGGATCGAAGGTAATAACCCTGTGGTTGTTCATGTAGCTGAGGAGGTTCTACAACAATTGCAGGAGGAGTGGCTAGTTCTCTTGTTGGGGTGTCTTGTAAGATGTTCTGACATCTCATTAGGGCAAGTTGAATTTGTTCCTTGGTGGTTCCGCTGCATATGTTTCTGATGGAAGAGCTCTGGAATTTATGGGATTCTGGAGTTGTTACTGAAGACAGATGATGGAAGATCTCAATCGCCGACCTCTATATTTGAAGATATCTGCATCTTTTTATTCCAAAGTCGGGGGCGATGGAATGGAGAGAGTTGTTGGTAGATGTCTGTTATGGTGACTTGGTACTTGGAAGCTTGGTTCCATTGTGCAGTTTGAAGTCAGTTGAAGAGAAGTGGAGTTGAGATTAGGTTTATCAAGTTCTTGCTCTAGGAATTTGATAAATTATTGATCAGCTAAGTTGTCAAAGATACTTGAGAAGTCTCTCAAGTCCACTCATAAAGGTATATCAGTCGTGCATCTGGAGTCTTCTAGTTATTCTTCTAACTAGAGGGTGTTTCTGTGAAACATAAACCTGAAGAAAGTGGAGGTGATTTATTTTCACCGTCCAAAAGTGCAAGGAAGGATTCACCTCTCTTAATCCTAAGGGTGGATCCAATCTGAATTGAGATTTCAGAACTGTTGAGGTAAATAGGGTTTGTTCAGAGAAAATCTTAGTTACTTGAGTCAAGGGTGGCAGCCTTGGTATCTCAACACTTTGTTTGTCACGGAAGATACTTGCAAAAGATTAAATACTTGATAAGTGTTCATGGAGTGATCTGTTGGAGTATTACTTCAACAGTGAAACAGGGTTATTGAACAAGGATTTAAGATCAACTGCTATTTGTGATATTCACAAGTATTTAATTGATTATCCATGTATGTGAAGTTCAAGATTGCTGATGTTCAACACGATGTTGAAACATCTCTTCATCTGGTTTATGCAGAATCATGGGAGGGATACTGCATAAGCTTTTGGATCTATTTCTCTTGGGTGTTGACCTAAGAATCTGCTTCAGTTTGGTGTGGCAGAAGCATCTGATCTCTGGAGAGTTTCCTGGCAAGAAACTAGTCTAGACAATGGTGATGTGGAAGATGAAGAAGAAGACATCGTAATCTTGATGAATAGTTCTTGGATCAGTTTATTTCTGATCTAGGAATATTGGAGTGCAGCAGGTGTGTTCCAGTTGTTACTAGAAGCATCTGATGTTTATCTGGAAAGTGTCCTGGCAAGAGACTTGAACAGAATATGGTGTTGGTGATGGCACAACTTAGGTTAGTTTATTTCGGATTTAGGTACATAGAAGCATGTGATCTTGCTCATCTTGGAGGTCAATGTTAAGTGGAAGTTATCTCTGACTTTCTACAGACTGCTCTACTTAAAGAAAGTGGCATCCTTTGGTATAGCTATGGTGTAGTCTATGACTACTTTTCTTCTAAAGAATCAGACTTGGCACGTTGAGTTCTTTGGAGTTGTGAAGCAGATATTCATCAAGGTGTGAGCTTGAATGGAATACCTATGATAAGATTAAGCAGGATGAAGGTTGTCTACTCAAACTTGGTTGTTTAATAAACTTTATGAGAACATGGAACTCTTGTTCTATAATAGGGGGATGTTCTTCTAAGTGGCAGAAGGAAGGGCTGAATTCCTCAGCTGGATGTCTGATCAGATGTCATGACATCAAGCAAAAACTTTAGGGTCTTAGTTGGTGTTGTGGCACATCATCATAAGATAAGTTGATTTTCTCAGAAAGAAATGGTATTAACACTTCAAAAAGATCTATCTCATGCAGTTTACGGGAGCTGTGGAAGGAGAAGTGTTACATGTCTAAGGCTTGGTGGATCCAAGATGGCTTGCTATGGAGCAAGTAGATCATGTAACTTGAAGATTAGGTTTAATTAGTGGATCAGAAGATTATCTGAAACTCTGAAGAAAAGTTAAGATGAACCAAACAGTGGCATTTGGTTGATCTTCATTGTGCATTCAAGTAGGGTGCTTGGAACTAATTACTCTTGGGCAGAAGGGTAGTTGGTTGAAGACGTAAGGATGTTCTGGTTCAGGTCTATCTTGGAGCTTGTGGTAAAAGTTCTAGGTTGATGATGGAAGATTACCTTCTTTTGGTGGATGAGAGTTTATTTCTCTCTGTAGTTATCTGGAGTTATTATTGATCAAGCTGGTGGCGCAGTGTTTTTTAAAGATCTTCAGTTGGATTACTATGCAGATAGTAAGTCCAATGGTGGAGCATATCTAGAACCATGTTGGTTGGTGTCTATGATATGTGAAGGATGTCCTAACTGATGCTAGAACATATTCTGGGTTAGTTATCCTTGGAGTAGGAGTCTTAGTTCACATCTTGTCTAATAAGTATTTATCTTGTCGTACGTGAGAATGATGGGTAAAAGACTGTCTTCGAAGTCTGATGTGAATGGGACATGCTAGAAGTGGATCAGTTTGGTGCTTGTGGAGTAAATAGACTGAGGATTTCTGAGCATGTGTTTGATGTCCTTCAAGTGTGAAGAACATCTGGGAGAGCTAGCAAACTAAAGGGCTCTGTAAATCTCTTTGAGGAATGTGAAGTATTCCAAATTCAATTGGGTTGTATCTCAGGGAACAAGGAGATCTATACATGAGAATTTAGGAGGAATTCGTGTGGTGTATATATGGTTTCTAGACGAGAGGGATCAATGGTGTTTTGGTCTCAATCCAAGAGTTTGTTGGTTGTGGTACAAGGATGCGTTCCTGGTACTCTCACTATATGATCATGAAGTTGTCATGGGATATCATGTGGTGATTTTGAGGTGGTTCTTGCTGAAGAAGCATCTGTTGAGAAAGATATAGGGAGAACTTATGTCTATTAAATGTACTGGTGTGGTACATGGTCTACTTGAGGGTCAAGCATTAGGTAAATGCGTTCAGCAGGTGTGTTGAACAGAGGGTGCACTCTTGAAGACATGAAGATGCGTCTTATGTTTTCCATTCATTAAGGGTGTTCTTCTTACAAAGGAGCATTGGTTATCTATGACAGGGGGAGTTAGACTTCTGTTTTGGATATATGGATGCAGTGGTGCAGATTGGATATCAAGATTGTTTGTGGTTTCAAGAAGTTTGTGATACATTGCCTCAGGGGAGGATGATATGTCGAGAAGATTGTCTTGACATTGCTCTGCTGTAGCAGGCTGCGGAGGTACTGATCAATACTGAAGTTTTTGGTAGACAATGTCTGACATGATGTCAGGACATTGTTAAGGACATGCTTGTAAGTAATTGGTTCTTTGGACGGTGTTCTGTAAAGAAGAAACAGTCAAAGCATTCTTGGTTGGTGCACTCTCGTTGTTGGAGAAATCTCATTCTCTATTAATGTCCTTATTGAATTGACCCTTGGTTCGTTACTTCCTATGGAGATTGCTCGGGTATTTATAGGAAAGCCTTGGTCTCGTTTGTCTCAAGATGTGTGTGTTCTCATGGCATTATTTAGAATTTCATCCTTGGGTGTGTCTGGGTTTGCTTGGGACACTTTTGTCAATTTTTGGCCAAAAAGGGGGAGAAAGGTTCGAGCCTGCCTCAGTCTCTTTCATTCTCAATTCCTTCTTTTGTGTCTTGTGTCCTGAGTTAAGATATACACCTAGGAATTTCAGGAGTCTCCAATCTCTTGGGTGTGTATCTGGGTGTGTACTTCTAGATACCTCGTTGTTTCAGGGGGAGTCACATCAGTATTCCAATCATAGCCGACACTTAAGGTGAAGAGACTTAAGGAACATCCTGGCTTTATTGTACAAATGGGGTTTTAGCCAAAATTTGCCTAAAGGGGAAGTTTGAAAGCTCAAATGATTTGGACAAATTTTGGTAAAACTCAATGCTAAAGAAGATGTTCCAACATGAAGACCAAAGTAAATAATTCTGCCAAAGATCACAGATGTCGAATGAGATGTCCCAGCATGCAGACTCGACATCTTGGACTGTTATAACAGATTGATTTAAATCTATTTTATATCTATTGCAAGACTCAAGGAGCAATCGCAGGAGTGGATCAATGACCAAAGATGGAAAGCCCAAGACTGCTGAAGCCTATATAAGAGGACTTAGATTTAGGGTTTTGATATACTTTTTGTAACCTAGTGAAGTCTTCTTCCTGGATTGGTATCCCCCAGAGTAGGTGATTTGCACCGAACTGGGTTAACATATTCTATGTAGTTTATCTTTCTGCAATTTAAAGTTCTGTTGTGTTCTTGATAAACATATTGGAACAGATGTCGAAACATTTGTGTTTCCGCAGTTACTGGTAGTTTAGATATCAGTTTCCAGTTCTGTTCTTTGTTTAATAATTATGCAAAACAATGTCTTGACATGTGTTAAGACATCTGCTGTCTGCTATGCCAGAATTTCACTTGTTAACTTTTCCAACCTACATTTTTGCTTCGTCATAAATTGACCCTTCTCATCTCCCACTTCCTCATAGAACCAATAAAAAAAGTCACACCCAACTTGAGTAGATCCATGTGTAAATTAAGAAACCAAACAACAATGTTATACCATACGTAGTTTCCTAAAATTTGCCAATCATGAAGGTTTAATATGAAAGGTTACCTAAGAATGTGGATAACCCCAAAATTTCTAACTATTGTTGTCATGCGAAGAACAACTATGTCTCCACAACGACAACTAGGTTTCCATCTCAGATTGGAATACTTGCTTATACCTTCGAATCAAAACTTTCAGAGCTCTTCTATTTCGCTAAGGATGAACAATGCCCGAAACTCATGGTTGATAAATTTCGCAATTTCACTAAGTAATGGCGATGACAATCAATGAAAGTTTAACAATTTTTAGAAATCTCACTGAGAAAATAAAGATGAATAATGAATGCTAACTTAGATGTCACAAGGACAAAAATAGACTATGTTTGAGAGAATTAGACATAAAAGATTTATATGGTGTTGTTTGAAGAGATAAGGGATAAATTCGATTTTTTTAAAAGTAAAAGGACCAAAATAAACATCGAGATAAAAATAAACAAAAAAAATATTTAGCTCAAATTAATGAAGTTTTTAAATGGCATAATTACAGCTCAACACACAATTAATGGCGTGATACCACATCATATCACTCTTTTGAGGTGCCAAAAAAAAACTCCAAAAAAAATTTAATAGTGATCAAAATATTAAATTTTTTAAAAGATACTAAAAATTAAATATATATATATATATATATATATATATATATATATATATATATATAGGATCAAAACAATCTAAATATATATATAAATAGGTGAATTCTTATCTATCCACTTCAAAAAGTTAGGTATAGTTATCCATAGAGTAAATTAGGCTACGTTGCATTGGAAATCTACAAAATTTAAATCATTAAATAAGTAATTAAGTATAATAAAATGATATGGCATTAGTGAATTAGTTGAAGGTAGACTACCAACTTTTTGTGATGGATAACGAAGTTGTCCCATAAAAATATTGAATAGTTTACTATTACTTGGTTTGGACTCGTGTGGCCTGAATCATTTGGGATTGTTAAGATGAGTCAAACCACATAGTGAGGATCACACAATAATTATCAATGGGAGCAATTAATTTAAATGGATAATGCTAATTTATTGTTTAAGGGCACAAATTAAGTGTTAAATGAAAAAAAAAATATGAAAATTGAGTACCGTATTAATTTTATTAAAAGTGTATAATTAATATTTTTATTATTTTTTTCAAGACAAACTTTTTATTTGTGTATTTCTTAACATGTGTCTTTAAAGCACATGTTAGCATTATCAAGCTAATTTGTGCCATTAAAGCACAAATTAAGAGTTAAGTAAAAAAAATTATCTTAATTGTATATTTATTTTATTAAAAATGTTTAATTAAATTTTTATTTTTATTTTTTTCAAAACAAACTTTCCATGTGAATGGTACGTAAAATGATTCCATTTTAAAAATGGGATTATATGTTAAGTAAATAGATAAATATATTATATTATTTTATTTTATTTTATCATTTTAGTCGTAGAATTATAAAAAATTATTTTATGAAATAATTTTAAAAAGTTCAAATTAATTTTTATTTTTTATTTTGGATTAGGTAGTCTATTTGTTAGAATTGTAAAAAATAATTTTATGAAATAATTTTAAAATTTTCAGACTAATTTTTCATTTTATTTTTGTCACATAAATTATTGACCTAAATTTCACTGGGTGAATATGCAATCCTGCATCCTACACAACTACCAACAAATTTTTTAAATTTAATATGGTTAACTAATTTGTGTAAAATAAATAGTTCAATTCTTTAACAATTTAAAAAGTTTATGTTTGTTGTGGTGCAATGTAATTCACTTTACTAATACTTTTCAGTTAATCCTATCTTTACACATTTCTATTAAGATTGTTGCAATTTGAATGAGATCCATGAGAGAAAAATATTTTTATATTATGTGATAAATTTAGAAATTAATTGGAATTGTAAAATTATTTTGCAGTGTGATTCAATTGAAATTAATTATTTTGACATAATTATGTAATTAAAAAAATATAATTAAACCATTTTAATAATTATTTCTTTCATGTTTTTCTCTTCTAATATATTAAAATAATTAATTTTATTTGTATGTGAGAGTGTATTCTAATTAATCTAATAAATTTAATACAAAATTATGAAAATAAGTTTTATCATAAGGGCTAGAGAGACTAACGTATGAACGTTTACCTTATCATTAAGGAATCTAAAATACATACGGGGCTGTCAAAGGTTCAGGCTTTTACTAAAGACATGCCTGAGTGCCAACAAAAGTCTTCATGATGTTTTATCTCTTTGGACAGTAGGCTATGGCATCAAAGCTTTGTCTTCATTAGAATGATACTCCATAGAATTTCAAGTGCACAATCGAATGAAGAGTTGAATACAGAAGATATATAGAATCATGCCAAAACAAAAAGTTATTCCTTAGAGTAAATTAGTCTTCAATAATGTACGATGTTTTTAAATAGTATATATTCTTTTTATTTTTATTTTACTATGTAATAATGTATACTTAAATTATTTGTAGGGAGACCAAAATATTATAACATGAAATTTTACATAAATTATTTTTACACTAAAGAAATATAAAAAATTTGAATATTTTAAAAATGTTTTAAAAGATATTAAATTGATAAGTTGGCTTTTATATTCAACAACTAATAATTATGTATATTATAACTATTTACTATCAATTAAATCCATGGTTTTAATCGCTTATCATGTTTTAAAAACTGAATTGAACTGTCTGGTTCAACCGGTTGGATCGGAAATCGGAGATGAATTCGGTTGGATTAATCTTTCAAAATCGTTAGTGGGTTAAAACCAGAGTAAAATCGAAAAAAATCATATTGACCGTTCAAAACCATTCGAAACAAAGAATCGGAGTCGGTTTTGTAAAATCGTCCGATTCTAGAATATGCATCAAATTGACCATTTTAATAATTTTTTAAAAGTTTAATATATCAATATCAAAATTTAACATGCATTCTCCAATTACAAAAAAGAATTTCGTATTATTTTTATAATCATACAAACTTTTAAATTTTTTCATGTTATTGTCGTTCAAACATAGTCACGTTGTCTAACTCAATATTGATTGTCGTTCAAATTAATATTGTTTGTTTTTGTCAATTATGACTTGTTTGTCATAGTTCAACTCAAATTCGCTTTTTGTTGTTTAATTAGGTATATTGTGTTTTTTTTAGTATTTTATCTTATTTAATTTAGATATTCTTAATTATTTGAACATTATTTTAATTATTATATTCTATTGTTTTAATTTTGGTTTGAATTAGTTTAACTTATTTTATTGTAACTCTTTAATTTTTTCAAATTATTTTAAATGAATGTTGATATGAAGTGTCCTACTATGTTATGTTAATATTTGTATTATCGATATTGTTATGAATTTTTGAAATCCATTGTGTGCGTGTTCGTGTGTGTATATATGTGTGTGTGTGTGTGTGTTTGTGTTTGTGTTTGTGTGTGTGTGTGTGTCAAAGAGTTATAAGCAATTGAAAAAAACAACACATGTGAGTTGGTCGAATTGCCAGCTCATACAAAAGCTATCGAAGTGATGTGAGTGTTCAAGTTGAAGCACAATATTGATTGGTCGATAGCCAGACATAAGGAGAGATTGGTAGCTCGAGGATTTCTTCAGAGAGCATGACTTGACTACTTTGAAGTATTTGTACATGTCACAAGATTGGAAACTATTCGACTAGTGGTAGCATTGGCATGCAATCAAAGCTGGTCAACATTTCACTTAGATGTGAAATTGGCATTTCTGAATGGACCTATAGATGAATAGGTGTATGTCACCACAGATCTTATCCAAATTTCTTGACACGCAGCATAAGATCCTGATATATATCCAGCCTCACATGATGAGAATGCCATCACAGGTTACTTTCTCAAGCACCATGAGATTGTGGCACCAAATACTTAAAATAAATATCCAGTAGTGCTTCTTCGATCTTCTTTATCTCCACACCAATCAGCGTCTGAATAGCAAGTAACCATAGCTTTTTTGCTTTCAGAGTCTTGTTGAAATAAAATTCCATAGTTTGTCGATCCTTTTAAGTGTCTCAACATTCTTCTTGCAACCTTCATGTGTGACACTCTTGGTTCACTCATGTATCTGCTCACTAATCCGACTGAGAAATATATATCAGGTTGACTGTTGCACACGTATCTTAAAGATCCGACAATTTGTTTGAACAAAGTTGCATCAACTTTGTCTTCCTCTCCATTCTTCTCCAACTTCAAATTTGGTTCGATAGGCAAAGATGCAGGAGTGGAATCACCCATTATGAATCTCTTTAGTATCTCTTTGACATACTTTCTTTGATGTAGCACCATACCTTACTTCAACATTTGAAATTCCATGCCTAGGAAGTACAACAACTTTCACAGATCTGACATTTCAAATTCCTTTTTCATCAGCTCTTTGAACTTTGACAAGTTCTCCAAGATACTTCCAGTTACTAACAAGTCATCGACATATAAGTAAATGATTGTTATATCTTCTGCCACAACCTAAACATAGACACCATACTCAGATTTGCATTTGACGAATCCCAATTCGACCAAGTATGAGTCGATCTTTTTGTTCCATGCCCTAGGTGCCTGCTTGAGACCATAGAGCGCTTTATGCAACTTGTATACTTTCCTTACTTCCTCCTGAATCACAAACCCACGAGGTTGTGTGACATACACCTCTTCAACTAAAGGTCCATTCAAAAATGCCAATTTCATATCTAAGTGAAATGTCGACCAGCCTTGATTGCATGCCAAAGCTACCACTAGTCGAACAGTTTCCAATCTTGCGAGAGGTGCAAATACTTCAGAGTAGTCGAGTCATGCTCTCTGAAGAAATCCTCGAGCTACCAATCTCTCCTTATGTCTTTTTATTGAGCCATTAGCATTGTGCTTCAACTTGAACACCCATTTCACTTCGATAGCTTTTGTATGAGCTGACAATTCGACCAACTTCCATGTGTTGTTTCTTTCAATTGCTTGTAACTCTTTGACCATAGCAGACTTCCATTGTTTATCTTTGAAGGATTTTCTATAGTTGATTGGTTTAGCACCTGCAAGTAAAGCAAAATGAACTAGTTCTCCTTCTGTTGTGACTTCATCATCACAAACCACTTTATAGTCTTGAATTCTTGTTGGACGAGCTATAGTTCTTTAAGGTCTTTGGCTTGTTCCAGCCATATCTTCTTCGGCTTCGACTGGTTTAGGTATGTCAGCAACAACTTCGACTTCAACTGGAATATCGACAATATCTTCGACTTCGACATCATTATGTGCTTTGTCGAAATCATAGTTCATTAATGGCTTGTCAATTGCATTACTAGAATTCCAATCTCATGCAGAGTTCTCATCAATCACAATGTCTCGACTCATCATGATCTTATTGTTCATTGAACTGAATAGCTTGTATGCTCCAGTCTTATGATTTCCTACTAGAATCATAGGTTCACTCTTGTCATCAATCTTTCTTCTTCTTGCATCAGGAACATGCTTGTAGCAAATAGAACCAAACACCTTCAGATGACTCACTGATGGTCGTTTGCCACTCCACACTTCTTCAAGAATCTTGTTTTTTAACTTCTTGGTAGGGAACTGTTGGCTGGAAAATTTCGACCAAGGATACAAGAAGTATGGTCAACAGAGAGTGGTGCAGAAGGACATGACAGAGCAACCTCGACGGCAGGTACGTCGGAGAGGGCGTTGAGGTAAACTCGACGGAAGAGGATCCCAGTCGAAGTCGAAGGAATCCCAAGGATCTCAGGCACACGAACAAGCTTGGAGCCAATAAAGGCGTGGGGAGTTACCAAGATAGTGGGCGAACGTGGGGGACATGTGGCAGTGTAGGGAATATGGATGCAGAAGAACGACCGTCATTTTTTTGCCTATTTAAGGAGGTTTCATTTTCAGTTTTAGAGGTCGCATTTTGTTGCATTAGGAGAATGCACTCAAAGTACCAGTGTTAGAGAAACGAGTCAAAACTCTGCAGAATGTATGCATGCGTCCACTTGTATTTTTTCATTAAGCAATTTAACTTACAGATTTTTCTTTTCTTTTGTTGTTGTTTTTTCCCTTTTTGCTGTACTTTCCTTGTCATTACCTTTAACGCAACTGTTCATCTACTTTTCGTTCAAACAAAAAAACTGAAACAACAATATACATTTAACACATAGTCTAGGATTCTTGTAGCCGATACTACACATAAACTTCAATAATAGGCTAGTGGTTGTTCGCAAAAAATCCCACGCGAACAAATTGGCACGCCCAGTGGGACCCTCCGTGTTAGATTTATGTTGTTGCGTACTGGTAAGATGGTTGAACCAAAGATTACCAGTCCAAATGAGGAGTTCTCCTTAGGAGGAAGCACAACCGTGTCGGAAACCACCAACGTGGGTTCTAACACTATGACTGCCAATTTAACCGCTCATAGTGAACCGACATCGTCACCACGTCGACCCGAGGGGGTGAGACCGACGGTGGCGGAAACTTCAGGGCTGTTTATGCCCAGTTTCGCGTTACCCATGTATGGTAGGGGCAAAACCTTTGGAATGCCTACGCAAGTAATGGCAAGCCTGCATGGGAGTGGTTCGATGTTTGGAGAGGGCTCATCCTCAGCATATTCACCATATCATGGACTGGGACCGTTGGGTAACCAGTTTAGTCGAACCACAGGGTTGGGATTTCCGCCTCCGGCAATCCCAACTTTTACGTCCAGTTCTCTCGCCGTCATGAGACAACAGATAGACGAGAGTAACCACAAAATGGTTCATATGCTGACTCAGCAAATGGGAACCATATTAAGACTGTTAATTCAAGACTCGACCCAAAGTTACCAACAGCTGGAAACTCAAATGACTAGAATAGGGGACTTTCTGGGGGCTCTTAGGGCCTAACCTCGGCAGAGGACTCCACCTCGACCAGGGACGCCAGTCCGACATGAAGAAAGGTTCGACGAAACTGTTGAGCAATAGCCATATGTCGTCGAGCTGCTATCTAGGGTGGCCCAAAGGCCCCCCCCCCCCCCCCGTCGTGTTGGTTAATAGGAACCAAGACCCCGACCAGGTGGTCAGGCAAGTTCGACAAGATGTAGCGGGTGGGGAGTAAAACCTAGAGGCCATCGTCAAGCGAATCATGGTCCGCAATGGTGTTAATCCCGGTTTGCAGAGGCCAACCTACTCGTCCCCTCTTCCATATTTTGTCTTACAAACAAAATTACCTAGGGGGTGGAAGGTGCCAAAGTTTACAAAGTTCGCCGGCGACACCGAAGAGTCGACCGTCGAACATGTCGCCAGATACAAAACCGAAGTTAGGGACATAGCGAATATTGAGGATTTAAAAATGAAATACTTCCCAAGTTCCCTTACAAAGAACTCGTTTACTTGGTTTACCAACTTGTCCCCACAGTTCGTCCATACATGGGCGCAGTTAGAGAGACTATTCCATGAACAGTTCTATATGGGGCAGTCGAAAATAAGTTTGAAGGCATTGGCCAGTGTAAAGCCCAAGGCCTCTGAGTCGATTGACCAATACCTAAACAGGTTCAGACTTTTGAAAGCAAGATGTTTCACTCAAGTCCCTGAGCATGAGCTGGTCGAAATAGCGGCCGGCGGTCTAGACTATTATATTAGGAAAAATCTAGACACACAGTACCTTAGAGACATGGCCCAGTTGGCCGACAGAGTTTGACAACTCGAAAGGCTGAAGGATGAGAAGGCCAGAACGGGCAAATACCATAAGAAGGAAAAAAGTATCCTACGTGGCGGCCGAAGTGTATTCTTCCGACGACGAAGAACTCGTCGACGAGAGTGAGGTTAACGTGGTTGGACTCAAACTGGGGCCTCCATACACATGCAAATTGCTAAAACCGTTAAACGGGAAAAATCCGGTTGACACCGAAAAATGGATAAATTTATTGCGAAAACATATACGTTTGATATAACTAAGTGTGACGAGATATTTGATTTACTAGTCAAAGATGGGCAAATTATTGTGCCTCAGGGTTTAAAAAATCCCCCATTAGAGCAAAAGAAAAAAAAAGGGATTCTGTAAATTTCATAACTTTCTCGGTTATAAAACTTCTCAGTGTGTTCTTTTCAGGGATTTGGTTCAAAAGGCATTAAAAGAAGGCATGCTCCAATTTGGCGAGAAGCCGGAGATGCAGGTCGATACAAATCCATTGAAAGTGGAGGAGGCATTGTATGCAGAGCCATTCGACTGCATGATGGTCGAAGCTACTGAGAGTCCCTACGGAGCCGTGACTGTTGAATCTGTAAAGTGCCTGATGGTCGAAACCAATGAGGGTTTCGACCCAAGAGCTGAAGATGCATTGAAGATGGTTTATCCTACCGCCGGAGAAGGATTGGCTGACTTCCAAGAAAAGTGCAGAGTACGAGGGTCAGAAGTTGTGCTGTGTCCAAGATGTAATGCCGTCTTCGACAAAAAGGTCGTTGAGGACTATGAAGCTGGCCGGAAAAAGTCTTTGGGAGGGCAACGTGGTTCCATCCCAAGGCTTGTGTTCGACAACAAGGGGGCACCACAACGAAATGAAGAGTTCCAGAGGCAGTTCCCTGTTGAAGAGTAATTCGGGGGTGTTTTTATCGTATCCACAGGGATTGCGCGATATCAATGCTTGCCATTCAATAGTCGAAACGTTTTAAGTAAGGGGGTTTCAAATTGTTCTTGGTTTTGTAACATCAATTTGGTAGCAAAGAAGTAAACTATAACAAAGATGTTGTAAGTTTTATAAAAGCATGTCAAGATTAGATTTCGCTAATCCTTTTCATACGTATCCGATTAATCAAGCATATGAACTTAGTTTAGATCAATACAAACGCGTATCCTCGCGAATAAGTTTATGTCTAAAGCAAATTCATGAGTATTGTTGTTTAAATCGTTAGATGATGTCTCATGCCAACAGAAACAACAACCGTTAAGATCAATACAAAGCGAATAATAAACCCCAAATCTATATCTAGAGTTTGGTTTTTAAGAGATGAAGATATTAGGTCAAGATTTGGAAAATCTATGTCTAGAGTGATTCAAACCAAAAATATATCATTAAGAACAAACAACTTCATCATATATTGATCATCAACCTTGTTCATATACAAAAGATCAAAAGAGATACATATAAGCAAGATTAACTACCTCTAATCTTAACACAAGATGTGTTTAGCTACACATATTCATGGTAGCTTGTATCACAAGTTTCATGAGGAGATGAAAGAGCATCCGCGTCGAATAATCGAGATCGGATGCGACTTCAGCTTCTCTATGTGAAAAATCTCTCTTTGATGAAGAAAACTCAGAAAAATATGTTTTGGTGTGAAAAAGTGAAGTTATGATCCCAAGAAAAAGTAAAAATCTATTTATAATGCACTTGGGATCTGATGCATTCGCATTGTGAATAAAGAAAATGACACCTGAAGTGCCTTCGAAAGCTAAACCACCCTTGTCTGTCTGCGCGAGTTCGCAATGCGAACGTTTCATTCGCAAAGCGAACTACTCGCGAAAACATTCGCAAAGCGAATTTTGGGTCCTTTTTCCACTGCCATAGCCAAGGGTTCTTCGCCAGGACTTTCGCACAGCGAGTGAAGCAGCGAACATTCGCTGGAGTTCGCAAAGCGAACTTTGGTCCCTTTTCCTACTGCCATATTCTGGGACCATTCGTTGGAGACCTCGCTAGTTGTTCGCAAAGTGAACCTTCGCTAGCTAGTTCGCAAAGTGAACTTCTTGAAGTTGTCATCTATTATTTGGCAGCTTGCATCAATTCTTTGTGTCTTCTTTCTTTGATCAATTAGTGCACTTTCCTACACAATAGCACACACATTACAAGCACTAAAGGTATATATACAATGTTTGAATAACAACAATAATTCACTACTAAAATCCACAATTAAAACATAGAAAGTGTTGAAAAATGCCAAGTATCAAATACAAATATATAGCATGTTTGGCATCTAACATTCCCACAGATGCACCCCAAAACCTTTATTTCCCCATCCAACACTCCACAAGAGAAATGGGTGGAACAGGTGAATCAGAAAGGGAGTAAGAGACCAAAGAGGAGGGTGCTCGACTTTGGGGCAAATGCTAAGAGGCCAGAACAGCGGCCTCAGCCCTGAGGATATGTGGTTTCTCCCAACTACAAAGGGAAGAATCCCATGACCAGGACCCAGTGGAGGTGGTACCAGAGGAATAAGAAAGCTGGAAAGGTGGTCTCGAGATCGCAGCCTAAAGTTGGCGAGACATCTGGATAAAGAGGAAGGCCAGCCAAAAAGGAAAGAATTGTAGCATATCAAATGTTCGCCATGACGGTTGAGCCTTTAGGAGGAAAACAGGTCGTCTCGACCCAGAAAATGAAGTACGCTCTGACGGTGGAGGATGAAGAACTAAAGTATACTCCCCAAATCTGACGAAGAGCCAGAATATACCCCCTAATAAGAGGAAGAGCCGGAATACACTCCCCAATCAGACGAGGAGCCTGAGTACATCCCTTCGCCAGACGATGAAATGGTTGATGATACCTATGGTGAAGATTTCATCATCAACTGTGGGATCGTGTCAGTGTTGCTTGCAGAGTATGATAGAGTGTCGGAGGTTTTCGAAGCCGACGAAGATTTTCATCCAGACGAAAGTGGCGAAGACAAGTGTTGAAGCTAGAATAGCAGCAAGTAAAAATATATAAGTAACCCAGTTTTGTCGTATCCACAGGGATCAGTGCGAGGGAAAGAATGCCATTTTACTGTATCTATATTTCTAAGCTTATGGTTCAAAAGTTTTGGTTTAAAGCGGAACCAAAAGCAAATGCGGAAAATGTAAAGACGGAAAATATAAAGTAAAGACTTAATTATAAACGGAGCCTTGTTGGAATTGAATCTCATCAATTGATAACACATGCATTCTTCTAATCATAATATACATAAATCAATCATTAGCCTAAAATCCTCACGTATCACCCACGACAGAGGTTATGTCTAACGCAACGTCGAGAGATCGACCGCATTGCCTCATTGGTGATGTCTCACACAACAAAAACCAACACAGAGCATTAAGAGTTGATACTCAAGCAAGTGTTAAGCCTAAATCTATCTCTAGAGTTCAGAACAAAACAAATAATCATCTTAGATCCAGATCTGAAGAGTATATGTCTATAGCGGTTCAAATCAAAGATAAACAGGTAAACAAATATGACACCCAAATCAGATAAATGACTGCTTCATATAATTTGCCAAATGATCAGAATACGTACATACGTTTAACCCTTTTTTACATGTATTCAACTAATTTGCCAAATGAATGTGAATACCGTTCTTCATCACTATTATCACGCATCCTTGCAATACCATATCGATCCTACTCAAGCTAGCCATGCTACTTAATCAACACAATACAACAAAAGATACAATGAATATCAAATCACAAAACCATGTCAAAAGTTTTACTCGTTGATAGATGAGAATCTAAGATCAAGGATTTGTAAAGGTTTTGTCAAGACCACAAATAATCAATCAAAGACAACAACAATAGAGAATCGAAACATATTCACAAACATACATTAGATGAAATACATAAGGTATCAAGAGATTACATCCAACACCAACAAGAAATCAAAGCTCTTACCTTCTCTCCCTTGAAAATGAAGAGATGCAAAGTTTCTCTCTGAAAAATATCTAAATCTATCAAAACTCTCTCTAAAAAGTGTGAAGAATGTATTTATAACACATTCAAGAAATCACATGTTCACAAAGCGAACCATTTATTTGCACAGAGAATGAAGAAAAATGGAACTTCAAGTGCCTCTGAATAGTTAAACCGCCCTAGAAATTCTCGTGAGTTCGCAATGTGAAGGATCACTCGCAAAGCGAACATTCGCTTTCCCGTTTGCAAAGCGAACTTCAGTGCCTTTTGCCCCTGCTAAATCCTAGGACCATTCACTAGAGACCTCGCTAGATGTTCGCAAAGCGAAGCTTCGCTGGCAATTCGCCAGAGTTCGCAAAGCGAACCTGCTGTTGTTTTCCTCTTCTCTTTGGCAGCTTGCACCATTTTCTTGTGTCTTACAACTTTGATCAATTTATGCCTTTTCCTGCACAATAACACACACATTACAAGCACCAAATGTATATTCTCATTGTTAGAAGAACAACAACAATCATTAGCAAAACTAATGAAAACATGAGAAAAGAGTGGAAAAAGTGCAAGGAAAGATAGTTCATTTTTAGGTCAAATCTGCAACATCCTAGGAGTAATTCAGGTTGAGCTGGCAGTCGGCACGACCACCCGGTCAACGTTGTTCATGGTGATCAAATCCAAGGCGAATTTTAATTTTTTATTGGGACGCGAGTGGATTCATGGAATCGGGGCGGTGCCCTCCACGTTGCATAAGAGATTAATCATTTGGAGGAAAGATGGAATTGTCGAAAATATCGAAGCCGACCAAAGTTACTATAAGGTTGATGAAGCGAAGGGCCCGAAGAAATCTTTTGACCAACATTTAGCTAATTTCGCCCCATGTGATAACAAGGCAGAAGTTTTCGCCTCTGCAGAAAATCCAAATCGGTTCCTGAGTTTAGATCCAGATTATGGATTTGTATGGGACACCGAAGTGGCGATGACACCTGAAGAGGTAAATCCACCTACGGGGTGGCACGAGGTCGGTGAAGATGATTAGTGAGTCAGAAAGCTTGACTCAAATTTCATCCTATTTGGATGAAAACAATAGAAACGCGACATTAGAGGCTGGAGAACTGCAAAAATTTGTTGTCGAAGCCAGGCCTGAAGAGTTCGACAATGGCCACCAAGGCAAAACAACAGCTTCAGAAAGCCGTAGGCTCGATTGTATCTATGACGACGAAGACTCGTCGAATGAGGTACAAAGGATGCAAGCACAAGACCCCCTCGAGGAAATAGATCTTGGGGATGGGGTTACGAAGAGGCCGGCGTATATCAGCGCCAAAGTCGAGCCAAGCATGAAGGTGAAGTTAGCTGAATTATTGAAATAATACAAACATTGCTTCGCCTGGGATTATGGTGAGATGCTTGGTCTGAGTTGAAGCGTGGTAGAACACTGATTGCCAATTCAGCCAGGGAGAAGGCCAGTAAAGCAACACCCTCGAAGGTTTGCTACTGAAGTCACAATGAAGATAAAGCGAGAAATCGAAAGGTTACTCAAAATCTGGTTCATCAGAACTGCAAGGTATGTTGAATGGTTGGCTAACATTGTACATGTGATTAAGAAAAATGGCATGTTTCGAGTCTGTATAAACTTTAGGGATCTGAACAGTGCTACGCCAAAAGAAGAGTATTCGATGTCAGTGGCAGAGATGCTAGTCGACTCAGCTGTAGGTTTCAAATACCTCAGTCTTCTCGACGGATATTCCGGCTATAACCAGATCTTTATAGTCGAGGATGACGTGCCCAAAATGGCGTTTCGATGCCCAGGGGCTTTGGGAACCTACGAGTGGGTTCTCATGCCATTCGGCTTGAAAAACGCCGGAGCAACGTATCAGCGGGCTATGAATGCTATGTTTCACGATTTTATAGACGTTTTTATGTAGGTATACATTGATGATATCGTAGTGAAATCCTCATCTGACGATGGTCATTTAGACCATCTTCGACGCTCCGTTGAAAGAATGAGGAAATATGGATTGAAAGTGAATCCACTAAAATGTGTTTTCTGTGTACATGCAAGAGACTTCCTAGGGTTCATGGTACATAAAAAAGGCATCGAGATCAATCAGAACAAGACGAAGGCAATCTTGGATCTCAAGCCTCCCTCGATAAAGAGACAGTTGTAGTCTTTATTGGGAAAGGTCAATTTTTTGAGAAGGTACATATCAAATTTAAGCGGCAGGACGGAGCTTTTCTCGCCACTATTAAAAATCAAGAAGAAGAGTGACTTTCACTGGGGGCAAGAGCAGCAAATGGTCTTCGATGCCATCAAGGAGTACCTCACAAGGCCTCCTATTTTATTACCTCCTAGTAGAAATAAGAATATGAAGTTATATATTGCTGCATCTGATTCGACCATAGGAAGTATGTTTGCTCAAGAGGATGATGATGGAGTCAAAATACCCATTTATTACCTCAATCGGATCTTAATTGATGCTGAAACTAGGTACACCATGATTGTAAAATTGTGCCTGTGTTTGTACTTCTCATGTATGAAATTAAAACAATATATAAAACCAGTTGTTGTTTATGTTTCGTCTCATTTCAATATTATTAAGCATATGTTGTCTAAACCTATTTTGCATAGTCGAAATGGTAAGTGGGCACTTGCGTTAACTGAGTTCTCTCTGACATACGTGCCTCTAAGGGCCATGAAAGGTAAAATTGTGGCAGGCTTTATTGTAGACCATGAAATAGTTGAGCCCGTAGTAAATACGGTCGACGCTGACCCTTGGAAACTATACTTCGACGGGTCGGGCCACAAGAAACACAATTTCATTTGTACAAAGACAAAAAGTTCTAACACATTCTAAATTCTAGAACTAGGTAACTATGTACCTTGCCAACAATACAGGCTTAAAATTACTATCATAGCCATCCAATCTTGGAAGAATCTTCTTTGATGCACAACAACACCAACCTAAAATTCTTCAAGTCAACACCAAAAGATGGAAATATTAAACTTCAACAAGCATACCAATAATTTAAGAGTTGAACATTCGTAAACTGGAGAATTCAACTCTTAACAACAATAATAATAAAAACTAAAATAAAAATGAAACTAAACATATTTAACTGAAAACAACATATTAGTCATAATATCATAATAATGTAATGGTGTGAAAACACCTACAAAGTCAAAAGTACCTCATACGGGTACAAGTACATCAAAATATCAAAATAATCCACCGAGTGGATAAAGTACATCAATAAAAACTGAAACAAAAAGAAAAATACAAGAAAACTTCACTTTGATGCTCAAAGGAAGTACAAAATCAGAACAACAAAATAAGTCCTCCTCGGACTCTGAACCAGACTCCTCAACCAACTCTTCATCCTCTGAGCCAGAAGTAGAACCAGACACCTCAACATCAACACCATCGCCCTCCTCCTCATCGGTATCATCAGGAACAACCGCATCATCTCCCCCTCCGAAAACTGGCCTGGCCTCAGGACAACCAGCATGAGCAATGAACTGCTCCCTCGTCATCAAAGTATGATCTGCGGTGGGATCACGGATTTGTAGCTGAAGTACCTGCATGGAGTCATGTAAATCCATCATGGCATGCTGAGAAACCACCATCAAATCCCAGTTATACTGGAAAATCTCCTGCTGATAAGGGTAAAAACCTTGCGACCCAGAACCAGAACCATCATCACCCCTTGTGTCGGCATCAGCACCAGCACTCGATGTCTCACCCCTAGTCCCCTTTGGCTTGCAAAACTTGTCGACATAACGGTCATCAATAGCCGACGGGATAGTCACCTAACAGCGAGTGGGGAGATTAGCCCCAGCATGTGCACACAGTGTCATGATGAGGCAAGGAAAAGCAAGAGGGGAGTTCTTCCGAGAAGCGGAACCAAGACCACTCTCAACAACAGCCCTTATCTCATCGGCGATAATCCGGGCTACATCAATTTGTACATTGGTTAAAATACTATGGACAAGATGGGATAGTGGTATAGGGATGGTTGATATATGCGACTTCGGCTTAATATTGGTTACCACTAAAAGAAAAATCAGTTGTGCCAAAGGTTGCATATCTTCACGACGGTATCTAATGGCAACCCCAGATGGGTTGAGCTCTACAGTTTTACCCGATAGTAGAAGATCTCTAGTCATGGCAAGTATGTCTCGGTGAAGGTGCAAGTCTCTATGGAAATCATCTAACTAGCTAGCTCTCAAAGGTAAGGGACTTCCAAGGACGGTATTAATTGTTCCACAGTCAAATCGCACCACTTTTCCGCCAACAAAAGTTGTCCACCCAAATTGGTCCCCATCATCAGGAAGGGCATTAGCATAAAACTCGCAGACAACCTCCACATTGTAACTATCTACTGGAGTTATCAGTCGTCCCCATTTTTTCTCTTCTAGGAGTGCAGCCACCGACCGGTAACTCCCATGTTCACTCGGTTAAATCTTTTTTCTGGCAAAATGGTTCTCTTCTCCAAGGTTAGATACCTTGCTGCCTGCTTGGCTCCTCTGAAACGATCGCTGTCAAACTGAATTGGCACTTGTCTTGAAGTTCTGGCCTTTCGCTTCTTAGCGGGATTGATCTTAGGACCCATCTGCACAAATCAACAAATAAAACAACAACAAGCAGCAACACAGTCCATTAGAAATGGGAACCAAAACAAAATTCCAACTGAGATAACATAAAATAAAAATTCAGAATTATGATAAGTTCGCAGCAGAGTTCGCAAAGCGAAGGCTGGCGAACATTCGCCCCAGATTCGCAAAGCGAGTTTCTGGCGAATGCTCGCCCAGGTTCGCAAAGCGAACTAGGCAGCGAACCTTCGATAATTTTCAAAAATAATAGCATCCAAACTTCCAACATCAGAGTTCCATTTACAATATCATTTCTATTCTAAGGTTTGCACAAAGTTCAACATTCAATCAATCGAACCTTAAAACAGAGGTGAAACCCTAGAATCAAAAATGTCTCTAATGTTTAATCCAATAACCCTAACCACAATGTCTAATCAGAAAGTAACAGAGAGAAAGAAAACAAGATTTAAACCTGAACTTGTTGGTGATTTGGGGAAACTTGGTGAAATTTGAGTGAAACAGAGAGCGTGAGAATTTGTTCTTGCTTGTGCGTGTTTGTGAAAGTGAAAGAGTGAAAGTGAGAGTGTCCAAGGGAGTATGGGTTCCCTTCCCAAGCTCAGAAAAAAGGATGGGTCATGGGTCCAAATGTTGGCCCACCCATAAAATTAACTCCTTTTTAATGAGGTGACAGCAGAAAAATATTCCCATGTCTCGCTGAGTTCGCAAAGCGAACTGGCCAGCGAATGCTCGCCCCAGGTTCGCAAAGCGAACCATCCAGCGAATGACAGAATTTTCAAAAATTTATCTGCATCAGCTGCTATCACACTACATGATTTCTAAACACTTAAAATCATTAAAACAACAAAGAAAACATAAATACTTACAATGTTGGGGTGCCTCCCAACAAGCGCTTGTTTAACATCGGCCAAGCTTGACGGTTCAATGCAACCTCAAGGATCGCAAAACGGCACAACGGAGGGATTCCGCTCGAAATCACCACCGAGATAAATCTTCAACCTCTGGCCATTTACAGTCCAACTCTCACTTGACTTTGTGTCTTCAATGACTATTGCCCCATATTGTTTGATCTCACGAATCTGGAATGGACCAGACCACTTAGATTTTAATTTTCCAGGGAACAGTTTTAATCGAGAATTGAAAAGTAGGACCAGCTGCCCTATTTCAAACTATTTGGTCACTATCTTTCTGTCATGGTAAGTTTTGACTCGATCTTTGTACAACTTGTTGGAATCATACGCTTGGAGGCGCAATTCCTCCATTTCATGCAATTGCATCTTTCTTCTTTCTCCGCTTAAAGTTGGATCAAAATTCAGAAATTTCAAGGCCCAAAATGCCTTATGTTCCAACTCCACTGGTAAATGACAATTCTTACCATAGACCAATTTAAAATGTGTGAGACCAATCGGAGCTTTAAAAGCTGTTCGATAGGCCTACAAAGCATCGTCGAGCTTATTTGGCCAATTCTTTCTTGAGGATGACACCGTTTTTTCCAAAATTCTTTTAATTTCCTGGTTTGATACCTCCGCTTGCCCATTGGCCTGTGGATGATATGGTGTTGCAACTTTGTGCTTCACACCATATTGCTCCAAGGATTTTTCAAGCTGAGTGTTGCAAAAGTGGGATCCTCCGTCACTTATCAACACCTGCGGAGTACCAAATCGAGAAAAAAATGTTTTTTTTTTTCAAAAAATTTATCACAGTTTTTCCGTCCGCTTTAGCACATGCTATTGCCTCTACCCATTTGGATACGTAATCAACTGCGACCAAAATATACTCATTGGAAAACGATGATGGAAAAGGTCCAACAAAGTCGATTCCCCAACAATCAAACACCTCAATTTCCAACATGTTTTGTAAAGGCATTTCATGCCGTTTTGAAATTCCACCACTCCTTTGACACTTGTCACAACTTTGTGCATGCGCATGTGCATCTTTGAATAAAGAAGGAAAAATAAAAGCCCGATTGGAGGACTTTCGTTGCCGTTCTTATTCCGTTAAAATGCCCTTCATAAGGAGAGTTGTGACAATGCCAAAGTATGCTAGTGGCCTCTTCTTTTGACACACATCTTCTCAAAAGGTTATCGACATCAAGCTTAAACAAATATGGTTCATCCCAAACAATAGACTTGGTGTCAGATAAAAATTTCTTTTTCTGATGGTGAGTTAGACCATCCGGTATTAATCCGGCGGCTTTGTGATTAGCCATGTCGGCGAACCATGGTCTAACTTGTACCATATACAACTTTTCGTCCGGAAATTCCTCCTTGACCTCTAATTCATTTTTGGTCACTTCAACATTTACAAGGCGGGATAAGTGATCCGCCACCAAATTCTCAGATCCTTTCTTGTCACGAATTTCCAAATCAAATTCTTGTAACAAGAGGATCCAACGAATTAGCCTTTGTTTTGAATCCGGCTTGGTGTGATCCGTGTAAACCACTACTCGAGACCCAATTAAATAAGAACGAAATTTCTCCAATGCATACACTATCGCAAGCAACTCTTCTTCAGTTGTTGCATAGTTTACTCGAGCTTCATTCAAGACTTTGCTCGCGTAGTGTATAGCATGAAAATTTTTTGTTTTTCGTTGACCCAAAACCGCACCCACCGCATAATCGCTCGCGTCACACATGAGTTCAAAATCCATTTTCCAATTGGGCACGATGATTATGGGTGTGGTAGTCAAACTCTATTTTAAAGAATTAAAAGCGACCATGCAAGACTCATCAAAATCAAAGGACTTATCTTTGTTGAGCAAATTGCTCAAAGTCTTTGCTATCTTTGCGAAATCCTTGATGAACCACCGATAAAATCCCGCATGTCCAAGGAAGCTCCTTATACCTTTTACATTCAACGGTGGTGGCAATTTCTCAATAACATCCACCTTGGCTTGAACGACTTCAAGGACCTTTGAAGAAACTTTGTGGCCGAGCACGATTCCTTCGATCACCATGAAGTTACATTTTTCCCAATTGAGTACCAAGTTGGTTTCCACACACCGTTCCAATACCGCGTCCAAGTTTTTCAAACAAATATCAAACGATTGCCCAAAAACCGAGAAGTCATCCATAAAAACCTCAATTATCTTTTCAATCAAATATGAGAATATTGCTTGCGTACACCTTTGAAAAGTCGCCGGTGCATCACACAACCCAAACGACATCCTCCTATAAGCGAAGATTCCAAAAGGGCATGTGAAAGCAATTTTTTCATGGTCCTCCGGGTTCACAATAATTTGATTATAACCCAAATAACCATCCAAAAAACTTTAGAATTGTTGACCGGAAAGTCTCTCGAGCATTTGGTCCATAAACGGAAGAGGGAAATGATCTTTCTTCGTAGCTTGGTTTAACCTACGGTAATCTATGCACATTCTCCACCCGGTCACGGTTCTTGTTGGGATTAACTCATTTTTCTCGTTTCAGATAACCGTTAATCCACCCTTTTTCAGCACCACTTGTACCGGGCTAACCCATGGGCTATCAGAAATGGGATAAATCATTCCGGCATCTAACATTTTTACCACTTCCTTCCTAACCACCTCTTTCATGGTAGGATTTAAGCGGCGTTGTGGTTGAGCGACCGGTTTGAAATCTTCTTCCATGAATATTCGATGCATACAATAAGAGGGACTTATTCCTTTTAGATCGAAAAGAGTTCATCCTATTGCCTCTTGATTCTTCTTCAAAACACTCATTAATTTTTTCTCCTCCATTGTGGTTAGCTTCGTGCTTATGATCACCGGTTTATGCCCCTCATCATTAAGAAAAGCATACTTAAGATGAGATGGCAACAACTTCAATTCAAGCTTAATTTCCTCATTGTTTTCTTTTTACAAAATTTCCTCCCTTTCTTTCAAAGGAGGAATTTCATCCAATTCTTCTAGTTCTCACAAACACTTTTCGATCTCTTTTTCTTCGGCTTCATCGATACTTTGAAGAGCATTTGTGAGAACTTTTTGTAATGGGGTTGGAACTTGTAATTGCTCCTTTACTTCTTCAATCGCCTTCTCCGTTGCATCTATTCTAAAACAATCGCCTTTGTCCTTTTTGTGCTTCATGGCCTCAAATAGATTGAAATAAACCTCCTCATCTTGGACTCTAACCTTCATAAGACCGTCGTCCATATCAATGGCCATTCTAGCAGTTTTCATAAACAGTCTTCCAAGAATCAATGGAGTGTCTTCATCTTCCTCCATTTCAATCACCACAAAGTCGATAGGAAATAAGAATTTGTCCACCTTAACCAATACATCTTCCGCTACACCGTGAGGACGGGTAGTGGATTTATCGACAAGTTGCAATGTCATTTGAGTGGTTCTTAATTCCATCTGTCCCAACCTTTTCACAATAGACAAAGGTATTAAATTGATACTAGAGCCTAAATCGATCAACCTGTTGCCAACATAGATATTTCCTATTGTAACCGACAAAGTGACTCGTCCCATATCACTTTCTTTCCGCGGGAGAGTCCGTTGAATGATAGCGCTACAACTAGCATCAACCATGATAGTCTCTTGATTCGTATACCTCTTCTTTTTTGTGAGAATATCCTTCATGAATTTTGCATATTTCGGTATTTTCTCCAAAGCCTCGGAAAATGGAATGTTTATTTGCAATTGTTTGAAAATATCCATAAACCGAGCATAGTGCCTAGCACTATCTTTCTTTGACGGAGCATGAGGATATGTCAAATGTTGGATCGGAATAGTACTCAACAGTTCCTTCCCCTTCCTAGTATTTTTCAATTTTTCTTCTCTCTTTCTTTTTTCTTCTTCCTCACTTTTTTTCTTTTCATTTTCAACTAAATCTCCCTCAACATTTTTTTCTACTCCAATCTCATCACTATCTTTTTCTTTTTCAACTACTTCCTCCTTATCCACTACAACTTCACCTATGCCCATATCAATCTCTCTTCCACTTCTTGTTAGAATAGCCTTACAATGCTCTTTTGGATTTGGTTGAGTATTCGCCGGAAAATTTCCCTTGTGTTGGTCGGCCAATTGTTTTGATAATTGTCTGACTTGCATCTCAAGATTCTTTATGGCCGCATCGGTATTCTTTTGATTTGACATTGACATTTGCATAAATTGCGTGAGAGTGTCCTCCATCTTTGTATTTCCACTTGGAGCTTGTGGAGGTTGAGTGTAATTTTGATATTGTTGACGATTTGAAGGTCCGACATCTTGAGGTCTCCACGGTTGTTGATAACCTTGATTACCTCTTGGTTGGTAACCTTGGTTGCCTTGTTGGTAAGGTGGTCGAGGTTAGTATCCTTGATTTTGATTTCCCGCATAATTTACCTCTTCCACTACCGGAGGACAATACCCGGTAGGGTGATCTCCTCTACAAATCTCACAACTCGCTATTATTTGATTGTTGTTGGGAACTTCTTGCATCTCTTTAATTTGTTATGGAAGTTTTGCTATTTGTTGCGTCAACAACTCCACTTGTTGTGATAACAGTTTGTTTTGTGCAAGAATTGCATCATTAGTTCCCAACTCAAGCACTCCCGCTTTTTTTTGCGAAGGGCCACGGTTATGGTTCCCTTGATGGTCATTTAGAGCCATCCGGTCAATGATAGAAATAGCCTCCTCGGCGCTTTTAGCCATTAACGATCCACCTCGGTGACACCCAACAATGTTTTATGAACCAACTGAAGACCATTTCTAAAAATGTGAACTTGAGTAAGCTCATCAAAACCATGCCCTTTACACTTTCTCAACATGGACTTGAATCTCTCCCAAGCTTCGTTGAGAGATTCATTTCCACCCTGAGTGAAAACTGCAATTGTTGTTTTAGCCTCCATGAAACGATTGTGTGGAAAAAATCGTTCCAAAAAGTTTTCCTCAAGCTTGTTCCAGTCCGTCATGATTGTCGTAGATTGGTCAAGATACCATTCCTTAGCCTTCCCAAAGAGGGAATGCGGGAACAGTCTCTTGAACAAAGACTCTTCTTCAGCTTCGGGTGCACCAGTCGCACCCGCAATCTCATAGAACTTAGTCAGGTGTGTAAAAGGATCCTCGTGATCCATACCAGTGAAAGGATTATGATATAGAAGTGAGAGGATACCAGTGTTCATTTATGAATGCCGACCATTCTGAGCATTGTGCGCAAATTGTGCAGTATGTCTCGGACTATTAGTACAAGGAACTGAAGCAGGTGGTGGTGGTGGTGGAGCAACCATAGTTGGCGGTAACTGTGGTATTGGCGTCGAAGTTGAACTTTCATCTCGTTCTCGTCTTTCCTTGCCAAGTTGCCTCCTCCGCCTTGTTCTATTATTTAACTTACGTGCCGTTCTTTCGATTTCAGGATCAAAAAGAAGTTGGTCTGCGGGTAACTTCCCTCGCATAAAACGGAGTCTGCACACTACCCAAACAAATTAACAAGTACAAGAAAAAGTTAAACAAGCTTAAAACTAAACAACTATTGCAATGCTTGCAATATCAAACAATAATCCCCGGCAACGGCGCCATTTTGTTGAAGAGTAATTCGGGGGTGTTTTTATCGTATCCACATGGATTGCGCGATATCAATGCTTACCGTTCAATAGTCGAAATGTTTTAAGTAAGGGGGTTTCAAATTGTTCTTGGTTTTGTAACATTAATTTGGTAGCAAAGAAGTAAACTATAACAAATATGTTGTAAGTTTTATAAAAGCATGTCAAGATTAGATTTCGCTAACCCTTTTCATACGTATCCGATTAATCAAGCATATGAACTTAGTTTTGATCAATACAAACGCGTATCCTTGCGAATAAGTTTATGTCTAAAGAAAATTTGTGAGTATTATTGTTTAAATCATTAGATGATGTCTCACACCAACAATCGAAAAAACAATCGTTAAGATCAATACAAAGCGAATAATAAACCCCAAATCTATATCTAGAGTTTGGTTTTTAAGAGATGAAGATATTAGGTCAAGATTTGGAAAATCTATGTCTAGAGTGATTCAAACCACAAATATATCATTAAGAACAAACAACTTCATCATATATTGATCATCAACCTTGTTCATATACAAAAGATCAAAAGAGATACATATAAGCAAAATTAACTATCTCTAATCTTAACACAAGATGTGTTTAGCTACACATATTCATGGTAGCATGTATCACAAGTTTCCTGAGGAGATGAAAGATCATCCGCGTCGAATAATTGAGATCGGATGCGACTTCAACTTCTCTATGTGAAAAATCTCTCTTTGATGAAGAAAACTCAGAAAAATATGTTTTGGTGTGAAAAGGTGAAGTTATGATCCCAAGAAATTGTAAAAATCTATTTATAATGCACTTGGGATCTGATGCATTCGCACTGCGAATGAACCATTCGCCTAGTGAATGAAGAAAATGGCACCTGAAGTGCCTTCTGAAAGCTAAACCGCCCTTGTCTGTCTGCGCGAGTTCGCCTTGCAAATGTTTCATTCGCAAAGCGAACTACTCGCCAAAACATTCGCAAAGCGAATTTTGGGTCCTTTTACCACTGCCATAGCCAAGGGTTCTTCGCCAGAACTTTCGCACAACGAGTGAAGCAGCGAACATTCGCTGGAGTTCGCAAAGCGAACTTTGGTCCCTTTTCCTACTGCCATATTCTGGGACCATTCCCTGGAGGCCTTGCTAGTTATTCGCAAAACGAACCTTCGCTAGCTAGTTTGCAAAGCGAACTTCTTGAAGTTGTCCTCTATTATTTGGCAGCTTGCATCAATTCTTTGTGTCTTCTTTCTTTGATCAATTAGTGCACTTTCCTACACAATAGCACACACATTACAAGCACCAAAGTTATATATACAATGTTTGAAGAACAACAACAATTCACTACTAAAATCCACAATTAAAACATAGAAAGTGTTGAAAAATGCCAAGTATCAAATACAAATATATAGCATGTTTGACATCTAACATTCCCACAGATGCACCCCAAAACCTTTATTTCCCCATCCAACACTCCACAAGAGAAATGGGTGGAACAGGTGAATCAGAAAGGGAGTAAGAGACCAAAGAGGAGGGTGCTTGACTTGGGGGAAAATGCTAAGAGGCCAGAATAGCAGCCTCAGCCCCGTGGATATGTGATTTATCCTAACTACAAAGGGAAGAATCCCATGACCAGGACCCAGTGGATCCGGTACCAGAGGAATAAGAAAGCTGGAAAGGTGGTCTCGACATCGCAGCCTAAAGTTGGCGAGACATCTGGATAAAGAAGAAGGCCAGTCGAAAAGGAAAGAATTTTGGCAAATCAAACGTTCGCTATGACGGTTGAGCCTTCAGGAGGAAAACAAGTCGTCTCGCCCCAGAAAACGGAGTACGCTCCGATGGTGGAGGACGAAGAACTAAAGTATACTCCCTAAATCTGGCGAAGAGACAGAATATACCCCTCAATCGGAGGAAGAGCCGGAGTACACTCCCCAATCAGACGAGGAGCTCAGCACATCCCTTCGCCAGATGATGCCAGTGTTGCCTGCAGAGTATGATAGAGTGTCGGAGGTTTCCGAAGCCGACGAAGATTTTCATCCAGACGAAAGTGGTGAAGACAAGCCATTATATTATTATGTGATGAACAACGAAGTGGTGGAGGAACAAAAAGCCACATTTGAGAAACCTAGCCCAGGGATGATGTACCATCTTAAGCCTTTGTTCATAAGGGCAAAAGTCGATGGGATGCCAGTGAACAAGGTATTTGTCGACGGAAGGGCGGCCGTCAATCTAATGCCACACACATTATTGAAGAAGATAGGGAAGTGCAAAGCTGACCTTCGACAACATAATATGGTTCTTTCTAATTACGAAGGGGATACCAGCAACATCCTAGGAGTAATTCAGGTTGAGCTGGCAGTCGGCACGACCACCCGGTCAACGTTGTTCATGGTGATCAAATCCAAGGCGAATTTCAATTTGTTATTGGGACGCGAGTGGATTCATGGAATCGGGGCGATGCCCTCCACGTTGCATAAGAGATTAATCATTTGGAGGAAAGATGGAATTGTCGAAAATATCGAAGCTGACCAAAGTTACTATAAGGTTGATGAAGCGAAGGGCCCGAAGAAATCTTTTGACCAACATTTAGCTAATGTCGCCCCATGTGATAACAAGGCAGAAGTTTTCGCCTCTGCAGAAAATCCAAACTGGTTCCTAAGTTTAGATCCAGATTATGGATTTATATGGGACGCCGAAGTGGCGATGACACCTGAAGAGGTAAATCCACCTACGGGGTGGCACGAGGTCGGTGAAGATGATTAGTGAGTCAGAAAGCTTGACTCAAATTTTGGCCTATTTGGATGAAAACAATAGAATCGCGGCATTAGAGGCTGGAGAACTGCAAAACTTTGTTGTCGAAGCCAGGCCGGAAGAGTTCGATATTGGCCACCAAGGCCAGACAACAGCTTCAGAAATTCGTAGGCTCGATTGTATCTATGACGACGAGCCTTTGGGGTTTGAGAAAGACCCGTCGAATGAGGTACAAAGGATGCAAGCCCAAGACCCCCTCGAGGAAATAGATATTGGGGATGGGGTTTCGAAGGGCCCGGCGTATATCAGAGCCAAAGTCGAGCCAAGCATGAAGGTGAAGTTGGTCGAATTGTTGAAAGAATACAAACATTGCTTCGCCTGGAATTATGGTGAGATGCCTGGTCTGAGTCGAAGCATGGTAGAACACCGATTGCCAATTCAGCCAGGGAGAAGGCCAGTAAAGCAACACCCTCGAAGGTTTGCTACTGAAGTCACAATGAAGATAAAGCGAGAAATTGAAAGGTTACTCAAAATCTGGTTCATCAGAACTGCAAGGTACGTCGAATGGTTGGCTAACATTGTACATGTAATTAAGAAAAATGGCATGTTTCGAGTCTGTATAAACTTTAGGGATCTGAACATTGTGACGCCAAAAGAAGAGCATTCGATGTTAGTGGCGGAGATACTAGTCGACTCAGCCGCAGGTTTCGAATACCTCAGTCTTCTCGACGGATATTCCGGCTATAACTAGATCTTTATAGTCGAGGACGACGTGCCCAAAATGGTGTTTTGATGCCCAGGGGTTTTGGGAACCTACGAGTGGGTTGTCATGCCATTCGGCTTAAAAAACGCCGGAGCAACGTATCAGTGGGCTATGAATGCTATGTTTCACGATTTTATAGATGTTTGTATGCAGGTATACATTGATGATATCGTAGTGAAATCCTTATCAGACGATGGTCATTTAGACCATCTTCGACGCTCCTTTGAAAGAATGAGGAAATATGGATTGAAAGTGAATCCACTAAAATGTGTTTTCTGTGTACATGCAGGAGACTTCCTAGGGTTCGTAGTACACAAAAAAGGTATCGAGACCAATCAGAAAAAGACGAAGGAAATCTTGGATCTCAAGCCTCCCTCGACAAAGAGACAGTTGCAGTCTTTATTGGGAAAGGTCAATTTTTTGAGAAGGTACATATCGAATTTAAGCGGCAGGACGAAGCTTTTCTCGCCACTACTAAAAATCAAGAAGGAGAGTGACTTTCACTGGGGGCAAGAGCAGCAAATGGTCTTCGATGCCATCAAGGAGTACCTCACAAGGCCTCCTATTTTATTACCTCCTAGTAGAAATAAGAATATGAAGTTGTATATTGCTGCATCTGATTCGACCATAGGAATTATGTTTGCTCAAGAGGATGATGATGGAGTCGAAATACCCATTTATTACCTCAATCGGATCTTAATTGATGCTGAAACTAGGTACACCATGATTGAAAAATTGTGCCTGTGTTTGTACTTCTCATGTATGAATTTAAAGCAATATATAAAACCAGTTGATGTTTATGTTTCGTCTCATTTCGATATTATTAAGCATATGTTGTCTAAACCTATTTTGCATAGTCGAATTGGTAAGTGGGCACTTGCGTTAACTGAGTTATCTCTGACAAACGTGCCTCTAAGGGCCATGAAAGGTCAAATTGTGGCAAACTTTATTGTAGACCATGCAATAGTCGAGTCCGTAGTAAATATGGTCGACACTGACCCTTGGAAACTATACTTCGACGGGTCGGGCCATAAGAATGAGACTGGTGTCGGGTCCTAATAATCTCCCCGAAAGGAATTCCGACTAAGTTCAAGTGTCAGGTGGATGGGAAATGCTCCAACAACGAGGAGGAGTACGAAGCCTTAATCACCGGCCTCAAGATCTCGAAAGATTTGGGGGCAAAGAAAGTTGAAATCAAGGGTGACTCGGAGCTAGTAATCAAGCAGATCACACGCGAATACAAGTGCATCAAAGAATATTTGTTGTTATATTTCGCGGTGGCGAGCCAGTTGCTGAATTAGTTCGAGGTCATCAACATCGAGCACATGCCTAGGATATAAAATCAAGAGGCCAATGAGTTAGCCCAGATTGCCTCTGGTTACAAAGTGTCTAGCGACAAGTTAAGAGATTTCGTTGAAGTAATGGGAAAGGTGGTGTGAAACCTCGTACCAATGCCGGAGGCAGCGACTGCAATAGGTAGTGGAACTGAAGTTATGGGTGAAATCCTGGGCAGCATGGAAGTGTTTGCCATCGATGACATAACGAGGTAAGATTGGCGAAAACCAAATGTGGAGTACTTAGAAAACCCGATTGGCGCTACCAACCGAAGGGTCAAGTATAGGGCTCTAAGTTATGTCCTTATGGGCAACGAGTTGCTGAAAAAGACCTTGGAGGGTGTGTTGCTCAAATGCTTGGGTGAGACAGAAGCATATTTATCCATGTCGAAAGTACACAGTGGTATGTGCAGAGCTCACCAAACGGGCCATAAGATGAAATGGCTTTTGTTCCAACTGAGTGTATATTGGCCAAGCATGCTGAAAGATTTCATCGACTTCACTAAGGGGTGCCAAGAGTGTCAGAAGCATGCTAACGTTCAACATGCTCCAGCCACCGAGCTACACGCGATAGTCCAGCCATGGTCATTTTGAGGATGGGCGTTGGATGTTATAGGAGAGATTCGACCGGCATCGTCAAAACAACAAAAGTTTATCCTGGTAGGAATTGACTAATTCACGAAATGGATAGAGGCCAAACCACTGGTTAAAGTCTACCAGGAAGCCATAATAGAGTTCGTTCTAGAGATTCGGGATCCCCGAAACTATCACGACGGACCAAGGGTCGGTGTTCGTAGGACAAAATGTACAAGACTTCGTAGCTGAGACATGGTTCAAATTGGTTACTTCCACGCCATACTATGCCCAGGCCAACGGATAAGTCGAGGCTACGAACAAAGTGGTCATCAGGCAAATCAAGAAACACGTTGCCAAGAAGCCTAAGAATTGGCACAAGACGTTGGATAAAGTTCTATAGGCTTGTCGAACGTCCCCCAAGGAAGCAACAGGGTCAACACCTTTTCGTCTCAAGTTTGGCCATGATGTTGTGTTGCTGGTAGAAATCTGTTTGCAGTCCATAAGAGTACAATGAAAAAGTGAAATCCCGTCAGAGCATTATTAGAGTATGATGTTCGACGAGATGGTCGATTTGGACGAAGAAAGGTTACGTGCTTTAGACGTATTGATACGTCAAAAGGCGCGAGTGGCTAAAGCGTACAATAAGAAGGTCAAGGGGAAAAACTTTGCGGTCAAAGACTATGTTTGGAAAGTGATCTTACCCATGGATCGAAAAGACCGTTCGCTAGGAAAATGGTCACCAAGATGGGAGGGACCATTTTGGGTAATTCAGAGATTCACAAATAACACCTACGAAGTCGAAGAGTTAGGTGAGGATCGACGAATCCTAAGGGTAAATGGGAAGTATCTGAAAAAATATAAACCCATGCTCCAGGAAATTCAAATTAAAGGAAAATGAAACTTTTCATTAATAAAGGCCGAAAACGGCTTACAAAATGACGAACCAAAACAGCCAACATAAAAAATTACATCATTTCAAAAGACAACAGCTAGGCTAGAAATATAGACTTAAAATCCTTAGAGAGGGTTGTCTCATAAGCAATCTGAGAGTCTAGACGAGCCTTTTTCTAGACCAACTATGCAATCATGTCCTTGATCTTGAGAGTTGTTTTTCCATGTACAATGCCTTGGAGAACTTCTTGGTAGATAGCATCTGATATTGGAGGAGGCTCAGACGCATCGAGCTCGGCCTTCTATTGTTAGACTACAGTAATCTTCTGTTTGAGTTCGTCTATCTGGGCATGATAGGTCAATATCTGTTGGTCGAAGGACCGATGCTTGTCGAGACGCTCCTGACGCTTGGTTTTGAAGCTGTTCAGTTTTTGCACATAAAGCGCGCTTTGATCCCACTCCATCCTCATCTCGTTTTGCTTGGTTTTGATCTGGAAGTCAATATGATGTCGGAAGGTCAAATCTATGTAAAGTTGGCTAAAGAAAGCCTCAAACTCAATCAAGTATCGGGACAGAGAATCAGGGAGAGGATGCTGAGAAAGCTCGTCAATAATTTTGAGCACATCATTCCCCAGTTCAGACTCTTTTTCAACCATGGCCAAGAATTCTTTTTCAAACAAATAGCTCTTAAGTTGCTCAAGATTAAGGTCGACAACAACATTTACTTCTGGCGGAGATACATAAATGAGGGCAGAAGTTTCAGAATCAGTAGACACTTGTCAAAGTTTTTGAAGTCTTCTCAAAGTCTCAGTTGGATTCTTTTCCCTCATGGACAGAGTCTCCCCGGACTCAGAGGGCTGCTGGGGCCGTCATTTGGCAGAATGTGGTCGGAATTGGGACCTTCTTCCCTAGGCATGTTGCTAGCAACGACTATTGAAGTCTCATGAGTCGTTTCAGCCTGGGCATCTAGATTAGCAGCAACAGCCGTTGAAAGCTCCAAACCCTTGTCAGCTTGCGCTTCGAGCCCCTGGACATCTTCAGTCGAAAGACCCTGAAACTCATCTTGTTTTTTAGGACTCGGATGGGCAGGGGTTGTCGTTGTTTCGTCAGTAGGGGGTCCTTGTAAAAAAATCCTCAAGTCAACACTAGAAAAATAGTACAAAATTAGGCGACACGAACAATCGGTACCTCAGGCGTTGTTAGTTATGGAGGAGGAGTCGAATTTAAGCCCTCGTGAGGGAGAGATGAGACGAAAAGACCAGAAGTTTGGTTACTCAACGAAACGACCTCTGAGGCCGTCTTCTTGACGTGAATGATCAGTTTTTTCTTCGTCGGAGCAACAGGGGTCGAAGTCGAGACTGAAGGAAAGATCTAGGAGTGGGTACTGCTCTCTGAAGCTTCGCCCTCTGGCAGTATTTCTTCTACAACCTGAAAGCAAGGTGTTAAGACCTATCGAAGGGATAGTCGACGCAATTTCAAAATACTGGGCATACCTGTGGTTTTGAGGAAGAGATGACCTTCACTTTCTTTGAGGGTTTAGGAGAGGCCGCCACAGTGTTTGGAGCACGTTTCCGACCATGGAGGATAAAAATACAGCGTGGGTAAAATAAAGGGACTCACATACGTAGGATTAAGGAAGAAATGTGTTACCTTTTTCTGGGAAGTAGCCTCAGTGTCAGAGATTTTGGATCGGTTTAGTAGGAGCATCCTTGGCTAGTGTTGCAGGTGGAACTTTACCGACCAGAACGGCGAAAGCATCGTGTATTTTCTGAAGGAAAACAGAGCTGTCGAAATACCGAAGGTAGCTCGACCACCAGGTGTCGAAACCTTTGGTAGTGAAGAAGAAGTTCTGGAACTTGAAGGCTGGGAGTTCAAGATGTTAAGCCTTGTGGAATTTAAGACAGGCCAGGTGACCTTCGGCATTCAAGGTTCTACTAGCCCACACGATTTCGGATGAGCGGGACACCAAGGACTTCGGCAGCATTTGGGTTAGGACAAATTGTCTTGCCACCAAATTGGGTTGGTAGTTCATGAAACCATAGCCTTTAGACCCATACTCGATTATGAAAGACAGCATGGTGGAAGTCAAAAATGCTCTCCACACAAGATTTGACAGAGCTGCAGACTTAGGGGATACGCCAGGGAAAGGATCCCAAAACCACGTCGGACCAAAACATCGGTCCGCAAAGGGGGCCATTTCAGTTGTGAAGGTGGTGGTGTTGACGAAGAGTTTGAAGTACTTTAGGAAGATAAATTTACCAGGATTTTCTTGGTGGGTAGTGAGGGCCAACCTCACACCTTCGATGGGTCGATCCTGCGACAGATACATAATACGTTCCGTCACAGGAGCTCCCAGTTTGTACTCAAAGGTGGCATTTAGCTAATGTTGCAGCAACCAAAGAGGGCCCGACAAGCTTAGCACCTTAGGGGTGGAATGTAGTAACTTGAGCTTCAAGGAAGCAAAGCCCAAAGAAAAAGGGTTAGAAAAGCAATGTGCTCTTCGTCGGAAACTTCCTCCGAATCTTTGACGTTGTGATCCTCGATATAATTTTTGAAGGCAGGTTGACTAAAAGAAAAGGAAGCCTCAGTGGAGAGGGTAGGGTCAAAAGTCTCACCGAGGGGAGATAATCCAGTGATAGCCGCCACGTCGAAAAAAGTGGGCGTCATCATGCCACACAGAAAATGGAAGGTGTTAGTCGAAAATGAGTTGGCAAGGATCCACCCTGTGGGTCTGTCTCGAGATTTGGATGATGTCGAAAATGCCAGCTTTCTCCCACTGGGCCTTGCGCTTATTCTGAACTTTGTCGAGACAGGCCAAGTATTTCATGTTTCCATGGGTTAGCATCGACCGGAAAACTCGGGCGTTGGGATCCATGAATTTTAGGTTGAGAATGCCATCTTTTTGGAAACAGGAGGAATGGCAGGATTAAAACAAGGGAAAAACTCTTCAATATGTTTTGGGTGTGTTTTGTTACTGGGATACGACCCTAGGAAGGCTAGAAGGTTGTCGTCCACCACAAATGGTATCATCATTTGATGCTGCCAGTTTTCCACCGATGCTTTATCAAAAGATGGTGGTTGAGGGACGGTGGTTAAGATTTTTTCATCAGTGAGAGTGAAGGTAATGAGGTTATTACCGGTGACTGGAATAACAGAAGCCATGGGTGTAGTAGAAGCTGAGAAGTGGAAAAAAGGGAGAGTTTGGAGAAACGCAGGAAAGGTAAAAATGGCAGAAAGGTGAAATTTTTTCTTTCAGTAAACGCAAAGTGAAGAAGAACGAATGAATGGTAAAACCTATATTTATACACACCAAAAGATTAAAAGTCGTGGGGACAGGTGGCATTCGACAGCGGCGTTACGACCTTCCACTTCACTGTAGCGGGAAAAGTTAATGGGGGAAGTTGAAGAGCCCATCACCTAGGAAATAACCAAAATCATAGCAATGATGAAAGGGTTTCTGGGAATTTGTAGCGCCAGTAAAAGTTATCATCATGACGTGTGATGTCAGAAAACGTGACATAAAGGCGAAATTTGGTGGAATACAAAATGCCAGTTTCTCGATCGAAGAAGTCTCAGTCGAAGCTGGCCTTTTAAGGGGCAATCTGTTGGCTGGAAAATTTCGACCAAGGATACAAGAAGTGTGGTCAACAAAGAGTGGTGCGGAAGGACATGACGGAGCAACCTCGACAGCAGACCCTTCGGAGAGGGCGTTGAGGTAAACTCGACGGAAGAGGATCCCAGTCAAAGTCGAAGGAATCCTAAGGATCTCAGGCACACGAACAAGCTTGGAGCCAATAAAGGCATGGGGAGTTACCAAGATAGTGGGTGAACATGGGGGATACGTGGCAGCATAATGATTATGGATGCAGAAGAACAACCATCATTTTTTGCCTATTTAAGGAGGTGTCATTTTCAATTTTAGAGGTCACATTTTGTTGCATTAGGAGAATACACTCAAAGTACCAGTGTTAGAGAAATGAGTCAAAAATCTGCAGAATGTATGCATGCATCCACTTGTATTTTTTTCATTAAGCAAATTACTTTACAAATTTTTCTTTTCTTTTGTTGTTGTTTTTTCCCTTTTTGTTGTACTTTCATTTTCATTACCTTTAACGCAACTGTTCATCTACTTTTCGTTCAAACCAAAAAACTGAAACGTCAACATACATTTAACACATAGTCTAGGATCCTTGTAGCTGATCCTGCACGTAAACTTCAATAAGAGGCTAGCGGTTGTTCGCCGAAAATCCCCCGCGAACAGGAACCTGTTCAAAATATAAACAGCAGTCGAAACAACTTCACCCCATAAGGACTTTGGCAAATTCTTCTGCTTCAACGTGCATCCTGCCATGTCCATTATGGTCTTGTTTTTTCTTTTTTCTATTCCATTATGTTGAGGAGTATAAGGAGTAGTTACTTCATGATCAACACCATGTTTTACACATAATGCTTCAAATATCTTGGATGTGTATTCACCACCTCCATCTGTTCGCAGAACTTTGATCTTCTTCTCACTTTGGTTTTTGACAAGCATCTTGAATCTCTTAAAGATTTCAAATACTTCGTCCTTTCATTTGATCACATAGATCCAGAGCTTTCGACTGTAATCATCGACAAATGAGACGAAATACCTGTTTCCACCATTGGTATGTTCTTCAATAGGACCACATACACCTGAATGTACAACTTCGAGTATGCAGGATGATCTCATTAACATAGTTGAAACGAAAGACTTCCTGGACTAATTTCTGACTAGACAGCCTTCACAAAGTTTGTCAGGCATCTTAAGACTTGGTATACCAGTTACCATATCTTGAGTGATCAGCTTATTGAGCAACCTAGAGTTTAGATGACCAAACCTCAGATGCCACAACCAACTATTCTTGTGGTCGATAACTGTTTTCAGGCATTGTACCTCAGTCGAACTAATCATGGTCTTAAATCTCCTATTCTTCGACATAGGAGATTTCAAGACCAAGTTATTATGGATGTCGAAAATTTCTAAGGCTCCATCTTTCATAACCACTGAGAACCCTTTTTTGACCAGTTGTTCAACACTAAGCAGATTGCACTTTATTCCGGGGACATATAGTACATTTTTGATAAAGGCTTTTGCTCCATTACTCCTTTGAATAACTATGTTTCCATTACCTTCTGCTTCCAATATGCTATTATCAACAAGTTTGACCTTGCTCTTCTTCGACTTGTTGAAATCTACTAACCATACTTTTCGACCAGTCATGTGATTCGAGTAGCATGAGTCGAGGAACCAGATCTTAGATTCAACATGGTTATCTACAACTGCATCCATAACCACCATATCATCAGAATCATCTTAATTTTGACGTGCAAGATTCGCTCCTTCGTCCTTGCCTTTTGCCGATCCCTTATCTTTCTTGTACCAACAATGGTTGGCCAAGTGACCCCATTTTTTACAGTTATAGCATTGCACACCTTTTTTCTTTCTCTACTTTTTCTTTCTGATAGGAATTTCCTTCTCATCTTTTCGAGGATTCAGAGGCTTTATCATCAACCTTATTCTTGTGAGGATTTGACCAAGATTTGTTGCCTTGAGTCTTGTCAATTTTTTGTTTGAACTTGTTGGGACCACCATTGATTCGCTGTCGCACACAGGTCAAAAACGAGTTTTACAAAAATGTAGTAACGGGAAGCGACACTCGGATGTCGTATCACAAGGATTCTTGTTGAGAATTTAACCAACTAAAGAAAAGGTTTATGGGGGGTTTTGATTTTGATTTAGAAAAAAATAATGAAAATAAGTGATTATAAAAAAGTGATTATAAAAAAGTGATTATCAAAATAAGCTGAAACGGTTAATCTTCTGTTTTAGTTTCCCAACTTATCATCGATCCAAATAATTCCCAATTCCTAAGCATATTCTATCCCCTTTTCGATTATAATAACAATCAAACAAGCACAATTGATATTATACGATACATATTCCTAATTTTCGAATAAAGCAAACAAATGAGATATAGTAACCGTGAATTAAGCAAACACGAGAAACATGCGCAGATTAAGCAAACGCGACTAAAATATAAGGACATGCAATCATCGAAACAAATCAATCAACCCTAAGATAATTTGAATTAAGCAAAAAAAATATCACAGAGAAGAATTGAAAGGAAATGGATTTTATTGGAAATTAAAAGAACCTCAAAGTGTCGGCGGAAACCGATTACAGCAGATTAATCCGAAGAAGTTAGTTCTCCATAAGTTTCGTACAAAAGTAAAAAGCAAAGATGTGAATAGTGAAAAGAAGGTTATATTACTGTAGAGCAGCTCAAATCCTTATAAACAAAATAAGTGAAATTCTGGTATCAGATGTGTGATGTTAAGTGTGATGTCACAACAACACAATCTGCTATATGAACAAGGTAAAAGCAACAGTAAATAACACACAGAATTGTTCGCCCAGTTCGGTCTAACTACCTACGTCTGGGGGCTACCAAGCCAGGGAGGAAATTCACTATTAGTAGTATCAAATTATAGACTCAACAATCCCAGTTGACATCTACCTAACTTAATCACTACCCAATGACACTTCTACCTAAGTAACCACTTAGGTATGAGAAACCACTCACTCCCTAATTCACCACAGTGATACAATCCAATGATTACACACTAACCACCCAAATTGATTCTGCTTCACAACTTTGATCAAGAACAACACACTCTTGCTTAAAAGCTCTAGAGTGAATACACTTACAACTCAAAATAGTAACACCAATTCCAACATGAATGGTTTACAAAAACACACACGAAAACTCAAATTGACTCCCAGTCTATGCTATCTGTCTTCGTCATCTTCCAATAAGGGTTGAGGCTGCTTTTATACCCTTCTGACTTGGGCTTGGATCTCTTCCAAAAATATCTGATATTAAAATAAATTTGATCTTCAAATCTTTTTAAAATCTCTCCAAATCAGCCCTAATGTTGGTTACAGAATCTGCTCCATAATCTGCAAATATATCTGATTGGAAATCTCTTCTCCAAGATATTCGCATCCAATCACTCTAACAGATCTCCTCAAAACTCACTAACACGCACAGCCCTAAAACATCAGAAACTGATGTTCTGGTGTTCTGATATAGTGATGTCAAGACATCACTTATAACATCAGCATATAAAACTTCAACCCTGCAACAGCTAATGTTAGGAACCAATGTTATGACATCAGACATATGACATCAACATTGTTCAACTTTGTTTTACCAAAATTCCAGCCAATACAAGAACTAACAATCTCCCCCTTTGGGTAATTTTGGCTAAAACAAACTCTGCCATCATCATAGGTACCTGCAGCAGAAAAAACTTCAAAAGAAACTTCAACCCAGCAGCAATCACATAACAAGCTGCACAAAGCCAAACTCCCCCTCAAGGCAAGAAGAAGCATACCAGCTGTTCAATCATGCACACTCCCCCTCAAGCCTAGAGCCACACCAGGCAACTAGGCAACACATAGGCTAACATACCTTCTCCCCCTTTTTAGCCATAATTGGCCAACTATCAACAAGTTAAACCTTAACATTCTACTACAGTTAGTCCTACTAGCTCTCCTTGTCAGTCTAAAGTCAGCACCGCAAGACAAGACAAATCATAGAACAAAACCAAGATAATCATAAAAGTACCATTATCCAAGATACACACCATGCACACAATGTACAGAAACAAAATCTATAAACTACCAAAGCAATAAATAGCAAAACAATAAACAGCAAAAGCAACACTTCAATCTTTACTAGCATCAAAACCATCTGCATCATTCTCCTCTCCTTCCTATAAACCTGAATCTTCAGTGTTGGCACTCACATCATCTTCACCCTGTTCCAAAGATTTAATCATCTGCTTAATTCTCAACTTCCTAGTAGTGCTAGTACTGATAACCACATCAAGATCCTTGCATGTTGCCTTCAATTCTTCAATCAACTCAGCTTTAGTACTGGCCTTTTTAACACCAGAACTTGATGTTACAACAATGTCTGGAACATGATTCCCAACAAACAGCTTGGGATGCAAGGATAGAGCTGACTCCCTCTTACATGCTACATCTGAACTGGTTAGAATTCCAAGATGTTGATCTAAGATCATTTCACAGACAAGGGAAGGGAATGCTATAGGCATCTTGATAGCATTAGTGGCACCATGCTTCACAACTTGCTCAAATATGTAATTCCCATAATTGAACTTGACCTTTTTCCCAACAGCATAAATAAACCTTCCTAATCCCACAGCTATGGTGGTTTTGTGATTAGTAGGCACCCAGTTAGCAGCTCCAATTCTGTGCAAAATAGCATACTTGATACTGAGTTTGCTAGCTGTCAATTTACCTTTCAGTGGCCAAACCTTCACCTGAGTGGCTGTGATCTCTTTACACACATCATTATCAGTCACTTCCAGTTCACAACCCTCTTGATCATCTCTTCCCAGATACTTATTGATGGTACTAGGAGAGAAATTAATGCACTTACCTCTAACAAACACCTTCATGAAGTCCACACTTCTTTTATCAGCAATGTCTATGGGAATGTTAACAACAAATTCCTTAACAAGTCCACCATAGCACTTAGAGAATTTTGTCACAGTCTTCAACAGTCCAGTAGCATGAATGAGCTCCATAATTTCTTTCATCTCCAATGCATCTTTACCCAGCTCTCTTTCCAAAGCTAATCTCCTTTGGCACACAAATTTCCACATAGAAGCACTGCTAGCATAACGAAAAGATATGTTGTCCACTGGCACTTCAGGAACCTTATCAGAAATTCTCTTCAAAATGGACTTTCTGACAGGGATGATGTCTTGAACATCTTCCTCAACATCATACTCAGATTCAGATTCTTCTCTAACCTTCCTCTTTTTGGAGGACACAGCAACCTTGCTCCAAGATTTAGTTGGACAAACAACAGATGTCTTTTTCTTCTTGCCTTCAGCTGTCATCTTAGGAGAAGATTCCACAGTCTTTCCTTTTCTTATCTTCAATCTATTGGCAATCCCAGGATCAACATTACCAATTACTTCATTATCAGATAAGTCAACAACATCCACCACATCAGCATTCTTCTTCCCTTTGGGACTAGGAGTAACACCCCTAGCAGGTGATATTTCAACATCATGTTCAACATCAACTTCATCTTCAATATGAGTACCCCTTTCTCCATCTGCTTCAGCTTCACCTTCATCTTCAATCTCAGCATCTTCAATGATTGACACAGCTAATCTATGAATATTTGTTTCAGAAGTCTCAATGTCACCCTTTTCTCTAACAGATTCAGCAGGCCTTTGACTCAGAGGTCTAGATATTCCCTTCACAGGAATCCCTTTCTCAAATATTTTTGTGACAATCTGATCAATGCTCTTGTCCACATCTACCCTTTCTTCAACAGCTTGAGGAAGAGGGGTGGTAGTCCTGGGAGTAGGTTTGTCTCCAAACAACACACTAGTGACAAAGGCCCTACTTTCGCTATCATCAAATTTACTACCCGCAGATTGATTAGAAGTATTACCTTTTGATCATCTCTTGGGTTGATACTTCTCAGGTCTTGTCTTTACTGAAGCTGGAATCATAGAGATAGGAGCAATGTCCATAGCTTCATCCACAGATACTTCTTCTGTCGAAACCCTAGAATTTGCATGAGTGGAACTTTTGGACGCAACCTTCTTAGATGGAGATGACTCTTGTTTAGACATCGTTTCTGTGCAACAACTGAACACCAAAAGTGTTTTGAACTTCCTGTTCTTAGGGGGGAAGATGAACGGACTTGGAGTGTAGAGATTGAAGAAGTGTGTGAGAGTGATAATAAGGAATGATAGCCTAAGGTAAGGGGACTGCTTTTGTTGGTCACTTAAAGGCCAATAAATGTATTTTCCCCACTAAAACAAATTTCCTTTTAAATTTTTGAAATTTAATAAATGCACACCATAATTCATTAACCTTTGAATCATTTTCCAATTGCCTAAAATTCTACTTCACACTTCACAAATTTCAGCACACATACCTTTAGGAGAATCATCATTACCTTTCATACCTGAATGACCAACCTCTACAACCTTAGTTTCTTCAATATTTCCTCTGAATAATTGCATAACACTAGGTTGTTTGGTGATCCTTCTAATGTCACATTCAGATGTCATAATATCATCCTTGACATTACATGATAAGCTGGACTCTTGAGGAACCTATAAATAACAGTTATCTATGGATCTAACTCCCCTCATAATGATTTCACTCTTCTCATTAGTCACTAAACATTCATCTTTAGTGTAGCTAACCTTGAATCCTTCATCACATAACTGACTAATGCTAATCAAATTAGCAGTCAATCCTTTGACCAGAAGAACACTTTCAAGACTAGGTCCAGCCTCACAATTCAATCTTCCAATTCCTTTAACTTCCCCTTTTTCTCCATTACCAAAAGTTACATCCTTTGTGGAGTAAGTCCTGATATCTACCAACTGATTCTTGAAACCAGTCATATGCATTGAGCAACCACTGTCAAAATACCAGCCATCCATAGCTGGGGTCCTAACTGATGAGTGAGCCAATAGACATGTGACACCAGCTTTAGGAATCCATTATTTAACAGTCTGAGGCCTGTCCTGCTTCTGTCTAGGGTGAGGAACAGGCTTGAGATAACCATGCAGTTTAAAGCAAGAAGATTGTATATGGCCAACTCTACCACAATAGTGACATCTTACTCTTTGAATCTCTTCTCTGAAGTGAGTGAAATGTCTCCCCTCTTGATGATGATTTCTGTCATAATGCTGAGGCTGCCATCTGTCAAAATATTGTTGTAGTCTTCTCCCATAACTAGGCTGTCTTCTGTAGTGCTTAGGCTGTCTTTTACCATGATGGTGTGGCCTTCTTCTGCCATCACCATGACCATGAGGCACAACATTATTAGGTCCAAACCCATACATTTTCCATTGATGTTGAGACATTGGATGGAACATGTTATGTTTGAAATTTTAATCCTGCATGCTCCTATGGTATTGGGGAGGCATATACTATCTAGCTCCAGAAAACTGAGGCTTTCCTTGGGGTTGAGACAAACTTCTAAGGAACATGACCATAGCCCTTTCCATTATTTTGTTGCCTAAGGTGAGGGACATCCTTCTTAACTCTAGAACCATGCCCTTTTTCATGCTGAAGAGGAATGTTTTGTTTAACCCTAGAAGAACTATCCTCTGCAGATATCTTCTTCTCACCCTCATATCCTAGACCAGTCTTATCACTTGCACCTTTTCCAGCTTCAAGTATTTTATCCAGAGTGTCAGTTCCACTGTTTAACATTCTGATGGATTTTGACATTTGATCAAGCTGGGATTTTAACAACAAAACTTCATTCTTAAGTTCAACTTTCTCAGTCTCAAGCTGCACAATAATCTTCTTCTGCTTCTCCCCTTCTTGAAGGACCTGTTCACTTTTCAGACACAACTCTTGATAAGAGGATGCCAGCTCTTCAAAGGTCAATTCATCATCACTAGACTCTCCATCAGAGGCACATAGTCCAGTCAATGCCTTAACATGCTTGGCATTTTCTTCTTCACTTTCACTATCTGTATCAGACCAGGAAACAGATAACCCCTTTTTCTACTTTTTGAGGTATGTAGGGCATTCTTTCTTGACATGACTATAACCTTCACACTCATAGCATTGAAATCCTTTGTCATGATTGGATTTTTCTTCATCTCTTGTTTTCTTCACTTGATCACTAGACCTGTTATTGTTAGATGTGATGTTCTTAACATTAGGTCTATAGTTTCTATCCATCCTCTTTAACACCTTATTAAACTGTCTCCCAAGCATCACAACAACATTTGATAGTTCCTCCTGAGTTTCAAAATTACACTCCTTCTTACCATCTTCAGTATTGGACACCAAAGCTATACTTTTGGTCTTCTTTTCAGACTCCTCATTCAATCCCAACTCAAAGGTTTGAAGAGAACCAATCAACTTATCAACCCTCATCTTGCTGATGTCTTGGGCTTCTTCTATAGCTGTCACCTTCATTTTATATCTCTGGGGAAGAGATCTAAGAATTTTCCTCACCAGCTTCTCTTCAGTCATCCTCTCTCCTAGGGCACTAGAAGCATTTGACAGCTCCAGGATGTTCATGTGGAAATCATGGATAGTCTCATCTTCCTTCATTTTCAGATTTTCAAACTTTGTTGTCAAAAGTTGAAGTCTTGACATCTTGACTTTGGAGGTTCCTTCATGAGTAGTCTTCAAGATATCCCATGCTTCCTTAGCTACTTCACAAGTGTTGACCAACCTGAAGATGTTCTTATCAACACCATTGAATATGGCATTCAAGGCTTTAGAATTCCCAAGGGCAAGCTCATTTTCTTCCTTGGTCCATTCTTCTTCAGGTTTCAGTTTTGAGCTACCCTTTACTTCCTTTCCATTCTCATCCTTATCCACAATAACATGATGTTTCCATTCTTTCACAATAGCCTTCCAAGCCCTGCTGTCTAATGACTTCAAGAAGGTAACCATCCTTGGTTTCCAATAGTCATAATTAGAGCCATCTAGAATAGGGGGTCTATTCACAAATCCACCAGTCTCCTTGTCCATTGTACCAGAAAGTATCATCCCTAGATCTCACCCAGATGCAAAGCAGGATGCCTGCTCTGATACCAATTGAAATTCTGGTATCAGATGTGAGATGTTAAGTGTGATGTCACAACAACACAATCTGCTATATGAACAAGGTAAAAGCAACAGTAAATAACACAAAGAATTGTTCACCCAGTTCGGTCTAACTACCTACGTCTGGGGGCTACCAAGCCAGGGAGGAAATTCACTATTAGTAGTATCAAATTATAGACTCAACAATCCCAGTTGACATCTACCTAACTTAATCACTACCCAATGACACTTCTACCTAAGAAACCACTTAGGTATGAGAAACCACTCACTCCCTAATTCACCACAGTGATACAATCCAATGATTACACACTAACCACCCAACTTGATTCTGCTTCACAACTTTGATCAAGAACAACACACTCTTGCTTAAAAGCTCTAGAGTGAATACACTTACAACTCAAAATAGTAACACCAATTCCAATATGAATGGTTTACAAAAACACACACGAAAACTCAAATTGACTCTCAGTCTATGCTATCTGTCTTCGTCATCTTCCAATAAGGGTTGAGGCTGCTTTTATACCCTTCTGACTTGGGCTTGGATCTCTTCCAAAAATATCTGATATTAAAACAAATTTGATCTTCAAATCTTTTTAAAATCTCTCCAAATCAACCCTAATGTTGGTTATAGAATCTGCTCCATAATCTGCAAATATATCTGATTGGAAATCTCTTCTCCAAGATATTCGCATCCAATCACTCTAACAGATCTCCTCAAAACTCACTAACACGCGCAGCCCTAAAACATCACAAACTGATGTTCTGATGTTCTGATATAGTGATGTCAAGACATCACTTATAACATCAGCATATAAAACTTCAACCCTGCAACAGCTAATGTTAGGAACCAATGTTATGACATCAGACATATGACATCAACATTGTTCAACTTTGTTTTACCAAAATTCCAGCCAATACAAGAACTAACAATAAGGTTTTTCACTACTAACTCAAATTGGGTCGGAAACATAACCCAGGCCCATAAAACGACTCGAAACAAATTATTTTATAAACTCATAATTCGGGTTCTGACTTCAACGACTTATTTGACCATCTTTCGCTCCAAAACAGCTTCTGCGTAAAGCATGAAAGTTGTAGGTCTCTGTCTTAGCTTTCCGTTGACTAGTAGAAAGCGCGGAACGACATCCCGTAGCCCAAGTTATGACCTGTGCAGTGAAAGGTATCAAATAAGTGTTAATGCTGAAAAATAAGTTGCGAAAATAAAATAAAGGTAAAAACAAACTTAAATATGAAAACACATTAAAATAGTAAAAACACTCAAATAAACTGTAGGAATGCCTAAGGTCAAACATAAGAGAATGTGCATTAAAATGCACTGATCAAATTCCCCCACACTTGAACTTTTGCACTCCGAGCAAAATAGAAATCAAAACTCAAGAAACACAACAGCATTCAGATACTTATTCTAGGCTACAAACTCTTCTTTGGTTAAGATAGCATCGATAGGTACTAATCTTGCACACTAAGGATATCATAAGAAAACTAATCCGCAATTGTGTAGTCATAAGCCTCCCTCCTATACAAACCAATCTGAATCATGTTATTATGTCTAAGCCTAACTTACTCATCCTCCTTTTTGCTCTCTTTCATTCTAATGCAATCACATTAAGCCCGTTATCTATTCATACACATGGTAAATAAGCCTGTTAGTGACTATGATCCATATCTTGTCAATATTTTAAAGTTACTTTAGCAACAACAATTTTTTTCTTGAAGGTTTCACAACCGTTAGCCTAAGTGTCTGGGTGAGGGTCACCTAACTTAAAAGGCAGATTCCTTTTCAGATTTCTTTCTTATTAAGCACGAGATCATTCACTTATTTGCACCAGCTTAAATACTTAGTGTGTGATTTTTAGATGGTGCTGATTGCTAGATAAACTACTTAAGAGCTATTAAAGAATAAGAACTCAAGGTTATGTCATAACAAGTATTTAAATCGATTTTCATATTCGGGAGACTTAAGATGTTAAAACGGTACCGATCTTATAAATTTTTCCCAAGTCTCCACAATCTAACCTCAAATTAATCTATAGCCTAAAACTTTCAAAAAAATGCAATTTTTTTTATTTATTTTTCACTTAAAGAAACAAAAACAAAACAAAACAAAATAAATAACAAAAATAGAAAACAAAAATAAAACGAATAAACTAAATGATTCCCTCCCCCACACTTAAAACATGCATTGTCCTCAATGAAAGGACATAACTGCTAAATAAGAGTGAGAGAAAGAAAGGAAAGAACACACCCGAGCAGTCAAGGAGGATAGGTGATCACATAAGCAGCCTTTCCTAAAGAGAGCTCTTCTACAGTCTCTTCTTCCAAAGTGGAGATCTCATAGAGTAGCTTTGGGTAGCATCCATTAATCTTGAAATTTTTATTAGTGCCTTCGCCTTTTATTCCAGGATCAAAGAAGAATCTTTGATAAGTAAAAGTGTTGAATGGGCACGTGATAATGATCCCCTTTTCTACAACATCAAGAATCAAAGGATTAAGGGGCTGCCTCACTACTTTTGTTCCATTTGCAATTGGGATCCTATGCATACTCATGGATGAGCTAATATCACAAGTGTCAACCAAGGTCCATCCAATTCCCTTCTTATGTTTCTTCAAAACCTGCAAAAGCTTATTTTCTTGATCAAAATCAAGGTTAGAAGAAATTATAATTGGTAGCTTTTCATTCCTCTCTAAATAGACATAAGTCAGATTGTTAGGAAGAGGTTTAAGCTCTAAGGAACGAGATTGTTCAATGGACGGAATGGTTGGGGTAGCAGGGATGTCAAGAGCTTCATCTACATGAACAACTTCATTTGCAACCTCATCTGCAGTAAGAATATCAACTTGCAAGGCAACCTCAATTTCAGCACAAACAGAGCAAATTTTAGTGTCAGTACAAACATCACAAGAGTAAACATCATCAAAATCAGACAATGATGGAAAATCAGTTGCAAACAAATCAGTACAAGTATCATCAACAGTTTCAGAAGACAACTCTATTTGAAAAATAGAATGCTCTTCCAAAGGCTGTTGGTTTGATCCTTGAGCTTGCTGCATGGCATTCATTGAAGTGACAAGTTGTCCACTCTGTATTTCCAAAGTCTGAAAATTAGAATATATTTGTTGTTGAAACTTGATATTATTTGTAGCCATTTGGTTGACAAGGTCCTCTAGTGAAGGTTCGGAAGGTGCAGAGCACACAACTTCTAATTCCTTCATATGCTTATGTGGATCCTCACCTGCAAGACCATTAAACCTTGGCAACAAGTGTATTAATCCATATTTGAATTCAAAAGGTACAACAACATCAGGATATTCAATACATAAAGCATTATAATTCACAAGTGCAGCTAGTTCTCTCAGAGTCATTTGATCAGCCATGATATGATTATCAATTTCAACACAGAATCAAATAAAATCACTACAGATTTAAAAAGAATGGAAAATAAGAAAAGTGATTAAAATAAAATCTAAAAAACATAAAAATAACGCACAAAATCTAATTAAATCAAATAAAGATCGCACAATTTTTTTCAATTTTTTTTTGAAAATATGAAAATAGAAAATAAATAAATAAAATAGAAAAATGCAGAATTTGCGATTTTGAGGGTCGAAATCTTTTAGAATTTTATCCTAAATGAGTAATGTTCGTCGATTTTTTAGTGGTTTTTTGGAAAAAAATCGGAGAAAATCAAAACAGTAGCTTCCAAACGTACCTGTTAGGTTGACACGCTTACCACTGCACTGCAACCCTGAAAATCAACAAGCAAAAACAAAAACTAAAAAACAAAAAACTAAAAACAAAAAATCTAACAAAACTATAAACTAAAATTCTAAAATTGGTTAAAATCAACAAGAATCTCCGGCAACGACGCCAATTTGATCCGCTGTCGCACACGAGTCAAAAACGAGTTTTAGAAAAATGTAGTAACGGGAAGCGACACTCGGATGTCGTATCACAAGGATTCTTGTTGAGAATTTAACCAACTAAAGAAAACGTTTATGGGGGGTTTTGATTTTGATTTAGAAAAAAATAATGAAAATAAGTGATTATAAAAAAGTGATTATCAAAATAAGCTGAAACGGTTAATCTGCTGTTTTAATTTCCCAACTTATCATCGATCCAAATAATTCCCAATTCCTAAGCGGATTCTATCCCCTTTTCGATTATAATAACAATCAAACAAGCGCAATTGATATTATACGATACATATTCCTAATTTCCGAATTAAGCAAACGGATGAGATATAGTAACCGTGAATTAAGCAAACACGAGAAACATGTGCGGATTAAGCAAATGCGATTAAAATATAAGGACATGCAATCATCGAAACAAATCAATCAACCCTAAGATAAATTGAATTAAGCAAACAAAATATCACATAGAAGAATTGAAAGGAAATGGATTTTATTGGAAATTAAAATAACCTCAAAGTGTCGGCGGAAACCGATTACAGCAGATTAATCCGAAGAAGTTAGTTCTCCATAAGTTTCGTACAAAAGTAAAAAGCAAAGATGTGAATAGTGAAAAGAAGGTTCTGTTACTGTAGATCAGCTCAAATCCTTATAAACAAAATAAGTTTTTTCACTACTAACTCAAATTGGGCTGGAAACATAACCCAGACCCATAAAACGACTCGAAACAAATTATTTTCTAAACTCAGAATTCGGGTTATGGCTTCAAAGACTTATTTGACCATCTTTCACTCCGAATTAGCTTTTGCGTAAAACATGAAAGTTGTAGGTTTCTGTCTTATCTTTTCGTCGACAGGTAGAACGCGCGGAACGGCATCCCGTAGGCCAAGTTATGACCTGCGCAGTGAAAGGTATCAAATAAGTGTTAATGCTGAAAAATAAGCTGCGAAAATAAAATAAAGGTAAAAACAAACTTAAATATGAAAAAACATTAAAATAGTAAAAACACTCAAATAAACTGTAGGAATGCCTAAGTACAAACATAAGAGAATGTACATTAAAATGCACTGATCAACCAGTCTTTTTCCATGACTGAGCCTATAGTGCTTGTATCGAGTCTTGAACTCATTTCCTTCCGACAATCCTAATCTCATGCGCCTCCAACAAACCAATCAAATCTTCCAATTTTAGGGTTTCAAGATTGTTGGATTCTTGAATAGCTACGATAACGTGATCAAAGTGAGAGGTCAACGTACGTATTACCTTCTCAACTATCATCTTATCAGTTAGGGTTTCACCACAACCCTTCATGAGATGGACGAGTTTCTGCACCTTTGACACATAGCCTACAATCTTTTCGTCTTATCCCATTGACAACAATTCATATTGTCATCACAAAGTTTACAACTTGACAACCTTGACTTTCTCGCCTCCTTCATAGTAGTTGACAAGAATATCTCATGCCTCCTTCGTCAATTCTACATGAGCGATTATGTCGAAATTAGCCGCATCAACCGCCGATTAGATGTAAAACACTGCATTGCAATCCTTCTTCTTGGCATCCTTGTGAACGATTCTCTGTGCGTCGATTGCATCTTCACCAAGCGTAGGAACACCATTAGTAACCACTTCTAGGGTTTCATGAAAGCCAAATAGAGATTGCATTTGGTTTCTCCATCGAAGCCAATTCTTGTCGTCAAGAGTTGGAATGGAGTTTGGTAAATTTCTGTTACCATTCATCTTTGCAACGATTGATCAACAACAACCCATGATCCCAGAAATATGATCTCTAACGTGTGATTCTTGAAAACACGATCAAGAATCTAACTGGAGCTCTAGATACCAATTTGTTAGTGCGTGAGGCACTTTTAGTGAGGAGAGAAAAAGAGAGAATAAGAAAATAAGGATTTATATTAAAGGGCTTCTTAATACACCACCCAAATTTCTTAGGCACCACACGAAATTTCTTTTTTGCCCCTTGATTCCGGATGTGCACATCCGGACGCACCAATTTTTTAAAAAACGTTGATGCGTTCCGGATATGCATATCCGAAAAACTACCTAATCTGCAGATCCAGAACAATGGTTTATTAATTCGCGCCAGACCTTCTTCCTCCCCCTCATTCTTCACATTTTCATATTTCAAACACCAAACTCTCTCAAACTCTCAAATTCTCAATCCCACAAATCTAGACTTTTTTCACTCGAGTTCGGCGCAGAGCAACTTCTACAACGATCAAGACACTCCAAATCCTCTGTATCTCAATTTAATCGGTAAGTTTTCGAATTTTAGAGTTTCAGAGTTATTTTCGAGTAATCGATTTAGAGTAGACATTTAGGTGTAGAAATTGTTAGGTAGTATGAATAACATAGGTTAGAGACAATGTAGGTATTGTTTGCTGCTTCAAACGGACGATCAGGGCATTATAATGCCCTTTTCCATGGTACAGTAGCCATGGCTGCTATTTTTGAACTTGAAAATACGTACCGGATGTGCAGATCCGGAAGGATTTTAACGTTAAATATTCTGAGTGCTTCCAGATGTGCAAATCCGTAAGCACCCAACGTTAAATATTCTGCGTACTTCCGGATGTGCAAATCCGGAAGACACTTGGTTTTTTTTTTTTTTGTTTGTTTTTTTTTTTAAATTATTTTTAAAAAATTCTAATTTATTTATTACGCTTTGCAGATTACATGGCTGACAGAGACGATCATATCATACATGGACGGACAGCTCAGCATGCATCTGTCCGATGTGAGCGGACGTAGTCTACAGCCGAGGCTTCCGGCGCAGAGGCAGCTGTTTGTGGACACCAGCGCCACTTACGTTGATATCGTTTACCTCAGGTACCTTTTGGATCCCACAGAGATCCATGGGTACAACTGGGGGGTGGCTACGCTGGCATTCACCTATTCTAGGCTCTCAGATGGTTGCCGCTGGGCAGCCAAGACTGTGGCAGGCAGCTGTACACTATACGTGGTAACAATCTTATATTCTAAGTCTTCTTTCTCATTTATTTTCTTTCTATATTCATTATAATGTTTGACACCGATGTTATGTTTTCCATTTCAGGCGTGGATATTACAGCACTTTCCCAAGATTACTGGTTGGGGGAGTGTCGAGGGGTACACTGAGGATATGTCGCGTGCTGCTGCATTTCTCCTGCTCAGAGAGAACCAGGCGCCCGACCCCCTACAGAGTTTATCTTGATCGGATGGCTGCTGAGGACATTTTTTATGACGTCTATGCCGATCACCGTGTGACGCGCCCGTTCGATGAGGTTTCGCTGTTCTCAGGATGGTTGGCATGCAGTTCGACCATTACTGCTCGATACCTGCCGGAGTGCGTCTTGCGTCAGTTCGGTTACACGCAGACGATCCCCAGGATGCCTCATGAGTCTGCTCCTCTAGGCTTGACTCGCGTGCAGATAGATGAGTTATATGCTGACTTCTAGTCCCACTTGGTACCGGAAGAGGCTCGAGCGACCAGAGCGCCGAGAGACTGGAGCGTTGCGGTCGGGTACATCATGTGGTTCTATACCGTCTCACACCCATGCATGGTGCCCACTGCTGAGGGATCGCCACCGAGACATGCTCATCAGGAGATATTAGAGGAGCGGCAGTCTCAGTTGGACCATACTCAGGATGTCCTACCTCGCTATCGTGAGATAGAGGAGATAGCGCGGCAGACCATTGCGGACGGTCACCTCCCTGAGGGCTCTAGTGGAAGACTTGTCGTTGATAGGATTATTAAGATTGCTCGGGGGGGCAATTCAGTACCGCAGACATCGAGCCAGGACGGCGGGTAGGCGCAGAGGAGCAGGGGAGGTAGGACAGATCCTTCGCCATACACAGTAGTTTTTTGTTTGATGTATTCTATTTTTATTACATTTATGTACTGTATTTTGGCATAAGTATTATTATGTATATATATTATTTTATTTTATATATGGATGTTTTCGAATGTATATTACGTTGCGACGATATATTAACATATGCGACCAACCAACAAAATTGATTTAAAAAAATAAATAAAGTTCTGCTATTTTCTGGATCTGCAGATCAGGAGTTTTTCTGGATTTGCACATCCGGAACACATCAACGTTTTTTAAAAAAATTGGTGCGTCCGGATGTGCACATCCGGAATCAGGAGGCAAAAACGAAAATTCGCGTGGTGCCTAAAAAACATGCGTGTTGACGGAATAAAACTGAACTACAAAATATTTTTTTATATATACCTAAGTGATTTGACTACTAAGTTAAATAACAAACTAAATAACTAACCCTAAATCATAATTAACTTTAGACTTGGACTACACAATTCAAATTAGATTATATCTAATATCTCAACAATTCAACCATGTCAAGGGTAAGCATGACTATGAGTTGATTCCTTTAAGTCATTTTTGAATTGAGAAATTAAAAAAAAAAAAAAGATAGAAGTGGATTTCCTAAAACATTAACAATATTGCAGCTTTTGATCATAAGAATAATCATTAAGCAAGAATATTGTTATAGTGATAGAAACAACAAAATGATACACAATTTTGGAGCAAAGATAAACAAATAAGTCTCGTGAGAAATACAAATCACGTACTTTAGTGTAGCTTGAGCATTTCACCGGTAACTCTATCATTAGTGGCATCTCGATGAGGAAGTCGAAGATTGAAATTTTTTTGGAAAATAAGCTACAGAATATATATATAAAAAAAAAGAATAAGTATTTGAGATATAGTTAGACGAAGATTAAAAGTTAGTATTATGTGGATATGTAATTAGTTACTAGTTTGTTAATGCATATAAATGGCTTGATGTAATCCCTTTTTACTCATTCAATCAAATAGCAATTCCATTGTTCTAACAAATCTCTCTTATGTACGATGCCTACTAAAAATAAACATGTCTAATTCAATTTAAATAAGAGTGCAAGAAAACATAACTACCTTATCTTTTATGTTTTTTAAAACTTAAATAGTCAAGTGGTATCGGTAAATTAGTGAATTTTTAATTTTTTTTGTTTGAATATTTATATTTCATTTTTTTGTTGTCTGGACTAACAATGTACACGTGACAATGTCGATGTGGTATGGATTATCAACAACATAGTTCTTAGCCACTAAATTATTCAACTTAGTTGTTTATTTCATTGCAATAAATTTATATATTACATGAAATATGTACTATTTAATATTTCTTGATTTTATTAATATTTAATCTTTCAACTATTAATATTTAATACTTCAACATTTAATATTTCAACTATTAGTTTATCAAATATTTAATATTTCAACTATTAGTTTATCAAATATTTAATATTTTAACTATAAATTTTTAATATTTCAACTATTAATTTATCAAATATTTAATATTTCAACTATTTATATTTAATATTTCAACTATTAATATTTAATATTTCAATTATTAATACTTATATTAATTAGTTATAAATAATTAGTCTTTAAATATTAATTATTAAACTATTTTACTATTTAACTATTATGATTAAACTACTTTTATTTTACTAATTCAACTATTTTACTAGTTTAGTCTATAAATTATTTTAATAACTCAACTATTAAAATACATATATATTAAAATAATAATTAAATAATAATTTTTCTAATTAATAAATAGTTCATAAAATAATTTATTAAAATAGTATATATATATATATATATATATATATATATATATATATATATATATATATATATATATATATATATTAAAATACTTATATATTAAATAGTTCATAAAAAATTTATATATTAAATAGTTTATAAACTATTTATAAAATAAGAGCAGTATTTATATATTAAATAGTTTATAAAATAGTTTATTAAATAATTTAACTATTAATTATTTAGTTTATTAAGTAAATAACTTATTTGGTTTATTAAATAAATAGTCTATTTAATAGTTCGACTATTTTAATTATTAATTATTTTATTAAATATTTAATTAATATTTAATAATATTGTGAAAAATAATTATTTAAATAGTTGAAAGAAGTATTATTTATAATAAGTTTATATTAAATAGTTTATAAAATAGTTTATTAAACAGTATTATTTATAATAAATTTATTTATGATAAGTATTATTTATAATAAGTATTATTCATATGTAATACATTAAAAATAATAATACGTTTATATATTAATATGTAATACATTATAATAAGTATTAAGTGCAGTATGAAATATAAGTGCAATATTTATAATAAGTATTTCAAATATAAGTGCAGTATTTTTAATAAGTATTACATGCGTTCAGTATATATATATATATATATATATATATATTGTTCTGGACTGGACCAATGGATAGAATTGGCCCAATAAGCCTCTGCTACAGAGCGGCCCAAATCGCCTAAGTCCAACCCACAGAAGGGCAAAAGTTACCTTTCTGCCCCTCCTACCGGGCAAGGAACATAACGTTCCTCTCCGGACATTCTGCCCAACGTGCACAGCTTCAGTGCTCCCCGACAGCCATGGGCAGATGCCCGAAACTAAGCATATGCCCGACATAACGGCTAGTTTTGGGCACCCTGCCCGTCGTAACGGCTAGTTTGGGCAGCGACCGATTCTTTAGGGAAAACGGTTATTTCGCCCCGAAAATAGGACCGTTAGCCACGCGCTTAGAGCCCTATATAAACCCTCTCACTTGAGAGGGTCAGGTATCAAATATTCACCCTTCGAACTAATACTTTGTACTTGCCCCTTTTCTCTGACCCTTTCTTACTTGAGCGTCGGAGTGCCTTGCAGGTACACCACCACCTCTCCTCAAATACGTACCGGACAACGAGTACAACCAGCACCCATCCGGGCACCTCCATAACGACCAGCCCGCGTGGATCAGTTCGCGTACATCGGATCAGTGGCGCCGTCTGTGGAAACTTCTTGTTCTCCCCTTCTTTCATTCCTCCTCGGAAACCGAAAGATCAAAACATATTCTCTTTGATCCGCCCACGTATGGCTGCCCAGAATTCCGCGATAGGTGCTGACACCACTGTTCTCATCCCCGTCAACAAGATGGACGTTGACGGCCATTCTTCGTTACTTTCTGACCCCCGTTTCCGTCGGGACGGGGCTACTGCATCTCCAACTCCTCCTCCCACCGGGCAAGGAGACGTGCAGATCCCATCGGAAGACCGGCCAGTTCCCGGTCCGCCCAGCGCCGACTTGGCCGTGGCAGCCCTTCTGGAAGCTGTTAACCGCTCCAACCTCCTCATCCTACAACAAGGAGAAAGGATAGGAGCTCTTGAGGAGGCATCTTTCCCAAGATCATCTCCTCCCCGGAATAAAGCCGAAGATCCAAAAGCCCGCCACCTAGGCGCGGAGAAGACCGTACGGTTAGGCACGAGCCTGAGATACGACCCACTTGCAAGCGCGACCAGATCTCCCCGCGAGATCGATCCCCGTCGAGACGCCAAAAAACGAGGCAAGATAGGCCCTCCCCGCCGGGCAGACCTCGTGACCAGACCCGTTCACCCTCACCTCGCAGAAACCGTCGCCGCGAGCGCCGACGACAGTCGCCATCAGAGCCAAGTTCAGATAGCGACGATGAACCTCGCGGCCCGTTGTCCCGGGAGATCCTAGCAACCCACCTTCCTAAGGGGCTGGAGAAGCCTCCATCGCTGGGGACGTACGATGGAACCGCCGACCCGGACGAGCATATAGAGAACATCGACGCTCTCTTGGATTACAGGGGGGTACGGGGAGCCATCAAGTGCCGCCTGTTCCCGACCACGCTCCGTAAAGGAGCAATGACGTGGTACAAGCAGCTGCCCGAGGAATCCATCACATCATGGAGACAGCTGGGGAGGATCTTCTCCCGTCACTTCACTGCTTCACGACGCCACCCCAAGACCGAGGCGTCCCTGGGAGCCGTCGTACAAGGCAAAGATGGGCCTCTCCGGGCTTATATCGAGCGCTTCAACAAGGAGGCTGTCCAAGTACCAACGACCGACGCCATGAAGAAATTCTTGCTCGAGCAAGGGTTACGTCCTGGTTCCGATTTTGCGAAAGCCATCGGCCTCGACCCACCGAGGAATCTCAATGCACTTCTCCACCAGGCCCAGTCACATATACAGTACGAGGAGAAAGTCGCTGCCCACTCGGTCCGGACATCTCGCAACCAAGAAGGTGCCCGGACGTCCAGAGTTGAAGAGCCCTCGACGTCCCGTCGAGGAGACAAGAGACGCGACGATCGACCTCGCGATACACGCGAGCAGAGAGCACCCTCCGGGCGATTCCACGATTATACCCCCTCACTGCCTCGAGGGAGAAAATACTGTCCGAGTGCGCCAACTCGGAGTTCAAATAGGCGGGAGTCCGTTTCCCCAAGCAGCTGCCGGTCAGACCAGGGATGGACAAGTCCAAGTACTGCCGTTTCCACAAGAGTCACGGCCATACAACGGAAGAATGCATCCACCTCAGAGATGCCATAGAGATCCTCATTCGCGACGGCCATCTGAAGCAGTTCGCAAAAAAGAAGGACGCTCCCCGACAAGAGGCCCAGGAAAGCAAAAAGGTCGCAGAGGAAATTCCACCCTCCGACGACGCCAACGTCCAGGTCGCTATGTCCGTGACCCGACCAGAAGACTTTCGCATCCCGGACGATCTGCTTGCATCCATATACCTCGCTGCCAGCAGCCCATGGGAGGCATTCCCGTCGGCCATGGTGATCTCCGGGGGTGGATTCAACAAAGTCACAGTTGGCTCGGTCAAAAGGAGATTCGACCAACTGATCAGCAAAAGCTCCAACGAGGTCACCACGCTGGACACCACGCACAAAGGGTCCGCTCCCATTTCCTTCTACAAGGAAGAACTCCTCGGCGGGGCACCGAATTCGAACATCCCACTGGTTATCCGGGCAAGGATGGCGAATTTCGATGTCCGAAGGATACTCGTGGACCAGGGCAGTTCGGTTGACATAATGTACAACCACCTGTTCGAGACATTGCAGCTGAACGACTCTCACCTCACTCCATACGTCGGATCCGACCTGCAAGGGTTCAACGGAGCGGTGACAAAGCCCCGAGGTTACGTAGAGCTCATCGTAACCTTCGGTTCAAGAAAGACAACCCGAGCAATCAAGGCACAGTTTCTGGTAATCGATTAACCGTCACTATACCAGTGCATCTTCGGAAGGCCAACCCTGGCAGAGTTGATTGCAGTACCTTCCACCGTACATCTCAAAATGAAGTACTACACTTCTGAAGGGATGGTCGCCACCCTCCACGGCGACATCGAGGCTGCCCGCCGCTGCTTTGAAGCAGCGTCAAAGGGACTTAACACCATCTCGGCGAAGCCAAGAGCATCTGGTCGTCCCCCCTGCCCAGCAGCTCCGAGCAGCCGAGACCACTTCCCCAGGTCGAATCAATCGATCTAGACAGTCGGTTCAGCGAAGAAGATCGCGCCAAGGTTCCAACGCCGTCGGGCAGTAAGTCCGACAACAGCGGCCGTCTCCTACGACCTGTCCCAGATGGCAACTTCGAGATCATTCCGTTCGGAGAAGACCCCAAACGGGGAGTGAAGATCGGAGCAGATCTACCCGACCTGGCCAGAAGACAACTGAAAGCGTGCCTCCGCGAAAACGCAGACCTGTTCGCGTGGAGCGCTGCTGAGATGCCCGGATTGGACCCCTCCGTCGCCTGCCACCAGCTCATGATCGACCCGACCGTCAAGGTCGTTGCCCAGCGCAGAAGGAAGCAATCCCCGGAGAAGACAGAAGCCGCGGAGAAAGCTGTCAAAGACCTTCTAGAAGCTAGGTTTATTTCCGAGGCCAAATATACTACATGGCTCTCTAATGTTGTACTTGTACGAAAAAATAATGGCAAATGAAGAATGTGTGTTGATTATACTGATGTTAATAAGGCCTGTCCGAAGGACGCCTACCCCCTCCTCAATATAGACAAACTCGTAGATAATTCGGCCGGTTTTAAGCTTTTATCGTTCCTCGACGCCTACTCGGGCTATAACCAAATACCAATGGCCGCGAGCGATAAAATTTACACAGCCTTCATGATCGAATCGGGCAACTATTACTACAACGTAATGCCCTTCGGACTGAAGAACGCCGGCGCTACTTACCAACGAATGATGAACAAAGTCTTCCACGAACAAATAGGCGATATGCTCGAGGTATACATGGACGACATGATCGTCAAATCCCACGAGGAACTAGACCATGTCGCCCACCTCCGCAAAATTTTCGAGCAGGCAAGGAAATACCAAATGCGTTTCAACCCGGAGAAGTGCACGTTCGGGGTACGGGCAGGTAAGTTCCTCGGTTTCTACCTAATAGAACGAGGAATAGAGGCTAACCCCGACAAATGTCGGGCATTCTCTGGGTTCCCAACGCCCACGTCTAAAAAGAACATCCAATCCCTCAACGGAGTGCTGACCTCACTATCCCGCTTCGTCGCAAAGTCCGCCCAGCACACCCTTCCTTTCTTCAAGCTCTTGCGGAAGGAAGCATCGTTTGAATGGACCGAAGAATGCGAGGCGTCCCTCCTCCACTTGAAGCAAGCTCTATCGGAACCGCCCGTGTTGTCACGACCAGATACCGGGGAGGTCTTGTTCCTGTACCTCGCCGTCTCCGCCGAGGCCATTAGCGCCGTTCTCATCCGCAAAAATCCTAGCGGGCAAAAGCCGGTATATTTCACGAGCAAGGCACTGCAGGACACAGAATTGAGATATCAACAGATAGAGAAGGTAGCATTGGCCCTCGTCAACGCTACCAGACGACTAAGACACTATTTCTTGGCCCACACGATCGTGGTGAGGACAGATCAGCCCATCAAGCAGCTACTGGGACGGCCAGACATGGCCGGGCGAATGCTCAGATGGTCACTAGAACTGTCCGAATTCGACATCCAGTACGAAAGCAGGAAAGCTCTCAAGGCTTAGGCCCTGGCCGATTTCGTGGCAGAGGTAACTTTCTCAAATTCCTCGCCCCACCTAGTGAATAGATGGACCATCTATGTGGACGGAGCATCCAGCTCTAGTGGCAGCGGGGCAGGCGTAATTCTGGAAAACGACGAAGGAACCATAGTCGAGGCTTCCCTCACATTGTCTTTTCCCATGTCGAACAACCAGGCCGAGTACGAAGCCTTCCTCGCCGAACTACTCCTAGCCGAAGACCTGGGGGCCGAGGAAGTCATCATCTGCACGGATTCGTAGCTCGTAGCCAACCAGGTATCCGGGGAATATCAAGCCAAAAACGACAGTCTCTCCGAATACCTCACCCTCGTCAGAGAAAAGATGTCGAAATTCAGAACAGTGGAAGTAAGACACGTTCCACGCGAACACAACGTACGAGCAGACGTATTGTCGAAACTGGCAAGCACCAAGAGGAAAGGCAGAAACAGGTCAGTCATCCAAGAGATACTTCCCCGATCCAACATCACTAAGGGATCTTCGACCCTACACGTACACGCGATCGGGGATAGCGATTGCTGGATGACGCCCGTATACAACTACCTCACCAGGGACGAACTTCCAGAGGATCCCAAGGAGGCTAGCACCATCAAACGAAGGGCCTGCTCGTACGTTATCCTCGAAAACAAACTCTACCGGCGGGGCTTCTCCATCCCACTTCTTAAATGCATAGAAGAGGAGATCGCCCCCCACGTATTGCGAGAAATCCATGAGGGTATCAACGCCCAACACCTCGGAGGAAAGTCCCTTGCCCGCAAAGCCCTCCGAGCAGGGTACTATTGGCCGACCATGCAACAAGACGCCAAGGAGCATGTGAAGAAATGCGACAAATGCCAACGGCACGGGGATATGCACCTAGCTCCGCCAAACGAACTAAAAAGCATGACCTCCCCGTGGCCATTCGCCTGGTAGGGCCTGGACATCCTAGGACCCTTCGTGACAGGGTCCAGCCAAAACAAATACCTGATAGTGGGCGTAAATTACTTCACAAAGTGGATAGAAGCAGAAGCTTTAGCCAAGATAACAGCGCTCAACATTCTGCGCTTCTACAAGCGGAATATACTTGCCCGGTTTGGGATCCCCCAAGCAATTGTCACGGACAATGGAACACAATTCACAGACAAAAAATTCCAAGACTTTGTCGCACACCTCGGAACGAGGCAACACTTCGCTTCCGTAGAGCATCCCCAAACCAACGGGCAGGCAGAGGCGGCCAATCGTGTCATACTGCGCGGCCTCAAACGAAGACTGGACGAAACAAAGAAAGCCTGGGTTGAGGAGCTTCACAGTGTCCTGTGGGCATACCGCACCACTCCCCAGTCCACCACCGGGGAAACACCTTTCCGTTTGGCATATGGCACCGAGGCAGTCATACCCATTGAAATCCACGTACCGTCCAGGAGGACGGAATCACCTCTGGACGAGGAAATGAACGACGAAGCGATAAGAGAGGAGCTCGACCTCGTCGAGGAAATCCGAACGGGAGCAGCCCTCCGCGAGGCATCTCTTAAGCAAAAAATAGCGATCAGGCACAACGCCAAAGTCTTCCGACGGGAGTTCGACGTGGGCAGCCTCGTCCTGCGAAGAAACCACAAGGACTCCCGCGAAGGTAAACTGGCGGCCAACTGGGAAGGACCATACCGAGTCCGCACCAAAACGGGGAACGACGCATACTTCCTCGAAGACCTCAACGGGGAAACGCTCCCTCGACCATGGAACGCTAAAAAACTTAAGTAATACTACAGCTAAAAGGCACAAGAAGCTTCCTCGCGTCACAAGGCCGTCTAACGGCCATAATGCTCGTTCAGGTACAAATGACGCATACGTACAAAGTGGAATCCCGCTCAAATAAATGAACCGGAGCTCCGCTCGTCGGCGGTCCTCGATCGAGCACTGCCTTCGCCCAAGTACCATGATTGGCAGAACCCCAGCTCGCGATGGGACGTTCACGCCGCGACCTAAGATCCGCAACCTCGCCAGGATCTTCCCCGGCTGTTCGACCAGGTCCCCGCACTGGCGAATTCATAACGCAACGAGCAATCTGTCAAAAATAAGCCTTGTTGACAAACACACCCTCTGACGAGCAGTCACACATGCACAACTAAAACAAAGTACAAAAGTATAAACATAAGTTGTATAAATTAACCGGGCATTAAATTAAAAGGCCACAAGGGCCAAAGATTGTGCTTGTTACATTAAAAAGGGGCCACGCCCCCAGAACAAAAATAAGATTACAACGAGTTCAACGGCACGCAGGCCGGACAAGATACAACTAAGCAACAAAAACTCTTCAGTCTTCCACACGCTCGGTTGACACAGCTTCAGGCCTCGGCTCCTCCAAGGGCTGCTCCTCGATATGTTCCTCGGGAGTATCGAGAACAAGACCCTCGGGCAGGACAATGCGGCCACCCTCCACACGAGCTAGGTAGTGAGTACCCCCGGTCGAAATCTCGAGCCCAGGGTTCACTACTCGCAACTGGGCCACCGCACTATCAAAAGACTCCGCGGCCACAGCAATACCATCATCCTCGGCCTGCAGAATGCCAGCGACCAGCTCTGCCCGAGTCTTCAACACTCTTATCTCCTCTGGTTCGTCATCACCCGGGGCATTAGCCGCCATCAACTCCGCGTTCAACTCCTCGGACGCCATCAACTCCGCGTTCAACTCCTCGGACGCCCTCTTCTCCGACCTTAGCTTGATGACTTCCTCCCTCAGCGTTGTCGCCTCTTCCTCGGCTTTCTTCTTCGCCTCACGGGCACTCCGGACCTCCTCCTTCAGCGTCGCTTCGGAGGCCCGAGCAGCAGTAAGCTCAACCTCGAGCACGTGGTCCCCCTCAGCGTACAAAACTGCCATCTCGAGCATCCTCACGAGGGCAGAAGCATCCCTGGCCACCATCGCCCTTTTGCCCGCGCGATCCATGTTCCCCAGGCTAAGAGATTCAGCCTGAGGAACAACCAAGGTATTACCCTCGAAGAACCTCATATCGTTGATGCACGGAGGAAGTTCGAACTTCCCCTTCTCAACTGCCCCCCTCAGATCCACCGTATCTGTTGTCCGGAGGCGCTTCGGTCGCCCGACTAAAGGCAGCGGAGAATCCCGTGGACAGGGAGTGGGAGAACAGGAGGTCCCCGGAGCAGTTTGAACAGGGGGAGGCGCACGAGCACCAGCTGCAGTTCGGGTCTTGGAGGGAGTCGCTCCAGCCTTGTCCCTCGCCATGGCATTCCTCACCACACGGTCACGGGCTTGAGGCATCTCACCTGCACAAATAAAACAAGCGCGTCAGAAACGGGGAAGAAAGAATAGCAAATAAAGTCTAAGTAACTAAATCTACCGAGCAGCGCCGTGACATCCGCAGAAGTCTTGCACTCCAGCAGTGCCTTGACGGGGATAAACCGGCGCTCGACCCTTTGACTCCCATCCTCCTCGAAGATAGGATTACCCTTGCTCGTCCAACAGGTCGCGAGCTGAAAGGAGTTGACCCACTTCACCAGGGTCTCGTAAGACGCGGCATCCTGCCCGCGTAAAGCACTCGGCTCAAGAACATAGGCACTGGGCTTCTTTGAGAAGTGGTCGGGTGTCCAGCGGATTGGAAACTTATACACTCTCTCCCCGACGTACTTCCCCTCCTCGGTGAGCAGCTCCTCTCCGTTCTCGTCACATTCTAACTCCCAAGCATACACGCTGTCCTGAGCAGCTTCGGACAGAGGCTCGACGATGTAGTACCGTCTCTTGAAGTTTCGGATGGACTCCGAGAACGGCTTGAACAGTTTTTTGGGCTGCTTCAAAGAGACCCATCCGTACCTCTTCCCCGTCAGCTGCCGCTGTAGGTGGAAAACAGCAAAGAACAAAGGGATGGTGGGCCCCAAAGCAAGGTGCTCGCACACCAACTCAAAAGCCCATATAAAGGCCAGCGAATTGGGGTGGAGTTGGGAAGGCGCCAACTTCAGATGATGGAACACCGACCGCTGGAAGTCAGTAAAGGGCAACCTCAGCCCCAGTTCTTTGAAGACATATTCGTACATCCCGAAGCAGTCCCCGAAGCTCGAGCAGATCCGCTCGCCCACACTAGGCAGAAGCACCCTCCATTCACCTGAGGGCCCCACCTCAGTAAAAGCGTCCGCCGCAAACCTCGCAAACGTGGAAGTGTGTTCGGAAGGTTCGGCCACCTCCCACTCTTTCGGGCAGAACGCGTCTACGTCCTCTTCCATTACATCTTCCTCCATGACCCCCAGGTCATCTCCCTCCTCAGCATCACTCGCTTCCCCCTCGACGTCGCTCGAGGAATTCGAAGCCGACGAACTCGAGGACGCGGAACTCGAGGCCGTTGCACTGCTGCTCTCATCGGAGACAGTTTCTTCGGACGTAACGGGGATAACCTCCCTCTCGGGCTCCATCGCCACTATGATCACCTGAAAAAGCAGAGAAAGGCAGTGAATTCGACAGGAAATCAAATCCACCCTTCCACCGCTAAGACAAGTGAAAGGGCGCGCGAAAGGCTAGGAACTACGTCCCCGGCCTAAGCCCTAACATCAAACAAAGAAGGATAAAATATCCCCGCGCCTGTAACCAGATTCCGTCGAAACTCTATCGGAATCTGGAAACGTCCTAGCGGGAAACTCACCAAATCCATCAACAGATGATAGAACGCGATGGTCACGACTCGCAACCACCACGTGGGCCACCACGACCACCAAACGTGCTACCTAATCCGGCGAGACATTTGGTACAGAAAAAAGGCAGAACCTCCGCCCACCACCAACACTCGCCGGAAATCTACCTATTTTGCCATCTAGAACTAACCCTAGCCGCATGAAATCTACCACTAACAACAAAAGGAAGCAAAACAAGCAAAAACTCAGGATACTTACTTGATTTCACTAGAAGAAAGTGGAAGAAAACGGCTGCTCGAAACTTGTCACGGTGGTCGGCACGACGGTCGGTTGCTTGAAGAAGGTGACGGGCAAACGCACTGGTGACGAGGAAGAATCAGAAGAAGGAAAAGTGGAAAATGGGACGGTTTCCCCCATTTTATACCAAGGGGCACGTACACACACGCGCCCGTAGGCAATAATGACGGCCCACTAGCCATAATTGCCTAGGTAACTGCTACACGGGTCTCGATGCACACGTGGCGACCCAACGTTTCCCATTTCATCTGACGCGTTACCTCCCGGAATACTGGGCAAGATGGGGTCGACCACGAATATCGCGGACACGGAGAACCACGAGCATCTCGAGGTAGTCGTCCTTGTATCCAACGACGGCTTCATGATAGTTCCCCGGGACAACGAGGAATCCTTAAGTCATCACTCCCATGCTCGGGAGCAACGACTTGGGGGGCTCCTGTTCTGGACTGGACCAATGGATAGAATTGGCCTAATAAGCCTCTGCTACAGAGCGGCCCAAATCGCCTAAGTCCAACCCACAGAAGGGCAAAAGTTACCTTTCTGCCCCTCCTACCGGGCAAGGAACATAACGTTCCTCCCCGGACATTCTGCCCAACGTGCACAGCTTCAGTGCTCCCCGACAACCATGGGCAGATGCCCGAAACTAAGCATATGCCCGACATAACGGCTAGTTTTGGGCACCCTTCCCGTCGTAACGGCTAGTTTGGGCAGCGACCGATTCTTTAGGGAAAACGGTTATTTCGCCCCGAAAATAGGACCGTTAGCCACGCGCTTAGAGCCCTATATAAACCCTCTCACTTGAGAGGGTCAGGTATCAAATATTCACCCTTCGAACTAATACTTTGTACTTGCTCCTTTTCTCTGACCCTTTCTTACTTGAGCGTCGGAGTGCCTTGCAGGTACACCACCACCTCTCCTCAATTACTTACCGGACAGCGAGTACGACCAGCACCCATCCGGACACCTCCATAACGACCAGCCCGCGTGGATCAGTTCGCGTACATCGGATCATATATATATATATATATATATATATATATATATATATATATATATAAATATATATATATATATATATATTACAAACACAAAAGTAAGCAATTCAAATGGTTTGGTGAGTTGCATTAGCCAAGAGTGTGATTGAAGCAATTCCGATATATCCGATGATGACTAATCTTATTTCTAAGGCTTTTATAGATGAAATTCAGAGGCTGCAACGCAATTTCATTTAGGGCGACACTTGTAACAGGAGGAAAATTCATGTTGTGAATTGGAATACGGTTTTGAGAACTAAGGAGTTTGGTGGACTTGGTCTTAAGGATCTCCGGGTCATGAATGTCGCTTGTATAATGAACTTAGCTGGAAGATAATCACTAATGTTGATGATCTTTGGTGTAATGTTGTTAGAGGTATTTACAAGAAAGTGGCCCTTAGTCGTAGCTCCTCTCAAAAGTTCGTCGGTTCAGGTCTTTGGAAAGCTTGTAATAAGTTAATTCCTTGGATGGTGACTCATGGCAAGTGGATTCTTGGTGATGGCAGGAATGTTGATCCGTGGGAGGACAACTGGCTTGAGTATGGATTTAAAATTTGTGATTATGTGTAGGTTGTTTCGGAAATCTTGAATAATGTTAAGGTTAAAGACCTATTGGATGATAGCGGAAATTGGAACTGGTCGGCCCTGAATTCTTGGTTACCGAGTGATATTGTTAGGAGAATAAACAGTATAGAACCTCCTGATATTAGCAAGGATGTAGTGGAGGATAAATTATCCTGGGAAGGTGTGTTCATTGCTGATGGATCTGTGAAACAGTTTTACACCCTTTTGACAAATGACAATAGTAGTGGGTCTGACAGGGATTGGAAGTATATATGAAAGTTGAAAGTGTCGGAGAGAATGAAGACTTTTGTCTGGATCTTAAAGCATGATAGAGTTTTGATAAACTTGAATAAAAGTTTGAGAGGTTTAGGTGCTGCAGCTTGTAATCTCTGTGGCCATGCAGTGGAAGACACTTTACATGCTTTACGTGATTGTAGTAGAGCTAAGGAGGTTTGGGTGCAAAAAGTCCCGTTGAATATGTACCATGAGTTTTTCAATTTGGATTTGAAGGAGTGGATTAGCTTGAACATTAATTCAACCGAAGAAGAAGGTTGGAATAATTTTTGGGATATGGCTTGTCACTCTATTTGGTATTGGCGTAATAAAGAGAAGCATGATGAGGGTTTTGTTAGGCTTCACAGCCCTAGTTTGCATGTGGTTGAGCGATTGAAAGATTATGCAGAAGCCTTAAAGATTAATAATAAGGCTATGGGTAGAATAAAGGAGACTATAACTATTAAGTGGGAGCCTCCCAAACAAGGTATGGTTAAGCTTAACGTGGACGGGGCGTGCATTGAGGGTGTTTCTGCAGGTTGTGGAGGTCTGGTTAGAGAAGATGATGGTTGTTGGCTGGGTGGTTTCTCCAAGAATGTGGAGAGTTGCAGTAGTTATATGACCGAGCTTTGGGGCATTCTTGAAGGGCTAATGTTACCTTAGACTTGGGATTCAGAAGAGTCAAAGTGAATACAGATTCTGCTGAGATTATTATGGAATTGAATCAAGGCAGATCTAGTCGTAGTAAGGGGTTTGAGTTGCTCCGGAAGATTGAAAGCCTTTTAAGTAGATTTGATGAGGTCTTTGTTTTGCATACGTATAAAGAAGCGAATCAGTGTGTTGATGCGTTGGATAAATGATAACGAGAAATCGTATCGTACTTTTTGCCTCGATACGCATATGTTCCGTTCATTTTTATTCTAGTTTTATTTTTATTTGATTGTGTTTTATGTGTTTTGCAGTTGACAACTTCATCTGTGGCAAAATCGGGCAAAGGATCGAAAAAGAATGAAAGACAGGGAAAATCCAGCAAGAAAAAGCAGAATCTGCCATTCTACTGATATGGCGTTCGCCATCATCAGATGGCGCTCTCCATGAGCAAAACTGCCACATATTTAAAAAGGCCAGGACCATGGCGTTCGCCATGGCCTGGTGGCGCTCGCCATGACAGCGCAATTGCAGAATTCAAATTCTGCAACTGCTTTGGGCAGTTTCTTCCACCCTATTTTCCCTCCACTTTAGAGGCACGAATTGGCAGTTACATTTTGGATATTTCTCTATATATAGGACCCTCCAACCATGTTTTAAATACCCGATTTTAGACGCGGAAGCTCTGTCGAATTCCGTTTAGGCATATATTTACTTTAAAAGCGACAATTACTCACATCGAGGAATTGTCGCAATTTGCTTGTAATTTACATTCAGTGTTGTATTTTGATTCCGAACAAGGCTGCCGGCATTTTTTTTCTCTGCAATCCAATTCCGTATTTTACTTTACAGGTTATTTACTTTTCTTTACTTTTATTCTGAAATTTAATATTCTTGTCTTGTATGCTATGTATTTTTTCCATGTTAATCACCGTAACTATGTTTGGAATTAAAATCAATATGTGTTGCTAAATTTGATAGAGTTCGGCGTGTGAGGACCGTCGTTACCGACGAGACTCCGTAGAAAATGTAGGTGCGACTTTATTTGAATGCATGCTAGTTTTGGTATTTGTTTCTATTTTTCATGCTTTATTATTTCGACACGAAAGTGAGGAATATACTAAGTTCGGACCAACAGCGCGAGAGTGTGAGGAAAGAACAGATAGTAGAAACTAGGCACCGATCCTAAAAACAGTGAGAGCTCTTTAGGCATCGTTTAAGATTTCATTAACTTCCAAAATACATTTTTCAATTAAAACGGGTGAGCGAGAGCAAAATCCTGTGGTTGTTAGGTGTGGTTCTTGTCGACAGCGTGAGAGTGTGAGATGGAGTCTTTAAGTTAGTACTTTCCACGGAGCAAAGTGCAGTCGTAATTAGCACCCGATTTCTACAAGTCCCTTAGGTACGCGGAATCCATATTCCAGACTCGATTTTATTATTTCCTAAAACCTTTAGAATTAGTAACTTTTCCTTTCCGTTTAATCTTCGTAAATCCTTAGCCTTAGCTTTACACTGCAATTATTGATTGCATTAGTTTGATTATCCCTTCCCTATGGGTTCGACATCCTTATTTAAAACTACGCGAATAATTGTATACTTGCAGTCTTTATTCGACGGACACGTTAGTACCTTCGATCCGTATCAAGTTTTTGGCGCCGTTGTCGGGGAAGGTTGATTTAGTCAATATTGTGAATCCTTTGTTGCGCAGTATAGACTAAGACACCAAAAATTTTCCTTTTTCTCTAATTCGTCGATTGCATGCCAAACACGCGTTCTAGAGGCGACAAGCTTAAGCAACCGATTGACGATATTGTAGGAGCGGTAAAGCGACAAGCAAAAATATTATTTTCGGAAGAATTCCCTCCAGGATTTATGTCGTGTCCACAGAGATCGGTGTTATTGAACTGTCGTTCAACAATTTAAATATTAATGAGTTTGGGTTTAAAATGGTTTTAAGGTAAATGCGGGAAAGTAAATAAGAACATAAAAAGTATACATTCTTCGGAGAAAAGAAACTTATCAAGCATACATATAATCCACTCGTCACAAACATAAATTTATCGATCATTTTCACTATACTACAATACTCATCAAAATCATGCAGTATCGCTCACAACAGTGTCCATCTCTGGCACACTGAGCTGAGAGAGCAACCGTATTACTCTCGCCGTCACTCTCACGCACGACGCCTCGAAACACGGAAGGCATTAAGTTCCTACACCAAAAAGATTATTCTATAAATCTATCTCTAGAATCTAGACAATAGATATCCATTCCTAATCAAGATTCATGATGTTTATCTCTAACACAACACAAATCCAAACATAAATACAAAAAGATCAAGGAAGACATCGATAATGGTTTGTAAAGCAGATTTTATACAATATTATGATCAACAAAGATACATATGTTCAGAGTAACTATACAAACACCCAACAAGATAGAGTTTACAAAAAGAGGAAAAAGAGATAAACCAACACTTCTCGAGTTGTCAAGACGATTGATGAGAATCCACCTCCGATTCGGAAAGATGCAAGCTCCATTTGTTGTTTTCAAGCTCTCCTATGAAGAAATGAAGTTTGATGGAGTGGGAGCAAAAAATGCCCAAACCATCCTCTAAAAATTGTGTTTTTAGCCCTTAAATGGTGTTTCTGTCCGTTCAGTTTTGCCCGGCGGAATTCTGGGTCGCCCGGCGCAGTAAGGCAGCTTATTCGGTAAGTTTTCCACACTTTTGGAGTGCCCGGCCCACCGCTGCTTCGCTCGGCGAAGCTGACAGTAGACAGCAAAAATCCAGCATTGTTTTGGCCATAACTTTTGAACTGTAACTCCGTTTTTCGCTTGGTTCAAAGCGTTGGAAAGCTTATTCAATGCTCTTTATGAATATGACAAGATATCCTTGCTTGAATACCTGCAAAAATAAATGGAAATCAATTAAAATCAATGATATTTACACGATAGCGCAATATATACACTATAACGTAAAGTAAACGTATTTACAAACAAAGCGGGGTTTATTCGAACGTTTTTAACAAAAAGTATTGATAAGTGCAACAAAACTTATATACAAAAATAGCTACAATTTGCACTTATCAGATATCGAGTGTTTTATTAATTTAAGACGCCGAATTAACGAATTTCGAATTAAGTATAATCTTCTTGAACCTAAAATCCCTTACCCGGAATTTCCAATACCCATGGCTGAGAACCCACAAAACCGTCCTCTTAAGGATTATGTTGTCCCATCACAAGATGAACCACATAACAACATTGATGCCCCTGCCATTAATCGAAACGATTTTGAGCTGAAACCTTAGTTGTTACAAGCCGTTCAACAGAACCAATTTTCTGGAAGTTCCACGGATGACCCGAACCTTCATTTATCGATGTTTGTGCAATATGCTGATAGCGTAAAAGCAAATGGTGTTAGTAACGAAGCCATACGACTACGTCTTTTTCCTTTCTCTTTAAGAGATAGAGCCAGATCTTGGCTCCAGTCTCTACCATCTAACTCCATCACTACGTGGGACGAGTTGAAGAAAGTCTTTTTAGCCTGATATTTTCCACCGAGCAAAACTATTATGCTAAGAGCCCAAATTAACGGATTTAGGCAAAAAGACAATGAATATTTTTTCGATGCTTGGGAAAGATACAAGGACATGCTAAGGCTATGCCCGCACCATGGACTTGAACAATGGTTGATAATCCATACTTTCTACAATGGTCTTCTTTACAACACAAAGCTGAATCTGAACGTTGCAGCAGGTGGCGCTCTGATGGACAAACCGTATGAAGACGCTAATCAACTCATTAAAAATATGGTTCAAAACCACGTCCAATGGGGAGGTGAGAGAACTTCAACAGAAATACCTGCTACGAAGAACGGAATGTACGAAGTTAACAGTTTGGACTGTGTCAGTGCTAAAGTGGATGCGCTTACTCAAAAGATAGAAAGTTTGACCGTAGGTCTAACAGCCACCGTGGCCGTTGTGACGCCAAATTGTGAATTTTGCGGAACCCCTGGACATAGTAACGCTGAATGTCATTTACTAGCCAGTATTCCTACCGACCAAGTGAATTACGTCCAAGGAAATCCGTACTCAAACACCTACAATCCTGGATGGAGGAATCATCCAAATTTCTCATACAAGAACAATAACGCTTTATTTGCCCCAACTCAAGCCCCGGTAGTCCCTCCAGGATATAAGAAGGGGGCAGCCGCTGCCCCTCAAGCACCAAGAAAGTCAAATGTTGAGGTTTTACTGGAAAATTTCATCATAACACAAACCCAACAAAACAAAGAGTTTGTCAACCAAAATGTGCACACAAGTGAATTGTTAAAGCAGATGGCAACTAAGCTTGACGCCATGGCTACCCATAACAAAATGTTAGAAACTCAAATCTATCAAGTAGCCCAACAACAAGCAATAGTAGCAACCCCTGCAGGAACATTTCCTGGACAACCACAACCAAACCCAAAAGAACATGCTAATGCTATTACACTGTGAAGCAGAACTGAACTAGATGGACTAGTGGATCCGAGCCTCCAAAACCCCGCCATGTATCAGAATCCTGGTAAAGGAGCCGAAAAGGTAATAGAACCGAAAACTGACAAAAAGAAAGACAAAAGTGAAGAGGCCGTAGAGAAAGAAACGCCTTATGCGCCTCCACCACCAATACCTTATCCACAAAGGCTCACTAAGCCTAAAAATAAAGGACAATTCAAAAAGTTTATGGAGCTTCTGAAACAACTCAATATTATTATACCTTTCATAGAAGCCATAACACAAATGCCTTCATATGCCAAATTCCTTAATGAGATATTGTCTAATAAGAAGAAGCTCGAGGATAACGAGACCGTTATGCTCACTGCAAAGTGTAGCGCTATCATCCAAAATAACATACCTCTTAAACTGAAAGACCCAGGTAGTTTCTCAATACCCTGTGTAATTGGAAAGTACGTCATAGACAACGCTCTATGCGATCCAGGAGCCAGTGTTAGTCTAATGCCCTTATCCATCTGTAAAAAGCTTGATTTAGGAGAGTTGCGACCAACGAAAATGTCTCTACAACTAGCAGACCGTTCTGTTAAATTTCCTATAGGTATGCTAGAGAACGTGCCTGTTCGTATAGGACAATTCTGAAGGTGCGAGAAAGACACAAGAAAGCGGGGGTTTGAATTGTGTATTTGCTCTTTTGACTACTTTTCGTTTCTTGTCGTTGAATCACTTAGGATTACATCAGAGTTCGTTGAGAGACTCTGACTGGCAATGTTACATTCAGACTTGCTAAGCATGAGGCTTCAGAACTAACAAGAGTCTAAACATAAGATCCATTTCTCAGAACTTGCAGTGCGGAAGCTTATCAGAGTTAAGCTGTAAGCTTCTGACTTACTTGTGTAGGGTTCTGATACTCTATATAGAAACATAAATAAGAACATTAAGCACAAGAGTAAAGGACACACGATATATCTTGGTTCACCACAAAGGCTAATCCAGTCCACCCTCCTCAGGTGATTTCGCCTTGAACACAAGGTCTTAATCCACTATAATCAATCTCGATTACAGATGCACGGGCAACAGCCGGTGACTAACCACTTGCACAGCCGCATTGTGACTAACATACAATGAACCGTTCAGGGATTCAACTTAATGAATATAATGAACATTGACCTGCAGGTTCCAATCTCGCAAGATTTACTGATAGGCTTTCACAGGCAGACGTTCAGGGATTCATGGCAATGAATATAACGCTACTGACCCTATTTCAGGCTTTTCCCATAATGACATATCGCTATTGTCTTCTCGAGTCTCTAGTCACACTGACCACTCAAGGAATCCTAATTCACCAAGAATTAGGTATACAGGAGATTATAAAGATGCTTCATAACAAGCATATTACTCCTAAGTTTAAGTACAAAGAACACACAAGTGTTCAAGCAAGATGTGAGCAACAACTCCTTGCTATTCTAAGAAACTACATAGATGTATAATGATTTGACAGTTGTTGACATCTTGTAGACCTTCTTCTTCTTCGTCTTCGGGGTGAGCAAGCTTTGAGCAACAACTCCTTGCTTCGGATCTTCAATGTAGCGCTGACGAGAAGGTAGTTGATGACTTGACTGATTTGCAATGTTGTCTTCTTCATCAACAGCTTCTAAACCAATTCATTGTTGTTGTGTTGAATGATGATCTTTGAGCTTCAACAACAATGGCCATGTGCAAATGGTGATATCTTTGGATATTCTAAGTGTTACAACGAGAACTCATCGTTGTTGCTATCTTTATACAATGACTTGATCAATTCCCCATTCATGGATGAATCGATTTGTGGACTGTGTCGTCAATTAGAAGCGAATACTCTTTCCTTTAAATAGCCCGGTAGAAATATATCCGTTTGAAATACTGTTGGCTGTTGGAAAAGAGACGTTGTGTAATAATTAGTTGTACTGACACATCTCCTTTTTTCTATGGGAGAAGTGATAGGTCTTTCTTGGGGACCGTGTACAATTACTCACAATGGTAACATTTGACTTCTGAACTTCAAAGGCTTCTGATGGTTAATTGATGAAGCATGAGTAGAGTCTTCTTAATTAGGATATCTGATACTTCAAGTCTTCAGTCAATTGAAGAAGTCCATTAGGAATTAGTCTTCAGTCAATTGAAGAAGTCCATTAGGAATCAGTCTTCAGAACTTCAGCACTTCAGCACTTGTCTTTAAGCACGTTATCCTTTACTTTTTCAAGTCTTCTGAAACTTCAGAACATGTCCATTTGGAATCTGTCTTCAGAGTCTTCAATACTTGATCTTCAGAACCTTAATCTTCAGAACGCATAAGTCTTTAGAGTCTTTCTGCACTTGGTCTTCAGAGCCTTCCGCCTTCAGAATTTCAAGTCATGAGAGTCTTCAGCACTTCGGTCCTCTTCTTCAGAAGCTTCGCAATCTTCAGAATCTCGACCACTTTCAGAGAGCATCCACAAGAGCATTGCATCAGCAATATCGGCATCCTTGGATCTGACTGATCACGATCAGATACATAAGCGTTCTTGCTCCTTGCGACTTGTGTCACACATAATAACTTCGCATATTATCAATTACGCTCTTCTAGCTGGTGCTTGTTGGATCTGATATATATTCTATAATTATGATCTGCACACAACACACGTTAGACCATAAAATGGTTCTTTCACAAATACGTATTGTTATCATCAAAACATAGATCGACTTGTAGAGACAACTCTTGCTCTCACAATCTCCCCCTTTTTTATGATGGCAAAATCAAGTATTTTGATTGAACATTTTATACAGGGTAATCACCAAACAGAACATATTCAGAGTCTGGAACAACAGCTCCCCCTGAATGTGTTATCCTCGAAGTTTTATCTGTGATTATCTAGAATCTTATATGATCCAAAGACATACAGAATAACAACTTGAGTTGCCAGACGAAGAATAGAAAATGACTACTTCTCTATCTTGTCTTTAAGAGAACAAAGATTCTTTAGCATCTGGACTAGTTCATCAGAACTTCCATCTTCAGATCTTCAGAGCTCAGTTCCTTTGTAGTCGTATCAGAGCTTGTAATCTTCATAGACTTCTGAAGCATTTCTACCTTTCAGCAGATTCATTTAAGCACAAGCAGATCAGTTCTTATCTGATAACATAGCCTTGCTATCTATCAGAGACAGACATTGTCTTTTAAGAAACTCCCCCTGAGTTTCAGACTGCGAAGATTTGAGATTTTGCAATTTGATCTTCAGGGTAGTCTCCCCCTAATTCCTATAAGTCAGATATTGGGATCTTCAGAATCATAATTCAAGATGATAAGATTTTAATCACCAATGTAGATCATAATTGTTTCAACTCAGTGGTTCATCAAGGCTTGATTTTTGATCAGATACCAATTGAAGGTTTAATTATAGTGATCAATCAACGCTTGATTCTAAATCTGGTACTCATGATTTGATTCTGGTCTGATATCACGTGATGTGCTGAGTCTTATACCAGAGTATGTTGAGTCTGATACCAAGTGAAGAATTTCTTCTCATACCACTTGAGAGGTATTTCCTTAATGTGCTGAATTGATACCAGTGAAGGTATTTTGATAATAATTCACAGCTTTGCTCTGATTGATGAGTCTGATACTAATATTTGTGTACTGAGTCTGATTACCAATTATTGATTTAGTCTGATACCAAATTGTTTTCATTTTAATTGGTTCCTGGTAAACATCAAAACTACTTGTTCTTAGATCTTCAATCCAGATCTTCAGACAGCTCTTGACTTCTGATTTGCATAGTTCCTCTGAGTAAGCATCTTGAGAATGTGTACTTTGTCTTGACTGCTTTCAGAGTTTTCTTACTTCTTCTGATTCTTAGACAGCTTCTATTATATGATTAGAGTTCTTCATTCTTAACTTGTTCCAGTTCTTAGAATGCCTAGTGAACTTGTTTAGAGTTCCTCGGATAACATCAAACAACAACCATTAGTAGCAACGTATTTTTATATGATTGATTACTTGTTTGAGTTGCATTCTTTAGATTTCCTCTTCTCAATTATTTCCTTTTCTCAATCAAAATCATTATATTTCTCCCCCTTTTTGACATCATCAAAAAGTGCTAGAGCATAAGGGCATTTAAGCATATAATTCCTCTTTCCAATGAACATCATACTTTTCTTCCTTATTTGAGCATTTAAGCATATTAACATTATCATATATATACTGGATATGTTAAACAACATAGAACCATAGAGCCAGCATTTGAGCAGTTAAGAGCAATGCAAGTCATTTAGTGATAACCATCTATAACCATAATAAATTCATTTGAAGGATTTTTAGATGGAATCATCTGATTACTAATTGAAGGTTTTAGATCATCAGTAAAGATTAATTACAACATTTCATTAATGAACAATCAGATAGAAGTATCAACATAAAATAGCTTTAAGATGCATAACATAGGTTGAGCTTGTCGCTCCCGGGATTTTCATCCAAGTACAAACGCGAAAGTGGCACCGAACAGAGTCGCCAGCAATGTGTATTTATCCCAAGAGAGGGAAAGGAAACACTGCATAAACCTGAAGGAAAGGAAAGAGCATGGTCTTGCGACCAAGAGAAATGGGTTCGGGAGTCGGTTACGCGAGAGGAAGGTATTAGCACCCCCTCGCGTCCATCGTACCCGATGGGATCCACGCTTGCTTGTCTCGATCAAAGGGTGATGGAAAAGAATACTGGAAAAGGAACGAAAAGAGAACTGGAAAAGGAACGAGAAACAAATGTAGGGAAAATAAAAGAAGTGCTCGCATGGGCCCTACCCCACTGCCTACGTATCTCATCGGGAATATGAGAATCAGAGCGACGTAGTTCCCCTCACTAGGGATGGATTATTTGTATTTTAGGGAATGGCTGACGTTCTAGCTCAGGTGTTGCAGGCTCGCTGGTCCGAGTGCGTTACCATCTTGCAAGAGAACGAGTAGGAAGCACGTTCGTACGCTGAGAGTGAATGAGATGAGAAAAGAATTCCCGAAGGAAAGACGTTATTGTTTGTTTTTGTCTTTTAGAAGGAAGTGTTTTGGATTTGTTTGCATATGACAGTGTATCTGGATCTTAGTCATTGGAATGTGTACGTTCTCACATTCCAAGATGGAATGGGTAAGAATGCACACTAAGAGTGAAGAAGACCCCCACACTTAGTTCCAATTGTCAAGGTTCAAACACGCTAGCATACTTGTGTTTATTAAGTGTTTTGTTGATTATGAAGTGAAGAAGTGTTTTTTATTATTTGCACCTTCAACAAGTATTGCATTTAAGTCCCTCATACAAGATCAAATATGTAACACATTGACCTAAGATGGGCCATATGCTACACATTCTAAGATTATAAGAGAAGACCCCTTATAATCTTTTCTTTATATGAAAGGCCTAAATGCAATAAATGCCTACCTTTATTATATGTTTTGAATTTTCTTTGAGATGAGAAAAGAGACTCAAGGGAGGATAAAGGTAAAAATCTATATGGACTAAGACTCAATCCTAATTGAAGATTAAAGGGAGTGATCCTAAAGGTTTGTGAGGTTTCAACCTAAAGTCTAAAGAAAGAAAGAATTAAACAATTCACTTCCAAAGTAGAAGATGAATTGTAATTCAAAAGGGGAAAGTAATGAGTTATTAAAAGAAAGCACATAAGTGCTTAGCAAAACACAAAATGGAATTGTAAAAGAGAAAGGATAGAAGTTGAATGTGGATTCCTTATCCACACTCAATTGAAACTTACCAAAGCCCCTACATGGTTAGTAAACATGTATAAGAAGTATAAGAAATAAAAGAACATGTAATGCATCATAAAACTCAAAAGAATTAAATGAGAAAACAAATCCTAGAACCACAACCAGAATGGGCATCATATGGTCAACAAATGAATATCATCATACAAGTGCAAGTGAATAGGCAACAAACATCATCCATTAGCATTTGAACATGTTACAAGAAGAAAGGGTAGATGAAAGATGGAAAGAAATGAAGAGGACATGCATAGATGGAACATGTAAATCAACAACCAGAATTGAAACTAAGTGGAAAATGGTTTATGAACATCTCAAAAGTATTTATGAGATAACTTCAAGACATTCAAGAAGTAATATAAGAAGAATTGAAATGAAAGTTCAAAAGGAAAGGGCAAACAATACATGTTAATGATGCACAAAGTTCAAATTGAAATGAACATGTAAAGATGACCTATAATGTGTATCAAAGACCTATAATGTCAAGTGAGTAGTTCACAAAGTAGGCAAATGATCATGCAAGTATGTACAAAAGAAATCATGCAAACATGCACTAAAGTAAAAAATGACATGACATGTATTATACTTCAAAGGTAATGCATCAAACAAAAATCAAATGGCCTCATGAAAATTATGAAAACATGGTATTGGAGTGCCTAGGTCAGAAATGCATCATACATCAAGATAGCATGTAAAAATTCAAAGCAAAATGACTTCAAACAAAGCAATTAGGTCAAATTGAAACATCATGCAAAGTGGTACAAATATAGGCATCAAGACATGTAATAAAGTGACCTAAAAAATCAAACAAAAATCATATAACATGCTTCAATGTATTAGTGAATCAATGCAAAAAGAATCATGTCAAAATAGTTGGTAATGAGCAAGAACAAAATTAAACAAATTCATGTATCATGCTTAGAATGCATCTAAATGGAAATTCAAAGAAAATTATGGACCAGGGGTAAAAAGGTCATAAAATCAATAAATAAAATCATGGAAAATTTCCTAAATGTTTTAAGAGTACACATGAATTTTTGTGGAATTTAATAATGCAATTTGGTATTTTTAAAAATTAAAAATCAAACGTGTAGAAAGAAATAAAAATGAAAAATAAATGCAAAATGCAGGGGGGTATGAACATAGCAATTGGACAGTGCAAATTCATTGGGCTTTAAAAAAAGAGGAGGTGTGAATAGCAATCTGGCTTAGGTCCATTAAGCACGCAGAACATACTAACAAGCATGGACTCTCAGTCAACAAAATTGACTCCCTCATGGCCATTGGATCAAGTCACAGTCAAACCATAGTCAAAGTAATTGAAATCAATGCATGTGCGTGAGTGACCACAATCCCTATCGTGTATCACGCCACAAAACGTTTAAATGAGTTCAGAAAATTGGCATGTGACTTGCACGCTTTTTTTTATGTGTTGGCAGCATGGTAGCCATTAGATCACACTCATCCAACGGATCACATTCAAACTGGTCATAAAACCCTAACATGAAGACCACCGGCCGGAGAAGGACCTCCGGTCTCCTTCTCCGGTCAACCATCACCGTCTGCAACTTTAATTCTTCCAGAAATTCACAATCCACATACCAAATGAAAGCTAAACTTACGTACATCAAGAATTTAGCACTGAAATCACCAAACAATGCACACACAGCAAGAAATGATCACAAACATTTTGCCCTAAGTTTAGATCTACACCTCTGAGAGGTCTATCAACTAGCCAGAAATGTTTCATTGCTTCTAATAAGCCATAATCAACATGAAACAAGCTTAAAAATCAATGAATCACACCAGAAGAGTTAAGAAATTCCAAACCTGAAACTTGAAGATTCTTTGTTCAAAAGAAAACCAGAGATGTTGCCTTGAGTTCTTGAGCTCCAATGTGGCCAAATAAAGGCTTAGATACAAGAGTGGATGATACTTCAGTGAAGGAGAGCTGAAATCCAAGATTCAAAACAGTTGCAATGTGATGAAAATGGGAGAGAGAATCAGAGAGATTCTGAGAAGAAGATGAGGGAGATGAAGTGGAGCTCGAAAATCAGTTGAAATGTGGAGGAATTGAGAGAGAATGGAAGGAGTTTCTCAATTGAATATCAGAAAAATGAAGCTGCCTTTAATTCGTGAAGGGAAGATTTGTTTTATATGTTGAGCTTAACCATGGTTAACTGGGTGAATCAACTGAGTCATGGTGGTTTAGGTGAGTCATCCCTAACTAACTGAGTCAAGTTAGTTAGGGAGAGCAATGATAAGGTGATGATAGTTCATGGTAAGCTATGGTGATGGTGACAAGAGAAATGGAATGGCAAGGCTGTGTAACACAAAACTTGTTTAGCAAGCTTGTCATTTCTACTTTCATGCATAGCACGTGCTATGGTGTGTATGCAATGTGTTTGGTTTAAAAAGGCAATGGATAGCTGGTATGAATAAAGCACGTGCAAGCTTGTACCAACAACATCAACAACATTGGTTTTTTTTTTGGTTTTTTATAACAGTTTGCAGACATGGGTGTTTAATGGTGATTTTCTCTTTGCATTGTGGATGATTTGATGAGTTCTTGGAGTCATTGGCAAGAGGGATTGTAGTAGAACTACTTTGGTATGAAAATTGAATGGAAATGATGCTTGGGAGAGGTTGAAAATGACTTAGAACAATAAGGTTTGGAAACTGGTCATGGGCGAGGAAATGAGGTTGGCTGGCAAGGTGTGCATGGCATGGATTTTCAGTTGTATTGACCAATCTTTGAGCTATCATAATTCCTTATCCTTTGATCATATGAAAAAATCATGAACATCAATCTTGAAGATCTCACATAGGGGAGCAACTTTGATGTTGCAAGATTTTTCATTTGAAGCCTCTAACTATGAGTAATTGATCCATACATCTTGTCCACCAACTGTTTGAGAAAATGACTGCGCGCAGACCTGGCCAAACTTGGTCATGACATGGTTTTGGGCCTACTTTCCTCCAACTTTGATCCATCATATCTCACTCAATTTTTATCCAATGGAGATGTTCTACACATGGATTTGAAGCTTAAAACAAGATCTTTCATTGAGGCAGAGTGGATTTTTCATTTGGTGCTCCAAATTTAAATGGCCTTGGTTCAAACTCTGATGCAAAATGGCCAAAACTTGCTATTTTTAGCAACCCTACTTCATCCAAAAATGGCAACTTTCCACATCTTGATTTTTTTCATGATTCCTTTGGAGTTTCTTGATCAAATTTTGTACATTGGACATATGTAACATGAATTTTATGAATTTGGCCTCAAAAAGTCAAGAGTTGACTTTTTTCTCTGATTATTTGACTTTGCCCCAAATTTCCTGATTTCTGATCTTTCTTCCAATTGAACCACTTCTAAAACCAATTGAGATGCAATTTTCCACATACATACACTTAAGGACATATGGAATACCATGACATCAAGTTTTGTTCAAAAAAAACAGAAATACCCTGATTTAATTGGAAACCCTAATCTTGACCCTCTCTGGTTAGGAGGAAATTGCACATCTTCCAAATCCAAATTCCTCAGAGTATGTTGTGTATCCTCTTAAAGGATGATGAGAAATGCCACTTGAGAATGATTTTGAATCAATGAGCTATCTCTTTTGAGAGTTTTCCTTCAATTTTTGAACCTCTTGCATAGTGAAAGATGTAGTGCTTCAATCTCCCATTGAATCTCACTTCCTTGAGGTTTTGGAAGATCAATTGAGATAGTATGAGCCATGAGAGACCTCTTGGCTTGCCTAGAGCCAACTTGATTGACCTTTTTGTGCTTTGAATGATTCCTTGATTGTCCACCTTCCACCTGATCACATGCCCTGATGGTAAGAAGGAGGCCATGCTTCATTTTTCTATGTTAAATGCAATGTAATGTTAATGAGGTGGATATGATATGATAAATGATAATGCCATGCTATGATGACAAAAGGGGAGAGGAAATTTTGGGGTATTACAGCTGCCCCTATTCAAGCGCTGTAGACCTGAATGCCTGAAAGCAAATGTTTTCGGACTTTCAAGGTATATAGTGATTGAATACCAAAAATAACCAAAAATTTGCTCTGGGTGATGAAGAAGAAAAGGGATATAAACCCAACGAGACTGCTGGATTGAATCTTCGATGAAACGTCGGAGAGATCTGTCTTTTGAACGATACCAGACGACTACTGGCTTGCCACGCTGATGGTGGACTTTAATACTGTCTTTTATGCAATTCCAGACGACTACTGGCCTGCCACACTACTGGTGGACTTTGGAAATGTCTTTTTGAACGACGCCAGACGACTACTGGCTTGCCACACTACTGGTGGACTTTAATAATGTCTTTTATGCAATTCCAGACGACTACTGGCCTGCCACACTACTGGTGGACTTTGCAGCTTCGTGCCACCCGAAGATGGACTTTTGCCAATCCACTGTTGGACTTTTAGAATATGCCACCCTTAGATGGACCTTTCGCCAATCCACTGTTGGACTTTTGCCACCCGAAGACGGACTTTTGCCAATCCACTGTTGGACTTTTAGCTGCTTTGCCACCCGAAGATGGACTTTTGCCAATCCACTGTTGGACTTTTGCCACCCGAAGACGGACTTTTGCCAATCCACTGTTGGACTTTTAGAATATGCCACCCTTAGATGGACCTTTCGCCAATCCACTGTTGGACTTTTGCCACCCGAAGACGGACTTTTGCCAATCCACTGTTGGACTTTTAGCTGCTTTGCCACCCGAAGATGGACTTTTGCCAATCCACTGTTGGACTTTTGCCACCCGAAGACGGACTTTTGCCAATCCACTGTTGGACTTTTAGAATATGCCACCCTTAGATGGACCTTTCGCCAATCCACTGTTGGACTTTTGCCACCCGAAGACGGACTTTTGCCAATCCACTGTTGGACTTTTAGAATTTTAAAATCGAATTACTCTCTGCCTCTGCGCCAGACATCTCTGCCGACTCTGCTGAGGAACCACAATCAATGATTTAATCTCGGAGACTCCTAAAAGGATAATATCTCTGCTGGCGAATGGATGAACAATCCGTCTGCTTCGAATTGCCAAGCTTGCCAAAAATAAATTGGACTTTAAGATATGAGGGAATGACGACTCTGCAAGGAATTATTCCATCTGTTTGGGGGAATGAATTCTGGTCACAGCGATTCCGCTGGGGATGAGAATTTCTTTGCATGGCATCTTGCTAAGGAAGAAAAGTCATAAAAACTCTGCTTGGGGATCTATCCAATCCAAGACCCTTTGTAGGGGTTATCCACCATCTGACCCGGCTGGGGAAAGGCTGTACCATCCTTGTTGAGGAATAGATTCTGTCGATCTGATAACCTCTGCGGGAAGAACAACAACTCAGCTGGGAGTTGCTGACAAGATTCGATGCTGACCTCTGTGGGGATACCATGACCAGAGATACGATCTTGCTGGGTATCAGGGCTACTCTGCCAGGGATATGCAAATCCTGGTTAGAACATTCCACTGCAACTTGCTAGGAAAGAGTCCTTAGAGATCTGTTGGGGAAACCCAAAGCAAATCCACAGTATTCTGCTGAAGAATATGACTGTCAAGCTTAGGATAAGTACCACAATGCCCCATGTTAGGCGAGCTTCCCTTTAGACAATTCCGTTAGGGATGACGGGTTTATAACAAACTCTGTTGGAGAAAACTGCTTTAAAACGTCTCATGTTGGGGAATGCCTTTCGAGAGGATTTTACAGAAGACCAACTGTCCTCAAACTCTACTGGGGGTGACCAACACTTCATGCTGGGGAAACAATCATGCCCCATGCTTGGACAACACAACAATTCGTCCCCGCAGAGGATGTCATAAGAGGATTTTACAGAAGATCTAGCCTCTTCAAACTCTTGTGACTTCGCTGGGGATAATGACCATCAGTTTCGGTGTCGACGAGACCACTCTTTTGGGGAACCTGTGACCGTTATCGACATAGAAAAGCTTGTAGCTGTTGGAAATACTGTATGAGAGAATCGACTTAATAAGATGCAACGGTACCCAGCTGAACTTAATTCACTGATATCGACCCGTTATACACAATCGTCGACCGAACGATGAACGCCGATCTCCTTACCCATAATTGCCCCAGTCTTTTGCGTGGGGTGATTTATTGCTGGTCTTGTGCTTAAAATCATCTGCACCTGCTACCTGCAACAAAAGAATATGCCCACATGCCCCGAATATTGCATGGCTAGAATCCACCATCCGGGAGTATTCAACATTCGAAGTAATTTCAAATGTTTTTTCTGCGCATGTTATTGCAAGGCTGCCATGTTTTCAAATGCAATGTTTTATCAAAAATTAGGACGTTTTTGCAAACAAAGCAATAAAACAAAAATAGAAAACTTTTATTGAAATTCAATTTATTGACTGAGAGCCCAGAATAGGCAATTACATCCGGAAGCAATCCCTGGAAAGAGGTGATCGCCAAAAATTGAGAAAAGAAACTATCCTAATGGCAATGTGAAAACGGAATTCCACTGAGTTTCCATTCTGTTATGACCAGTATGTCTTCAAAACTCCCCGACCTTGCCTTCTGAGGAATGATCGGACCGATTCCTATCTTTCAGAACGTCAGTTGTTCAAACGGTAATGGGTACAGATAACTCAGACTGTAGTCATTCGCTTAAATCCCTCTTTTGTGTGGACCGCCCTTTCAGGTTTTCGATCCACCAGGATACCCTTTTTTGCCTAAGTTGCCCTTTCGGGTTTTCAACTTACCGGGTGTACAATTTTTTTCAATTATATCCCTAATTTTTGCCCGAACCTTATTCTGTTTTTGGTTCGCCGGGATGCCCTTTTTTGCCTGGATTTTTTTTATTCTTATTATCCAGCGGGTCTATTCATGCGAAGTATTTTTTGACTACGTCCGAGTTGACAGGGGATGAAAAGTCTTCGCCATCCATGGTTGTAAGCAATAAAGCTCCGCCCGAAAAGACCTTTTTAACCACGAATGGACCTTCATAATTAGGAGTCCATTTGCCCCTGTGATCTGTATTGGGAGGAAGGATCCTTTTGAGTACCACATCTCCGACTTTATAAACCCGAGGACGCACCTTCTGGTCAAATGCCCGTTTCATTCTGCGCTGATATAGTTGCCCATGACATACAGCCGCCAATCGCTTTTCCTCAATAAGGCTCAGCTGATCAAATCTGGCTCGTACCCATTCAGCTTCATCTAGCTTAACATCCATCATAACTCTGAGGGACGGAATCTCTACTTCAACTGGTAGCACTGCCTCCATACCATATACAAGTGAGAATGGGGTTGCCCCAGTGGACGTGCGTACCGACGTTCGATACCCATGCAAAGCAAATGGTAACATCTCATGCCAATCTTTGTACGTGACAACCATCTTTTGCACAATCTTCTTGATATTTTTGTTGGCCGCTTCGACCGCGCCATTCATCTTTGGGCGGTACGGAGAAGAATTGTGATGTTCGATTTTGAAGTCCCGGCATAACTCAGCCATCATCTTATTATTCAAATTAGAACCATTATCAGTAATGATTCTTTCGGGAACTCCATATCGGCAAATGATATCCCGTTTTAAGAAACGAGCGACCACTTGTTTCGTAACATTGGCATAGGATGCGGCTTCAACCCATTTGGTGAAGTAATCAATTGCCACCAAGATGAAACGATGACCATTGGAAGCTGTAGGCTCAATCTTCCCGATCATATCAATGCCCCACATGGCAAACGGCCAAGGCGACGACATGATACTCAACGGATTTGGAGGCACATGCACCTTGTCTGCATAGATCTGGCATTTATGGCATTTGCGGGCATATTTGCAACAATCTGACTCCATAGTCAACCAATAATATCCCGACCTTAACAACTTTTTAGCCATTGCCTGCCCTCCGGCATGGGTACCGAAAGAGCCTTCGTGCACTTCAATCATCAACAAGTCTGCTTCATGTCTATCTACACATCTAAGCAGGACCGTGTCAAAATTTCTTTTATACAGCACGCCATCTTTGTTCAAGAAGAAACTACCAGCTAACCTTCTCAACGTCTTCCTATCTTTGGACGATGCCCCGGGCGGGTACTCTTGACTTTTCAAGAAACACTTAATGTCATAAAACCATGGCTTGTCATCAGACGCTGCATCGACCGCAAACACAAATGCTGGTCTGTCAAGGCGGGATACCTCAATCTTAGGTACATGGTTCCATCCTTGCACTTTGATCATAGAAGACAAAGTGGCCAAGGCATCAGCGAACCTATTCTCATCTCGAGGAATGTGGTACAGTTTCACTGTTGTGAAAAACGTCAGCAACCTCTTTGTATAATCTCTATACGGCACTAGATTTGCTTGGTGCGTGTACCAACTCCCCTTCACTTGATTGATTACCAAAGCTGAATCACCAAATATATCAAGGGTCTTAATCCGTAGATTAATCGCCTCCTCGATCCCCATTATACAAGCTTCGTACTCTGCTTCATTGTTGGTGCATCCGAAAGTTATTCGGGCAGTGAACGGCATATGAACACCTTCCGGCGTGATGAGAACTGCTCCAACTCCGCACCCATTCATATTGACAGCCCCATCAAACATCAGACTCCATTTGGATTCAGGGTCTGGCCCCTCCTCCGGAAGTGGTTCCTCGCAGTCTTTAGCTTTGAGAAACATGATGTCCTCATCAGGGAAGTCAAACTTCATGGGTTGGTAATCATCAATCGGCTGTTGCGCGAGATAGTCGGACAAGATACTTCCTTTGATGGCCTTTTGTGAAGTGTACTGAATGTCATACTCTGTCAAGACCATTTGCCACCGTGCAACTCTGCCTGTTAACGCTGGTTTCTCGAAAATATACTTGATAGGATCCATTTTTGAAATCAACAAGGTTGTGTGCCTAACCATATATTGCCTCAATCGCTTAGCGGCCCATGCAAGCGCACAGCATGTCTTTTCAAGCATTGAGTATCGGGACTCACAATCATTGAACTTTTTGCTCAGGTAGTAAATAGCATGCTCCTTCCTACCTGTCTCGTCATGTTGACCGAGAACACAACCCATGGAACCTTCAAGCACTGTCAGATACATTATCAGCGGTCTCCCTTCAACTGGAGGCATTAGAATCGGAGGTTCCTGCAAGTATTCTTTTATCTTATCGAATGCCAATTGGCAATCGTCATTCCACCTGACCGTTTGATCTTTCCTCAACAATTTAAATATTGGTTCACACGTGGCTGTTAGGTGAGATATGAACCTCGCAATGTAGTTCAATCTACCCAAGAAACCACGAACCTCTTTTTCTGTTCTCGGTTCAGGCATTTCTTGTATTGCTTTCACCTTGGCAGGATCAACCTCGATTCCTCTTTCGCTCACAATGAAACCCAGTAACTTTCCAGAACGTACCCCAAACGTGCACTTGTTTGGGTTTAATCTCAGACAGAACTTTCTCAACCTTTCAAACAGCTTTTTCAGGTTAGTCAGATGTTCCTCTTCGGTTCTCGACTTGGCAATCATATCATCTACATAACATTCGATCTCCTTATGAATCAAGTCATGAAACAATGTCACCATCGCCCGTTGGTACGTTGCCCCTGCGTTTTTCAACCCAAAAGGCATTACTTTATAACAATATGTACCCCACGGAGTAATGAACGTGGTCTTCTCCATGTCTTCAGGTGCCATCTTGATCTGGTTGTACCCGGAGAAACCGTCCATAAATGAGAACACTGAAAACTGAGCTGTATTATCGACCAGCACATCAATATGAGGTAGTGGAAAATCATCTTTCGGGCTAGCTTTATTAAGATCTCGATAATCCACACACATTCTCACTTTTCCATCTTTCTTCGGTACTGGCACGATGTTGGCTACCCATGGAGGATACTTTGTCACAGCAAGAAAACCAGCGTCCCACTGCTTCTGGACTTCCTCCTTAATCTTTAAAGCCATGTCGGGGTGAGTCCGACGAAGTTTCTGCTTGACTGGCGGACATTCTTCTCTCAATGGTAGCCTGTGCACGACAATATCCGTATCCAACCCCGGCATGTCTTGATACGACCAGGCGAAGACGTCAACATACTCGCGCAACATTTCCGTCAAAGTTTGCTTCACATCTGCTTGCAAGCTGGCACCAATCCTGATCTCTTTTTTGGCGTCCTTGGTACCAATATTGATGATGTCTACAGTCTCCTGATGAGGCTGGATGACCCTTTCCTCTTGTTTCAACAATCTGGCCAGTTCTTCAGGGAGTTCACAATCTTTCTCATCCCCTTCTTCGGCTTGATAAATCGGATTGTCAAAGTCATACATAGCCATATCAAAATCGTTTTCAGTGGTATCCGGAGGATCAAGTCTGCATGAACGGGTTCATGCCTTATTTTAGAATTTATTTTTAAGCAAAACAAAAGAAAATGAAACATTGCCATTTTATATTTTTTGTGCAAAAATAAAAACTGAAAGACAGAGAACAAAAATTTGATTGCAAAACGTCCTTTATTAATGATTAAACATTGCAAATGCAACCATGGTGGCCCTACAAATGAATCTATACGCCTTGGGCAGAGCGCAAGATTTTGTCATGCATTATGGTTAGAAAAAACAAAGAAAAATTACTCTGTCTGAAGAGTAACCCGGATGACTTCTTCAACGGACCAGTTATGCACTTGTTGTCCCGGAGCATGAGGGCGTACCCAGTTGTCCAGGTCACAATCACTGTCAACACTATCCTCTGTGGCCGCACAAGACTGGTCCGTGTAGATAATTCCCCCACTATTGAAAGTAATGGGTCCCCTGCTCCCCGCATCTGGAGTTGTAGAGGGATGATAACCAATACCAAATTTGTCTTCCTTCATTGGGGTCTCTATCAACCTGCCCCAACCTTGGGCGTTGCCTGCCCTGACGACCTCGACAGCTTGTTTGTAAGATGAAATGGAGGTACCGGCCCCAGCTGGTACAGAAGAAGACTCAGGTGCATCGTCAATGTTGACTGCTTCAAATGATTGGCACAGCATCTCATGAATTTCCCCATCCATTTCAATGTACTTGAACGTGGATAAGTGACTCACAAAGATGTCTTCTTCCCCACACACTGTCACAACCTGCCCTTCAAACTCATACTTCAGCTTTTGATGTAGAGTAGAAGTAACAGCCCCGGCTCCATGAATCCAAGGGCGCCCCAATAGGCAGCTATATGCAGGTTGTATGTCCATTACATGGAACGTGGATTTGAATACCTGTGGTCCAATTTGTACGGGCAATTCCACCTCACCAAACACAGATCGTCTAGTTCCATCGAATGCTCTGACCACCAATTCACTAGGCCTTAAGATCAAACCATCAACTTCCAACTTCATTAATGCCTTCTTGGGCAAGACATTGAGTGATGAACCAGTGTCTACCAGTACATGAGATAACACTGCGCCCTTACACTCCATCGTGATATGCAAAGCCTTATTATGGTTTCTTCCTTCAACAGTCAAATCTCTATTTGTAAAGCCCAAGCCATGGCTAACATTAACATTGGAGATTACGCCCTCGAGCTGATTAACAGTAATTTCTTGTGGCACGTACGCACTCTTCAACACTTTCAACAACGCCTGTCGGTGCGCATCAGAGCACATCAATAGTGACAAGATTGAAATCTTTGAAGGGGTCTGATTCAGTTGGTCCACAATCTTATAATCGCTTTTCTTGATTATCTTCATAAATTCTTCCATTTCCTTATCAAAAGTAATCTTTGTCTCTGCTTCAGGTGTAGGCGCACTTTCAACCACCTGTTTACCCTTAGCCTTTGCTGCAGCTTCTACCTCCTTATCACTTCTCAAGGTTTGGGGAGCGAACAACCTTCCACTCCTTGTAAAGCCCCCTACACCCCCTACGTTATCAACATTTGGGCTGACTGATGACTCAACTTCCTGTTTTTTACCTTCGTAATATACATCTGCCCCATAGTGCCATGGGATAGCTTTCGTAGATGTGAACGGAATTGGCCCTGGCACCGTGATAGTGACAGGACTGGGCCCTTCTGGCGCAACACTCGCCACGGGAACTGCATTGACCGGCATTTGAATCTCAGCGGGAGTGTAATAGATGGTCACGGTTGATATCTCATCAGTGTCTTTCACGACTCTGTCAAACTGTAGACATCCTTCATCGATCAGATTCTGTAAACCCATCTTCAACTTATCACAGCCGTTCTCCTGATTCATACACTCAGAGCAATCCTGACTGCAGCCCGGGAACACCTGTCCCTTCAATAAACGATCTTTTACAACCAATAAAGAAGTTTTCACTTGATGAACGTCTAACACCAAATTCAATCTCCTCCCACCTTCAATAGCGTACACATTTGCTGCACTATGATCAGGCATGGGATGCTGAGTAATATTAGGAGCGGGAGAGAAATTGATGGCTTTAGCATCAATCAAATCTTGTACTTTATGATGGAAAGCCCAGCATTTTTCAATGGAGTGCCCCTGAGCACCTGAGTGGAACTCACAACGAGCATTAGCATCGAAGTTAGGTGGCAGGTTTCCAGCAACCGGAGCTTTCATAGTACGGAGCTCTACCAACTTTAACTCGAGTAGCCGGGGCAACAGCGCGGCATAAGTCATAGGGAGAGGATCCATCTTACGATCCCTCTGTCTAGACCTTTGCTGGAAAAAAGGTTGTTGCTGTTGAACTTGTTGTTGGGGTTGTTGTTTCTGAACAGACGGTGTGGGGATTGTTACAGCATCTACCTGATAATAAGCTCGAGAACGCCCTCTGCCTCGTCCTCTAAACACAGCATTCGTATCACCTTCTCTTCTTTTCTGGTTACTAGCAAACGGTTTCTTCGTCCCCGAAGAGCCAGCCCCACTCACATCCTGGATCTTTCCAAGCTTTAACAGACTTTCTATTCTTTCTCCCGCAATCACAATATCAGCAAATCCAGTTGACGGACAAGCAGCTAATCTATCAAGATAAGCCCCTTGCAAGGTGCCCATAAACATATCCGCCATTTCTCTGTCTGACAAGGGAGGTTGAACCTGGGCAGCCATTTCCCTCCACCTCTGTGCATATTCTTTGAAACTCTCCTTGGCATTTTGTGACAAACCCTGCAATTGAGTGCGGTTGGGCGCCATGTCAATATTATACTGGTATTGCTTCAGGAACGCTTCTGCCAGATCTTTCCAACTCTTCACAGCAGCTCTATTCAACTTCATATACCAGGTCAAGGACGCCCCAGCCAGACTGTCCTGAAAATAGTGCATCCATAGCTTCTCGTCATCCGTATGGGCTGAAATCTTCCCAAAGTAAGCTTGAAGATGCGTTTGGGGACACGCATTGCCGTGATACTTATCAAAAGTAGGAGGTTTGAATTTAGGGGGAATTCTGACTCCTGAGACCAGCCCCAAGCTGGTAACATCAATACCCATAGAGTTCTTGCACTCTATGGCCCTGATCTTTTCTGCTAACTCCTCATACCTTCGATCACCTTGATTACCCACATCAGCATCTAGTAGAGTAAATTGGTCTTCCAGAGTATCTTCAAGAGTAACACCAGCATGCCTACCATTTCCATTACCCCGATTGTTACCACCAGGAGGAGGGTTGCCACCGGGAGGAGGGATGTCGTGTCCCTGTGAATTGTCATGTTGGTCACCTTCGGGCCCATTGTCTGGACGCTCGACCAGAAGCCTCAGCCTCTCCTGATTTTGCGCCATGCCAGTCATGAGGGTCATGAACTGGTCCATACGCGCCCTCATTTCGGCCAAATCACTTTGCACTTGATCCATGATTCTTACTTGATTTCTTCTCGTCGAATATCGGTGAATATGATTCTCCGCTATACTGCCTGAAACCAAATAAAGGTTAGAGACCCTGCAACGAGTACCTGAAAAGCAAGTAACAAAAATGCAAAATGATATGCAATGCCATGCAATGCTATGTTTGTCATTTCCTAGGTGCTTTATACCCTGATTCCAATCCAACCCCAGAAATCTGAAGACCAGAAATCGTGATATAAAGAGACGTGTCGTGGTCATGTGCTTGTGTGCAGCTATCTGATAAGAAATAATCCCGAATAAAACTGCTCATACTCATTCAATAAAATATTCAAGTACATTTAAGAAAGATTCAACCGCAAATGCAATATAAGGAAAAAAATGGATCCATCAACAAGCCTGATGGTAGCCATTAACAACAAAATACAGGGAAAAGAACATCAATCTGACAATTCCACATCCTTCAGCCTATCACTTGAATACTTGATTTCCTCAAAAAGTATACGGGTACGCTGGTGATTCGGCTTTTCAATCATCTCTTTGATCAAGACATCCCTTTTCTCAAGAGCTTCAGTTAAAGAACTCATATGCAGCATCAGAGCTTCGTCATCACACACTCCTTTGTGTCTCTTTATGCCGGCTTGCGTCTTGAGTATCTCCCTTTCTATCATGACTTCTTCAAGCTCTTTCTTGGTATTCCTCAGTTGGCTTCTAGCTTCTTCTAACTGTTCTTGACTTTTACCGAGACTTTCCCGATACTTTCTCCTCTGCTCATGTGCCTTTTTAAGCTCCTCGTCTTTAGTCTTCGACTGATCCTTTAACTCGGCATTTTCAATTCTGACTTCATCCCAAGCTTGACGAAGTTGAGCTAATGAATCCTTGCTTCGGGCTAAAGCCTGTTTTGTAATCTTGTGAGCCTGACTAGTGTCATCTGCTCCCAAAGTAAGTTTCCGAAAGTACCGAGCTCGGTCATCAAAATCTTCCTCTTTGTCAGCCAAGGTTTTTTCCGCTTTCAAGGCTCTCTTTTCCAACTCTTTGTTGTCAGCTAGAGCTTTCTGAAGACATCTGCTCAATCCAGAATTCTCTATCTGCAATTCTCTGACCATTTTCTTCCACTTCTCACATTCTTCAATAGCCACCATAGTGGGTTGTTCTGGCTGTACTGCACATAAAAGAGGTCCCCTTGAAAAGGGTAAAAGCAATTCCTTTACTTTCGTCTCAATCCACCTGTCATATTCAGGATAAGATCTACAATCTCCTTTTCCAAAAACTGCTTTTCCAATTTTGTGCTTATCTTTCCAAGCATTCACTACTTCTACCACCTTCGCATCTTTAGTTCCTGTAAAGAACAAAGATTCTTCCACATCTTGCTCTGTAGGAGGATCCCTGGAAGCATACCCAAACTGTCGGATGGCCAAAACTGGATTATAATTGATCCCTCCTTTTCTGCCAATCAAAGGCACATTTGGAAAATTTCCGCATCTTGTGACAAGCTCTATTCTCAATAACCGGTGGTCAAACCATACAATGTTATCAGCAGTTAAACTCATCAATCGTTTAGACCATTTCGCCACATCTTTGGTTTCCACAAAGGCACCTGTCTGAGGCAAATGTTTGAAAAACCAATGACTCAGCAGTGGAGTACAACAACTAACAGATCCTCCCCTCCTTTTCTCATTCTTATAGTGCACGGAATGATAAAAATCTCCTAACAAAGTAGGGACTGGATTTTTAAGAACGAAAACTCTTGTCGCTTGCATATCCACAAAGTCTTGCTGATTGGGAAAGAAAACTAGGCCATATATGCAGAGAGCCAGAATGGAATTGTAAACCGTCCAATTTTTAGCACTTGCAGCCTCTTGGGCCTGTCCAGACAGAAATTCTAAATGAAATCCGCTAACTCCATTTTTACTGCTCACACCACTCTTTATCACTGCCTGATCCATTTGTAAAGCAGCAGCAATTTCTTTTACGCTGGGAGAACTACCAGAGAAGAATGGTATTGCCGACGTGATCGGAATTCCCAAAATAAATGAGAATTCTTCCAGTGTTGGCATCAAAATGTAATCTGAAAAAAGAAAGCACCTCAACGAAGGCTCGTAGAACTGCAGCAGAGTGTGCAAAGCATCATGCTCATACTTGGTGATTGTACGGACCATCCCAACCAAATTCCCGTAGCTCTTCTGAAACCTATCAAGAATACCCGGACCAGCCATATCTATAACTTTGAGCAATGAATCCACGACAGGATCTGGAAACTTGTAAGACACATTGTTCTTTCTCTCGGCAACAATCTCTGTTGAACCCATGGATTGGAATCAGAAATGTATTATGCACCTGAAAATGACAAACATAACTGTTATGATATGATAATGCAATGCAAGAGGGCATGTGATCAGGTAATCAAGTGTCGGTGTCTGTATTGAACTGTGTGCACTGTGTCTCTGTACTGAATCTGGCAATATCTGAGATGAACACTTAAATCACTGTCATAGGATACAATGTCTGAAATCATCATAGAATCACAAGTAAGGTAGGTAGGAGGCTGGGTTTCCTGCAAACCTGTAAACATCCCGCCCATGCTCACATGTGGTTCTTAGAAAATAAGGCTTGTCAGCTTCGGAGGTTTGAGAAGCAATAGCACATTCAGCCCGTAGGATACAATGCTATGCCAATCAAAGAGGTCGTCCACTGACTCCCCTTAGAAAATAAAGGTCATCCTATGCAAGTTCCAAAGTGGGCCCTTGGGTGCGAATGGGTTTGCCACAGAATGTGGTCTGCCATTGTCACCACTAAAGAGGGATATTTCCACTAAGGTTCTCATGATCGGTCACTAGAATCGACAGCTCTCTAGATCTACATCCTGGGATACGCAAGATGCGCATGCCACGACGTGTCCCAAGATAGCCTCGTCTAGCTGTGAATTTCGTGAACACCCAACGCACTCCAAACGGCACGTAGGTCCCACTACTCTCCACTCTACTTCTAAGTGTATACTCAAGCCTGTGTAATGGGCTTATCTCTCAGAAATCCCGCCCGCCAAACAGAAAACAACACAGTCCAGTATAGCATAATATATCATATGAAATGAAAATGCTAAAATACGGTAAATACAGTAATGTACAGTAAAGCAGTAAATAACCATACAATAAAACAGTAAATACAACACAACAGTAAACACCCAATGAAAGAAAAACAGACAAGCGCTAGGATTGACTCGCTTAGGGATGGACCAGCAATAGGTCAAGCCTTTCCCCAGCAGAGTCGCCAGCTGTCGCTCCCGGGATTTTCATCCAAGTACAAACGCGAAAGTGGCACCGAACAGAGTCGCCAGCAATGTGTATTTATCCCAAGAGAGGGAAAGGAAACACTGCATAAACCTGAAGGAAATGAAAGAGCATGGTCTTGCGACCAAGAGAAATGGGTTCGGGAGTCGGTTACGCGAGAGGAAGGTATTAGCACCCCCTCGCGTCCATCGTACCCGATGGGATCCACGCTTGCTTGTCTCGATCAAAGGGTGATGGAAAAGAATACTGGAAAAGGAACGAAAAGAGAACTGGAAAAGGAACGAGAAACAAATGTAGGGAAAATAAAAGAAGTGCTCGCATGGGCCCTACCCCACTGCCTACGTATCTCATCGGGAATATGAGAATCAGAGCGACGTAGTTCCCCTCACTAGGGATGGATTATTTGTATTTTAGGGAATGGCTGACGTTCTAGCTCAGGTGTTGCAGGCTCGCTGGTCCGAGTGCGTTACCATCTTGCAAGAGAACGAGTAGGAAGCACGTTCGTACGCTGAGAGTGAATGAGATGAGAAAAGAATTCCCGAAGGAAAGACGTTATTGTTTGTTTTTGTCTTTTAGAAGGAAGTGTTTTGGATTTGTTTGCATATGACAGTGTATCTGGATCTTAGTCATTGGAATGTGTACGTTCTCACATTCCAAGATGGAATGGGTAAGAATGCACACTAAGAGTGAAGAAGACCCCCACACTTAGTTCCAATTGTCAAGGTTCAAACACGCTAGCATACTTGTGTTTATTAAGTGTTTTGTTGATTATGAAGTGAAGAAGTGTTTTTTATTATTTGCACCTTCAACAAGTATTGCATTTAAGTCCCTCATACAAGATCAAATATGTAACACATTGACCTAAGATGGGCCATATGCTACACATTCTAAGATTATAAGAGAAGACCCCTTATAATCTTTTCTTTATATGAAAGGCCTAAATGCAATAAATGCCTACCTTTATTATATGTTTTGAATTTTCTTTGAGATGAGAAAAGAGACTCAAGGGAGGATAAAGGTAAAAATCTATATGGACTAAGACTCAATCCTAATTGAAGATTAAAGGGAGTGATCCTAAAGGTTTGTGAGGTTTCAACCTAAAGTCTAAAGAAAGAAAGAATTAAACAATTCACTTCCAAAGTAGAAGATGAATTGTAATTCAAAAGGGGAAAGTAATGAGTTATTAAAAGAAAGCACATAAGTGCTTAGCAAAACACAAAATGGAATTGTAAAAGAGAAAGGATAGAAGTTGAATGTGGATTCCTTATCCACACTCAATTGAAACTTACCAAAGCCCCTACATGGTTAGTAAACATGTATAAGAAGTATAAGAAATAAAAGAACATGTAATGCATCATAAAACTCAAAAGAATTAAATGAGAAAACAAATCCTAGAACCACAACCAGAATGGGCATCATATGGTCAACAAATGAATATCATCATACAAGTGCAAGTGAATAGGCAACAAACATCATCCATTAGCATTTGAACATGTTACAAGAAGAAAGGGTAGATGAAAGATGGAAAGAAATGAAGAGGACATGCATAGATGGAACATGTAAATCAACAACCAGAATTGAAACTAAGTGGAAAATGGTTTATGAACATCTCAAAAGTATTTATGAGATAACTTCAAGACATTCAAGAAGTAATATAAGAAGAATTGAAATGAAAGTTCAAAAGGAAAGGGCAAACAATACATGTTAATGATGCACAAAGTTCAAATTGAAATGAACATGTAAAGATGACCTATAATGTGTATCAAAGACCTATAATGTCAAGTGAGTAGTTCACAAAGTAGGCAAATGATCATGCAAGTATGTACAAAAGAAATCATGCAAACATGCACTAAAGTAAAAAATGACATGACATGTATTATACTTCAAACGTAATGCATCAAACAAAAATCAAATGGCCTCATGAAAATTATGAAAACATGGTATTGGAGTGCCTAGGTCAGAAATGCATCATACATCAAGATAGCATGTAAAAATTCAAAGCAAAATGACTTCAAACAAAGCAATTAGGTCAAATTGAAACATCATGCAAAGTGGTACAAATATAGGCATCAAGACATGTAATAAAGTGACCTAAAAAATCAAACAAAAATCATATAACATGCTTCAATGTATTAGTGAATCAATGCAAAAAGAATCATGTCAAAATAGTTGGTAATGAGCAAGAACAAAATTAAACAAATTCATGTATCATGCTTAGAATGCATCTAAATGGAAATTCAAAGAAAATTATGGACCAGGGGTAAAAAGGTCATAAAATCAATAAATAAAATCATGGAAAATTTCCTAAATGTTTTAAGAGTACACATGAATTTTTGTGGAATTTAATAATGCAATTTGGTATTTTTAAAAATTAAAAATCAAACGTGTAGAAAGAAATAAAAATGAAAAATAAATGCAAAATGCAGGGGGGTATGAACATAGCAATTGGACAGTGCAAATTCATTGGGCTTTAAAAAAAGAGGAGGTGTGAATAGCAATCTGGCTTAGGTCCATTAAGCACGCAGAACATACTAACAAGCATGGACTCTCAGTCAACAAAATTGACTCCCTCATGGCCATTGGATCAAGTCACAGTCAAACCATAGTCAAAGTAATTGAAATCAATGCATGTGCGTGAGTGACCACAATCCCTATCGTGTATCACGCCACAAAACGTTTAAATGAGTTCAGAAAATTGGCATGTGACTTGCACGCTTTTTTTTATGTGTTGGCAGCATGGTAGCCATTAGATCACACTCATCCAACGGATCACATTCAAACTGGTCATAAAACCCTAACATGAAGACCACCGGCCGGAGAAGGACCTCCGGTCGCCTTCTCCGGTCAACCATCACCGTCTGCAACTTTAATTCTTCCAGAAATTCACAATCCACATACCAAATGAAAGCTAAACTTACGTACATCAAGAATTTAGCACTGAAATCACCAAACAATGCACACACAGCAAGAAATGATCACAAACATTTTGCCCTAAGTTTAGATCTACACCTCTGAGAGGTCTATCAACTAGCCAGAAATGTTTCATTGCTTCTAATAAGCCATAATCAACATGAAACAAGCTTAAAAATCAATGAATCACACCAGAAGAGTTAAGAAATTCCAAACCTGAAACTTGAAGATTCTTTGTTCAAAAGAAAACCAGAGATGTTGCCTTGAGTTCTTGAGCTCCAATGTGGCCAAATAAAGGCTTAGATACAAGAGTGGATGATACTTCAGTGAAGGAGAGCTGAAATCCAAGATTCAAAACAGTTGCAATGTGATGAAAATGGGAGAGAGAATCAGAGAGATTCTGAGAAGAAGATGAGGGAGATGAAGTGGAGCTCGAAAATCAGTTGAAATGTGGAGGAATTGAGAGAGAATGGAAGGAGTTTCTCAATTGAATATCAGAAAAATGAAGCTGCCTTTAATTCGTGAAGGGAAGATTTGTTTTATATGTTGAGCTTAACCATGGTTAACTGGGTGAATCAACTGAGTCATGGTGGTTTAGGTGAGTCATCCCTAACTAACTGAGTCAAGTTAGTTAGGGAGAGCAATGATAAGGTGATGATAGTTCATGGTAAGCTATGGTGATGGTGACAAGAGAAATGGAATGGCAAGGCTGTGTAACACAAAACTTGTTCAGCAAGCTTGTCATTTCTACTTTCATGCATAGCACGTGCTATGGTGTGTATGCAATGTGTTTGGTTTAAAAAGGCAATGGATAGCTGGTATGAATAAAGCACGTGCAAGCTTGTACCAACAACATCAACAACATTGGTTTTTTTTTTGGTTTTTTATAACAGTTTGCAGACATGGGTGTTTAATGGTGATTTTCTCTTTGCATTGTGGATGATTTGATGAGTTCTTGGAGTCATTGGCAAGAGGGATTGTAGTAGAACTACTTTGGTATGAAAATTGAATGGAAATGATGCTTGGGAGAGGTTGAAAATGACTTAGAACAATAAGGTTTGGAAACTGGTCATGGGCGAGGAAATGAGGTTGGCTGGCAAGGTGTGCATGGCATGGATTTTCAGTTGTATTGACCAATCTTTGAGCTATCATAATTCCTTATCCTTTGATCATATGAAAAAATCATGAACATCAATCTTGAAGATCTCACATAGGGGAGCAACTTTGATGTTGCAAGATTTTTCATTTGAAGCCTCTAACTATGAGTAATTGATCCATACATCTTGTCCACCAACTGTTTGAGAAAATGACTGCGCGCAGACCTGGCCAAACTTGGTCATGACATGGTTTTGGGCCTACTTTCCTCCAACTTTGATCCATCATATCTCACTCAATTTTTATCCAATGGAGATGTTCTACACATGGATTTGAAGCTTAAAACAAGATCTTTCATTGAGGCAGAGTGGATTTTTCATTTGGTGCTCCAAATTTAAATGGCCTTGGTTCAAACTCTGATGCAAAATGGCCAAAACTTGCTATTTTTAGCAACCCTACTTCATCCAAAAATGGCAACTTTCCACATCTTGATTTTTTTCATGATTCCTTTGGAGTTTCTTGATCAAATTTTGTACATTGGACATATGTAACATGAATTTTATGAATTTGGCCTCAAAAAGTCAAGAGTTGACTTTTTTCTCTGATTATTTGACTTTGCCCCAAATTTCCTGATTTCTGATCTTTCTTCCAATTGAACCACTTCTAAAACCAATTGAGATGCAATTTTCCACATACATACACTTAAGGACATATGGAATACCATGACATCAAGTTTTGTTCAAAAAAAACAGAAATACCCTGATTTAATTGGAAACCCTAATCTTGACCCTCTCTGGTTAGGAGGAAATTGCACATCTTCCAAATCCAAATTCCTCAGAGTATGTTGTGTATCCTCTTAAAGGATGATGAGAAATGCCACTTGAGAATGATTTTGAATCAATGAGCTATCTCTTTTGAGAGTTTTCCTTCAATTTTTGAACCTCTTGCATAGTGAAAGATGTAGTGCTTCAATCTCCCATTGAATCTCACTTCCTTGAGGTTTTGGAAGATCAATTGAGATAGTATGAGCCATGAGAGACCTCTTGGCTTGCCTAGAGCCAACTTGATTGACCTTTTTGTGCTTTGAATGATTCCTTGATTGTCCACCTTCCACCTGATCACATGCCCTGATGGTAAGAAGGATGCCATGCTTCATTTTTCTATGTTAAATGCAATGTAATGTTAATGAGGTGGATATGATATGATAAATGATAATGCCATGCTATGATGACAAAAGGGGAGAGCAAATTTTGGGGTATTACAGAGCTTAATCTTGAAAAGTTCAAGATAACCAAAACATAGATAATTCAAACACAGATTCCTAATTAGAAACGTTTTAAGTAATCGTAGACCTAATAAAACTGAGTTTTCATGGGTCCTTATGAGTTAGACTAGAGTGAGCCTAAGGATGAAGAAGAAGATGAGGGAGGGTTTCAAAATCATCATTTCTTGAGACATGCAACCTCTCTTCTACTTGAGTAATTGCCAACTTCTTGCTCTTCACAGTTTCTTCAGAGATCCATTCATGGAACTCAGTCCAGATATTTCTTATTTCCATGGAGTCCATACAGGAACTGGAAGCTCCTACTAAGCTTTGGATTTTTGTGATTGCATTGTCCTTAAAGGATTTTAATGCATAATTGGTTTTGATCTCTTAGATGAGGGTTCCTCATCATCAACCATTTTCTGCTTCTTACTTCCTTCTTTCCAATTTGTGAGTTCTTGAAGTACATCAGTAATATTCTTCATGTTGATCCAAACACTGATATCTTCATCTGTAAATCTACTCAGATAGTTTTTGACTTCTGCCTGATTGTAAGTACCGAATTTTGGGAAACCTTTAACTGGATTCCTGGGAGTCAAAGTTAATTCCCTAAAGAATGTATTGTCCAGAGTGATGTCTTCTTTCATAAGATCCTCAAACTTGAGAATCTTCCCAGCGCTTTTAAGCAGCTTTCTTGATTCACCTTCATCGATTAGAATGTCATCAACTACTCCAGATTCAACTAAAATGTCAGAGATGAGTCTTCCGTATGGAATAAGTTTGATCTCCGGATTAGAACCACTTCTGGAGTTTCTTATGGCTTCCTTCAGAAGTTTGAAGAGAACGGAAGGGAGATTGATCTTAATTCCTTTAAGGAGACGGAACAAGACACACTTCTGAGTGTCGTTGAGTTGATTTGCAGGAAGATGATGAAAAATGCTTCCCTGCAAGATTCTGAACCAAGCTTGTAATGGTTCTTTCAGGTTTAAGAATACTTGGTTCTCAACTGTTATTCCTTATTTAAAAATAAGGGCTATGACTTTGGCTTCTCTCTCCTCACTAAGTAGATCCTTGGTAATTCTGAATCCATTATCCTCATGCTCCAAGAGATCTGCAATAGTCTTTTCAGATATGTAGACTCTTCTTCCAAAGATCGAAGAACTAATGAGAGTCGAGCCTGCATTAGCATGAATCCATAACTCTTTAACCAAGCATCCATAGGTTGGTCCTTCCAACCTCTTGAAGTAGTTACTCCATCCTTGTGCTTCCATTGAGGGAGTCATATCACATCCATTTGACTTTAGATTGTTGAGGTTTACAACAGTTTCAGACAAGACTATGAGACTGTCAACTGGAATTTGTGTGGTTGTGGAAATTGAAGCATTTTGTGAGACGAAAACCATCTTTAAAGAGTGATAAGGAAAATTGAGAGTGATTAGGCTGAAGATTCAGGTAAGTAAGAGTTGTGTTGCTATCTTAGGGTTTGATGCTTTTATAGGTGAAGGAGTAAAGTAAACTCTGTGGAGAATTTGAAACCGCAATGGTTGATTTTCCTAGACGCACTAAGCAACGTGGAAAGGTAGGTTAATGATTAATTTCTTTAATCAAGAAATGTGACACAACCTTAATAAGTGGTAATGGAACCGTTACTTAATCATGACCTATGGGAATTTATGGTCTCTAGACACTTCTAAGCCTTTTCGTGTGAATTTTAAGCAGCACTCATAGTTTTATTATTAATTAGATTATCGTGATCATAAGAACCATTCAATCAAAAACACATAGAACATACTTAAGAAATATAAATATCAAGATTTTACATAAGTTTAGTCAAGTATAACATTTAATTAACAAAAATGACTAACTTCCTATCTTAAACTAAGAACGTCATAGGTTGACAAAACTCAGGAAGGATCTTCTCAGTCATTCCATTTCTTCTGCAATGTCCAACAACTCCTTGAAGATCAAGAATGTGGGAGATAACCCTGCAGTAAGGAACTTGATAAACTGTGTCTTTCCTAGACAAAAGGATTTCTTCCTTCAGATGATTATACATAGTTTGGGGCAGGTTTATTTTGACTCTACAAACTAGGAAGAAAATAAATAATCTTTCTTTGTCAGAAAGCCATCCTCCTCCTCTTTCTATTGGCCTTAGATTAATTACCATTAGCTTGTACCGGTCTTTGGCTACAAGATTGAGGGTACAAGGTAGAGTGGGATGACCATTAGTTTCAAAGATCACATGCAAATGTTTGTCAAGACAAACATTGTTAATGTTATCCTCCACGGCCAAACCATCCTCAATACAATTAATTGCTTTTGCAATGATGGTAAGGTTGATTATGACATGACAGCCAGTGACCATAGATAAAATGACATTCTTGCCAAAATCATATTCTAGTGATCGAGAATTTTCCCAGAACTCAGTTACGAGTGCAGGGTAGATAGGTCCATCAAGCATGGAGAAATAGTTTTCCCAGTTCTGAAATTTAATTCCAGAGAAAACACTTAGTTTGTGGAGAAGAGGTAGATGATTCACGTTTAGAGTGTATTCCTTTAAGAGTTCGAGGTCGGTAGTTTCTCCTCTGATATTGTGTGAAGACATTTTGAGCAGGTTAGTTGAGGAAGAAGGTTCTAAGCTTCTGGATAGAGATTCTTCCTAGAAGGGGAGTTGTGTTGTGAGGAAAACTAAGGAGTGATAACTATTTATTAAGCTTGGAACGCGCGTGGTCAACATTTCTGAGGCACGCTATGAATAGTGGTGACGATCAGCTGAAAGGACGCATGATAGACTTAAAACGCCGTATACCTATGGGTAGGGTTATAGCAGCTGACACCATGCAATTATGAATGTTTATTTAATTTCTTCGAAAATTGTCTAATCATAAATGCTAGAAAATCTAAATTACTCTTAGAAGAATACTAGTGAACAGTTAATGATTAAAATAATCAGGAATAAAGCAACCATACCTTAGGAATACAGAGATCTTTTTGGAGACTTATCTTAGCATTTTCCATTTTGACTTTGATCTTTCTTTCTAGGGAATGTCTGAGTGAACTACTGTTGGTTCTTGGATTCTTCAAGAATTTCTTACATTCTGGTTTCTGAAGAATATGAATATTTTTTTATCATCATCTTTCATCCTCAACTTCCTTCAGAGAGAGCTATCGGATATTGTTGAATTATATAAAACTCTGAGTCTGAGCAATGTGGATATCTCCTACATTCTAATCATAAGAATCTAGACTGCTTACGAGGTTATGAGCTGAAGAGAATTAATTGACGTCTTCTGACAATGTTTCTTCAACGATTGCAGATTATGTCCAAAACCAAGTATCATCATACATGTGTGTAGCACAATTTGCATGACACTTCTTGATCTCACAATGCTGATTTAACTTGACTATAGACTTAGTCCATCAAAGATCAACAGCATATCTTCTTTCAAAAGAATGTCAACTGATCAGCAACTTAAATCCTTTTGACTTCAAGAGATGACTTTTGTTAATCCATCAACTTGAACATCTTCTAATTTCGGATTAAAGTGGTTCTGAGGAACTTATCAGATAGAATTTGATCAATAACATTAGTTTCAACTTAGATAGAATCTCAGGTTTAACAGAACTCAATCATTTGAATATATCCTGATCAAGTACCTGATGAATCATTTAATTTCTTCTTCATGAATATTCTTTATAGTTTATACTTTCCCAGAAAATAATATTCAGTACTTCATTGAGTCTTTCAACTTTAAGATTCAAATGTTGAATCATTTTTTAAGAGTTTGAATTCTTCAGATTTTCTGACTTCAACAGACTTCACTCTGAAGTTCAAAATCATAGAACAACAATCTTTCTTCATTACATGAAGAAGTTCTGAATGAGCTTTAACCGAGAAATTCAAGGGTGGACCTAGTCCGTTTCTTGAAAACATCTCAAGAGCTCATAGACAATTATTCTTCAGCAGCCCAGATTTCCTGTCTTCTGATAATTCAACCTTGAGAAAATACGTGGTTCCTCTACACGTATCTCCCAAGACGAGCATTCAGCAGATACTACTCCTTATCTAATGAGTCCATCTAATCAGTTGATTCTTCAATCTTCAACAAGGATTTAGGTGAGAAAAGATTTTGTTGATCAGCAAAGCCTTCAGAATCAGTGATTTGCTCAAGTAGTCAGATTGATTACAATTTTGTACACAGTCAACTTCTGAACTGTTACAGAAATTGTAAGTGGATTTCAATCTTACCCAGAGTATTTCTACGCACCTCATCTGGATCTTTTTCTAACACTATTAAGTGTTTGATATCCATCAATAATAGAATTGGAGCTCTGATACCAATTGAAGGTGCGAGAAAGACACAAGAAAGGGGGGTTTGAATTGTGTATTTGCTCTTTTGACTACTTTTCATTTCTTGTCGTTGAATCACTTAGGATGACATCAGAGTTCATTGAGAGACTCTGACTGGCAACGTTACATTCAGACTTGCTAAGCATATGGCTTCAGAACTAACAAGAGTCTGAACATAAGATCCATTTCTCAGAACTTGCAGTGCGGAAGCTTATCTGAGTTAAGCTGCAAGGTTCTGACTTACTTGTGTAGGGTTCTGATACTCTATATAGAAACATAAATAAGAACATTAAGCATAAGAGTAAAGGACACACGATATATCCTGGTTCACCACAAAGGCTAATCCAGTCCACCCTCCTTAGGTGATTTCGCCTTGAACACAAGGTCTTAATCCACTATAATTAATCTCGATTACAGATGCACGGGCAACAGCCGGTGACTAACCACTTGCACAACCGCATTATGACTAACATACAATGAACCGTTCAGGGATTCAACTTAATGAATATAACGAACATTGACCTGCAGGTTCCAATATCGTAAGATCTACTGCTAGGCTTTCACAGCTAGACGTTCAGGGATTCATCGTAATGAATATAACGCTACTGACCCTATTTCAGGCTTTTCCCACAATGACATCTCACCATTGTCTTCTCGAGTCTCTGGTCACACTGACCACTCAAGGAATCCTAATTCACCAAGAATTAGTTATATAGGAGATTACAAAGATGCTTCTTAACAAGCATATTACTCCTAAGTTTAAGTACAAAGAACTCACAAGTGTTCAAGCAAGATATGAGCAACAGCTCCTTGCTATTCTAAGAAACTACATAGATGTATAATGATTTGACAGTTGACATCTTGTAGATCTTCTTCTTCTTCGTCTTTGGGGTGAGCAAGCTTTGAGCAACAACTCCTTGCTTTGGATCTTCAATGTAGCGCTGACGAGAAGGTGGTTGATGACTTGACTGATTTGCAATGCTGTCTTCTTCATCAACAGCTTCTAAACTAATTCATTGTTGTTGTGTTGAATGATGATCTTTGAGCTTCAACAACAATGGCCATGTGAAAATGGTGATAGCTTTGGATATTCTAAATGTTACAACGAGAACTCATCGTTGTTACTATCTTTACACAATGACTTGATCAATTCCCCATTCATGGCTGAATCGATCTGTGGACTGTTTTGTCAATTAGAAGCGAATACTCTTTCCTTTAAATAGCCCGGTAGAAATATATCCGTTTGAAATACTGTTGGCTGTTGGAAAAGAGACGTTGTGTAATAATTAGTTGTACTGAAATATCTCTTTTTTGCTATAGGAGAAGTGATAGATCTTTCTTGGGTGTCGTGTACAGTTACTCACAACGGTAACATTTGACTTCTGAACATTAGAGGCTTCTGATGGTTAATTGATGAAGCATGAGTAGAGTCTTCTTAATCAGAATATCTGATACGTCAAGTCTTCAGTCATTTGAAGAAGTCCATTAGGAATCAGTCTTCAAAACTTCAACACTTGTCTTTAAGCACGTTATCCTTTACTTCTTCAAGTCTTTCGAAACTTCAGAACATGTCCATTTGGAATCTGTCTTCAGAGTCTTCAATACTTGATCTTCAGAACCTTAGTCTTCAGAACGCATAAGTCTTTAGAGTCTTTTTGCACTTGGTCTTCAGAGCCTTCCGCCTTCAGAACTTCAAGTCATGAGAGTCTTCAGCACTTCGGTTCTCTTCTTCAGAAGCTTCGCAATCTTCAGAATCTCGACCACTTTCAGAGAGCATCCACAAGAGCATTGCATCAGCAATATCGGCATCCTTGGATCTGACTAATCACGATCAGATACAGAAGTGTTCTTACTTCTTACGACTTGTGTCACACATAGTAACTTCGCATATTATCAATTACACTCATCTGGCTGGTGCTTGTTGGATATGATATATTCTATAATTATGACCTGCACACAACACACGTTAGACCATAAAATGGTTCTTTCACAAATACGTATTGTTATCATCAAAACATAGATCGGCTTGTAGAGACAACTTTTGCTCTCACAAATTCTACATTCCTACTGATTTTGTGGTAATGGATATAAAAGAGGATTCCAACATTCCTATTAGTTTAGGAAGACCCTTTTTAGCTACGGCCGGAGCGATCATTGATGTTAAGAAAGGAAAGCTAACATTTAAAGTTGGTGAAGAAAAAGTTGAATTTATTCTAGCCCAATTTTTGAAAGCTCCCGCTATAGATGGTTCATGTTGTTTTCTTTACATCATCGACGAATGCGTTAAAGAAGTGGAGATGGAATCATTTAAGTGTACAGAGATACTAAGGATTCCAGCACCTTTTATACTTGAAGACGATAATTGCGCGAGCCATACGTAGATGACCGTCTGAGAGAATGCCTAGCACTAACACCCGATCCAATACCATGCCCGAAGAAACCTTCTGTAGAACTTAAAACACTACCCAAAAACCTAAGGTATGAGTTCCTAGACACCGAACTAGAACAACCAGTGATAGTTAACGCTGACTTGGGACAGATAAAGACCGAAAAACTTCTACATGTTCTAAGAAAGTATCCTAAAGCGCTGAGGTATAACATTTCGGACCTGAAAGGAATAAGTCCCTCTATATGCATGCATCACATTATGCTCGAAGAAGATTGTAAGACCTCTAGAGAGCACCAGAGAAGGATAAATCCTATCTTAAGCGATGTAGTAAAAAAGGAGGTACAAAAGCTACTAGAAGCAGGAATCATATACCTGATATCTGATAGTAACTGGGTTAGTCTTGTGCACGTCGTGCCAAAGAAGGGAGGTGTTACGGTTGTTAGTAACGAAAAAGGCGAATCCATTGCAAAACGGACTCAAACTGGATGGAGAATGTGCATAGACTATAGAAAGTTAAATAAAGCCACTCGCGAGGATCATTTTCCTTTACCCTTTATAGATCAAATGCTTGAGAGACTGGCTAAACATTCTCACTTCTGCTACTTAGACGGATACTCAGGATTTTTCCAAATTCCTATCCATCCTGACGATCAAGAAAAGACTACATTTACCTGCCCTTACGGTACGTTTGCCTACAGACGTGTGTCGTTCGGACTGTGTAATGCACCCGCAACCTTTCAGAGATGCATGATGGCAATCTTTGCCGACTTTATAGATAATATAATGGAAGTATTTATGGATGACTTCTCTGTCTATGAGGAAAGTTTTGAAGGATGTTAATCAAACCTAGAAATGGTACTCGAATGTTGTGTTAAAGTCAATCTAGTGCTGAATTAGGAGAAATGCCATTTCATGGTCCGAGAAGGAATTGTGCTTGGACATGTAGTATCTAGCCGAGGAATTGAAGTTGATAAAGCAAAGATTAAAATCATAGAAAACCTTCAACCTCCGAAAACAATTATAGAAATTCGAAGTTTTCTAGGACACGTCGGTTTCTACCGACGATTCATTAAACATTTCTCTAAGATAACCAAACCACTAACGGGCTTGTTAATGAAAGATGCTAATTTTGTATTTGATGAGGATTGATTAAAAGCATTCGAACATCTGAAAAGGCCCTCATAACTGCACCCATTATGCAACCTCTTGATTGAAGTAGACCATTCGAAATAATGTGCGACGCTAGTGATTATGCTGTTGGTGCTATCTTAGGACAAAGAAAAGATAAAAGGCTTCATGCTATATAGTATTCAAGTAGAACCTTAGACAGTGCACAGATGAACTACGCTACCACAGAAAAGGAACTCCTAGTTGTTGTGTTCGCTTTAGATAAATTTTGTTCTTACTTGGTGGGAGCGAAAATTATTGTCTATACCGATCACGCTGCAATTAGGTATCTGTTGAATAAGAAGGATGCCAAACCGAGACTTTTACGATGGATCTTGCTTTTGCAAGAGTTTGATCTAGAAATCAAAGATAAGAAAGGAACCGAAAATGTAGTAGCGAATCACCTTTCTAGAATCGAGGATCAAGAACCTGAGCGAGTCCCCATCAATGACAATTTTCCATACGATAGACTTGTAGCCCAGTTAGAAAACGAAAGCGAAATGAGTGAGTGCTCTTTAATTTATCATGATGCATAAACAAATGAAGTAGTAGAATCAATATGCTCAAAGACCACACTGTCGTGGTATGCTGACTTTGTCAATTACCTAGCAGCTGGGGTACTTCCACCAGATTTATCCTACCAACATAGAAGAAATTCTTCCATGATCTCAAACGCTATTATTGGAATAAGCCCTTACTTTTCAAGTGAGGCACCGATGGAATTTTCCGTCGATGTGTCCCTGAATCTGAAGTTGAAGATATCATATCTCATTTCCACTCTACACCTTATGGAGGGCATGCAAGCATTTCAAAGACCTGCGCAAAGATTTTACAATCCGACCTATTCTGGCCTAACCTTTGGAAGGATGTCCATATCGTTGTTACAAATTGCGACCGATGCCAACGCACGGGTAACATTTCTAGATGCGATGAGATGCCACTAAGGGGTATTTTAGAAGTAGAAGTCTTTGATGTTTGAGGGATAGATTTCATGGGCCCTTTTCCGTCATCGTTTGGCAACAAATATATACTTGTTGTAGTCGATTATGTTTCATAATGGATCGAAGCAATAACTTCTCCTACCAACGATGCACGAGTAGTCATAAGACTCTTCAAGAATGAAATATTTCCTAGATTCGGTGTGGCGAGAGTTGTCATTAGCGACGGTGGATCCCATTTCATCTTGAATATCTTTGGGAAACTATTTCTTAAATATGGAGTGCGACACCGAGTGGCAACACCATATCACCCTCAAACGAGTGGATAAGTGGAGGTTTCTAATAGAGAGATCAAGCAGATATTAGAGAAAACAGTTGCTACCTCTAGGAAGGATTGGTATGCAAAACTTCATGAAGCTCTGTGGGCTTATAGAACAGCTTACAAAGCTCCGATATGAACCACCCCTTTCAAACTAGTTTATGGCAAATCATGTCATCTGCCTGTCAAACTTGAGCATAAAGCTTATTGGGCCATTAAGACCCTAAATATGAACTATAGAGCGGCAAGAGAGAAAAGAATTCTTGATATCCATGAACTAGAGGAACTTAGATTGGACGCATACGAAAATTCCCGAATTTATAAGGAAATAACCAAACAGTGGCATGACAGACGAATAGCTAGACGAGAGTTCAACCAAGGTAACGTAGTTCTCCTTTTAACTCTCGACTTAAGTTGTTCCCTAGCAAACTTCGTTCCCGATGGTCTGGCCCCTTTGAAGTTATAAGAGTTCTCCAAAGCGGAGCAGTGGAAATTAAAGAAAAATCTGACGAGACTTTCATTGTTAATGGGCAGAGACTTAAACACTACCATAACATTGAGAACAAAGATTTCTGCATAAGCTATAAGTTGGAGGAGCTACCCGCTCTTTCGAAAGACTAGTTCGACCCTGATGTCAAGCTAAAGACGTTGAACAAGCGTTGCGTGGGAGGCAACCCACGACCTTTAGATTTTTAGATTTTACCTTTTTATTTTTATCTTTTATCTTTATTAGTTGTTCCTGTGTTTGTTTGCTATTATTATTATTATAACTACTATTATTACTACTAATATTATTACTCCCATTTTTGTTTTTTTTTTTTACACCATCACATTATAGTTCATTGATAGTGTACTCTTTGTCTATTTTCAGGCTAGCTTAGCTTAGGATAACCTTCATTGATTTAGAGTATGGATGACAATGCTGATGTGGAGATTGTGTTTAGGAATGATGCCCAGAGACACCAATTTTATATTCTGGTTCAGAGGGAATTGGCACTACCTATATACCCTGATGGTCATACCTTAACCACCCTAGGATTGAGAGACAGTGTGATGTACTTGCTTGACCAGATTGGTTGGGTGAACTTTGGTGTAAGGCACAAATATAGCCCTTACCGTATGCTGACCCTAAATTTTGTTAGCTCTCTGTATTATGACCCAAACCGAGGTCTTGGTTATGGTCGAGGTTTAGCCACATTCAGGTTGTTCAACACCAAACACCGTTTTACCCATCACGAAATGGCCAACCTATTAGAATTTCCTAATGGACCTGATGTCCATTCATTGACACCTGATGATGCTTTTACTGACCTTGACCTTAACTACTTCTGGGGAACCATTACCGGTAACTACCATCCCGAACCTAACACCATGTTCTCAAGTAACATACATAACCCGACTTTTAGGTACTTTCATAAGATTTTGGCTCACACCCTGTTTTGTAAGGAAGAGAATATCACCTCTGTTTCTAAGGATGAACTGTTTATTATGTACTGTGCTTCACAGGGGAGGCCTGTGAATGCTGCTTCCTTTATGTTGGTTAACTTGAACCGCATTGCTCAAGAGACTGATGGTGTTATCCTCGCTGGAGGTTTAGTTACCATGATCGCTGAAGCCATAGGTTTTAGTTACCAACTTAACCGTATCTGTGCTTATGGAGGCATCCGTCCGATGCACTTGAATTTCTGTTTTAACCGTGGTATGTTGGCTAACTTAGGACCACCCGAGTTTGAATTCCTAATTGACAACAAAGTGGTCCATAACTTTACCCTGCCTAACCACGAGAGGACAAACGTGCATAACAGGAACAATTGGTTGTATGACCTTGAGGAAGAGAGTGAATCACCTACACCACCCTATAGCCCTCAGCCTTATGAAGTACCTGCTGCCAATCCCCCTGATGCCACTTCACACGTCTCTGGAGCTCGTATAGATTATGCTGCTGCCATTGGTGCTCTACAGTTCCAAGTGGACACCCTTAGGGATGAGAACACTTCTATCCGAGGGGACCTCATTGGATTCATGGATGTTGCTAATGAGCAGTTTGACCATTTGTTCCAGCAAGTCCATTCTTTCACTAGACACTTTAGCAAATAAATTATGATTTGTACCGATGGAGTTCTTGTTGCTTTTATGTTTTAGTTTATTCTGGTTTTTATTGTATTTCATTCCGTTGTAATTTGTACTCTTTGTATCGTCGATTCATCGACGAAGACATGTTGTTCTGGTTATTGAATTAATGTGATTTTTTATTTATGTCTTTTATATTGTTTCATAATATTTAATGCTTGTTTTATTTTTCTGCAATCTTAATCTCGCAAAATCATTCCTGCAATTAGACTTATGTATTATGTTTATTAAAATTATCAAAAACCTAAAAAATTCTGATTCTGAACCATAAATTAAAAATTTGCGCAATTCTGCCTCATGGCGTTCGCCATGGCATGATGGTGTTCGCCATCAGTTCTTTATTTTTCAAATCTCCAACGTTAAACACGTGGCGTTCGCCATGTGCTTAATGGAGTTCGCCATGGAGACGGAACATGCAGTTTTCTCTGCACGTATTCTATTGCAGAAAAAGCGCGGGTTTCAAACTAAACTCTTCCAACTTCCCATACATATCTGTAACCAGCCAAATAAATTCCCATTAATCATTATCTTAACTCCTAACCACTCATATATCCTTCCTTCTTCTATTTAAACCTTCCAAACCTCTTTCTACATCATCACCACCTACATTCTCAAACTCTCTTACTCACTGTTCTTGCTTCCAAACTCTCCAAACCCTTTCCAAAAAAAATTCAGAATGCCTCCTAGAGTTGCTCGTGACATTGACTACATGGGAATCGAATTTCCCGAAGGTATCCTTGGTGAGCGACAACGGGCTATTTTTCTCAAAATCCACAAATGGCCTATCGAAGCCATGTGATATGCTCATATCGATATTGTCCTTGCACTAGGATTGTTCGACAGCATCAACTGGATGCTGACTAATGTAGGTTTGTCTCACTTTTTCTCTAATCCGAGCCACATTTTCGTTAGACTAACCTATGAGTTTTTAAGTTCATTTTAATACTTGCATGCCCCGTCCCATACCACTGGCACCGTAAACTTTAGGATGTTTAATAGAGATTATTCGCTGCCCCAAGAGAGGATAGGTGAGATTTTTCAATTTCCAAGTGGTGAAGAGTACGCTTGTCTGGCATCGCTTGAAAGCAAGTGAGAAGCCAATGCCTTAGGCTTCTGGCGCCAAATCACTGGCAAAACCACATCCACATGGGAAGGCCTAAAAGCCACTTCTATTCACAACCCCGCGATTAGGTACTTTCACCGCGTTTTAGCATGCACTATCTTTGGTAGAGAGAACACGGGGAATGTGAATTCCAAGGATTTATTTTTCATTCATTGTGCTTTGTCGGAAACTAAGGTTAATCCTACACCTTTCTTGTTAGCTCACCTTGGTTATGTCGTCGGTCGATCTGGTGGTCACATATGTGTCGGAGGCGTGATTACCTCCATAGCTTTAGGTCTAGGATTACATGATGAGTTTGAAGGGAAATCACGATTCAAAACGCAGCGGAAATTAAAATTTCCCTTTAGCGATCCTTACGAAAGATCATGATCAGTGATTGAATGGTTACCTCTTGTGGTGATGAAACCTTTGATTCTGAATTGAAGGAATGATCCCAAGAGATGTACGATGAACAATGCCTCTACGCAGTCCACACGAATAACTTCCTTCAGTCTCAGTACTAGCTGCTACGATTGAAGGCTAGGGTTTCACAACTAAATTTTCATCAAGTGTTTATCCTTCTGCACAAGGGTTATATTTATATAACCACTTGTGTGGGCTGCAAGCTAAAAAGCCCACTTAAGTGCACGCACACCATATCTTATGATGTACCGTATATCACTTAAGCACGCGATACCTTACCATAATCCGTATTCCACTTAAGTGCAACGTGCCTTATGGTGTTACATATTTACTTAAGTACACCATACCTGTGCCTTATTTGCTCTACCTCTTATCAAACTGTCCTTATGTGTGTGACCCTGTAGGATTTTACGACGTTGGTAATTATATTAAATCATGCATTTAACATAATAAACAGTGAGCGGTATCTAACAACACATCACTGCTACCCAAGTCATGAAATTGTCATGTGATATGACAAAACCTTTTGTGATAGTGCTTGTGTGTACAATTATCCTTTTGCCCTTATGTCTATATTGAACACAAGGCATATACCATGTCATCCTTGTTCAGTTCAATATTGGGCCCTTAGACATTTATCCGGTTATGCAGGATAGACAAATTCCATCTAGGTCACTCATGTCCCTCAGCATGCTTTATGAAGTTTTCATCAACTGTCTTTATAGTCATCCAATTACGGATAATGTTTGATCAGCAATAAAGTACTTGACTCTACATCTAGGGTCCATAGTGGTTTCAGGTTGAAGGGTGGTATACACCACTATCACCATGAGAGTAACTTATGATACTTTGCATAACATTATATGTAGTACTCTCATAGTGGGTCAATCCAGTATAGATATTACTCCTAATATTCATACCTATGTTAAGACTTGATAACTCCTTATCCATGATCCATGAGATGTGATCATCAGTCTATCTACATAATAGTCTTAATGCTTTAAGGTTATCTCATTTCACATTAAAGCTCGACTACGGATACTTTAAGAATAGTGTCCTTATGTTTAATGGAATCTCATGATTAAGTCACACTTAATATTTCATTAAACGAACTAGCTATTCTAGGGACTTTATCACTTTGGAAAAACAAACATAATAAAGAAATGCCTTTTATTATTAATAAATAATTCGATACAAGTACCAAAAGTTATGGCCTCTAGGGCTTACACCAACAATCTCCACTAGCACTAGAGTCAACTAGGCATACTCCTAATACCCATAGATCTAGTATGGCCATCATGCTTATGCTGTGCAAGAGGCTTTGTTAGTGGGTCAGCAATGTTGTCAAGTGTAGATACTCTTCATATCTTCACATCTTCCTGATATATTGTCTCTCGAATGAGATGATAACGCCTAAGTATGTGTTTGGATCGTTGGTGAGATCTAGGCTCCTTAGCTTGTGCGATGGCACCATTGTTATCACAATAGAGATCAATGAGATCCACAATGCTAGGGACTATGCCAAGTTCTCTAATGAACTTTTTGATCCAAATAGCTTCCTCTGCTGCATTTGAGGCATCAATGTACTCGGCCTCGGTTGTAGAATCAGTAACTGTTTCTTGCTTTGAACTTTTCCAGGTCACAGCGCCACCATTTTGGCAGAACACATAACCAGATTACGATTTAAAGCCATCCTTATCTATCTGGAAGCTAGCATCGGTGTATCCAATTACCGCGAGCTCTTCCTGACCTCCATATATCAAGAATGAATCCTTAGTCCTTCTCAAGTACTTAAGGATATTCTTGACAGCTACCCAATGAGCATCACCGGGATCAGATTAGTACCTACTCGTTGCACTTAAAGCATACAAAACATCTGGTCGAGTACATAACATGGCATACATGATAGATCCTATTACAGATGCATATGGAATCTTATTCATGTGATCCCTTTCTTCCTTAGTTGAAGGAGATTGTGTTTTTGATAAACACATGCCATGTTGCATAGGTATGAATCCTTTCTTGGGATCATGCATATTAAAGCATCTTAACACTTTGTCTATGTATGTACTCTGACTTAGGCCAAGCATTTTTTGTGATCTATCTCTATAGATCCTAATTCCTAATATATAGGCTGCTTCACCAAGGTTCTTCATAGAAAAGCATTTCCCTAACCAAGTTTTTACTTGTTGCAAGGTAGGGACATCGTTTCCAATAATTAATATGTCATCTACATATAATATCAGGAAGACGATCATTCTCCCACTAACTTTCTTGTAGACACAAGGCTCATCTTCATTCTTTATGAATCCATATTGTGTTACAGTTTTATCAAAACGAAGATTCCAGCTTCTAGAAGCTTGCTTCAATCCATAGATTGATCGCTGTAACTTGCATATCTTTTGGGCTTCTTCTGGTATGTCAAATTTTTCAGGTTATGTCATGTACACATCCTCAAGAAGATTCCCATTAAGGAAAGAAGTCTTGACATCCATTTGCCATATTTCATAATCATGATATGCAGCGATAGCAAGTAAAATCCGAACAGATTTAAGCATTGCAACTGGTGAAAAGGTTTCATCAAAGTCTACACCATGAATTTGTTTATAACCTTTAGCAACCAGTCTTGCCTTATAGGTATGTACCTTACCATCCATGTTAGTCTTCTTTTTGAAGACTCACTTGCATCCTATAGGATTAACTCCTACAGGAGGCTCTACCAAGGTCCAAACCTGGTTTGTGTACATGGAATCCATTTCAGATTTCATGGCTTTTATCCGCTTCTCAAACTTAGGACCAGTTATGGCCTCTTGATAGGTTACAGGCTCATCTTGATCCATGAGTAATACATCACCTTGATCAGTTATGAGATATCCATATCTCTCTGGTTGGTGACGTATCCTGCTCGATCTATGCTGGTCTTGTTCTACTTTAGCAGGTTGCTCTTCCACAACTACTTGTGGTTCCTGCTCTAATTCCTCCATAGGTGTATTAATGCTTTGTGATTCTTGAATTTCTTCAAGCTCTACTTTCCTCCCACTGATTCCTTTGGAAATAAAGTCCCTTTCCAAGAAAACTCCAGTTCGAGCGAAAAACACTTTGCCCTCAGAAGGATTGTAGAAGTAATACCCTCTTGTTTCTTTAGGATACCCCACAAATAAGCATTTATCAGATTTGGGCTCAAACTTAGTTGAAACTTGTCGTTTCACATAAACTTCACAACCCCAAATCTTCATGTAAGACATATGTGGTTTCTTACCACTCCATATTTCATATGGTGTCTTTTTAACCTTTTTGGATGGAACGCGGTTAAGTGTGTAAACTGTTGTCAGTAGTGCATGTCCCCAAAATGAGTTTGGAAGATCGGCGTGACTCATCATGGATCAGACCATGTCTAACAAGGTTCGATTTCTTCTCTCAGATACACCATTCTATTGTGGTGTTCCAGGAGGAGTGAGTTGGGATAGAATCCCACACTCTTTTAGATGGTTATCAAACTCTAGGCTTAAATATTCACCGCCTCGATCTGATCGAAGAGTTTTAATATTCTTACCTAGTTGGTTTTGTACTTCATTCTTGAACTCTTTAAACTTTTCAAAGGATTCAGATTTGTGTTTCATTAAATAGACATAACCATATCTACTGAAATCATCGGTAAATGTGATGAAGTATTGGAAACCTCCTCTGGCTGGTATGTTCAGTGGTCCACATACATCAGTATGTATGAGATCCAAAAGATCATTATCCTTTTCACCTTTTCCTGTGAATAGGGACTTTGTCATGTTTCCAATTAAACAAGATATGCATGTATCATATGATTCGTAATCAAAAGAATCCAATAGTCCATCTTTATGGATTTTGGAGATGCGTCTCTCGTTTATATGGCCTAAGCGACAATGCCAAAGGTAATTTGGATTTAACTCGTTAGGTTTCATCCTTTTAGTATTAATGTTATAAATTGGCATTTCAAGATCAAGGACATACAATCCATTGTTCATTTGTGCAGTAGCATATAATATATCATTCAAACAAATAGAGCAACAATTGTTCTTTATTATAAATGAAAAACCAAACTTGTCCAAACAAGAAATGGAAATAATATTCCTGCTAATTGCAGGTACATAGTAACAGTTCTCTAACTGAATTATTAAACCACTAGGTAAAGTCAATACATAAGTTCCTAAGGCTAAAGCAGCAACCTTTGCTCCATTGCCAACTCGTAGGTCAACTTCACCTTAATCCAAAACTCTACTCCTTTTTAGCCCCTGCACATTGGTACAAATGTGAGAACCACATCCAGTATCTAATACCCATGATGCAAAAGTAGATAAATTTATTTCTATAACAAAAATACCTGAAGTCGAAGTCTCCACTCCATTTTTCTTATCTTTCAGGTACTTTGGGCAGTTTCTCTTCCAGTGTCCGGTCTTACGGCAATAGAAGCAAGTGTCCTCCTTTGCTATACCTCCACTAGGCTTCAAAGCAGGGGCAGTATGTTTGGGTTTGGCAACTTCCTTGCCTTTCTATTTACCACCCTGCTTGGTGGGCCTTTTGTTCTGTTTCTTTCAATTACTGACCATCAGAATGGATTTCCATTTTGACTTCAGATTTTGCTTAGCAGTTCTTAACATGCCTAGCAATTCAGGAAGAGTTTTGTCCATATCATTCATGTTGAAATTAAGGACAAATTGACTGAATCTTTTCGGCAACGATTGCAGGATCAAATCAGTCGCAAGCTCCTTTTTAGGGGAAATCTCAATCTTTCAAGGTTCTCCACATACCCAATCATCTTAAGTTCATGGGGACCTACATGGGCTCCCTCAGATAACTTGTCTTGAAAAAGGGCTTTTGAAACTTCAAACCTCTTATGCCTTGCCTACTCTTGATAGAGCATCTTCAGGTGTTCGATCATATCGAACGCTGCCATGTTTTCATGTTGCTTTTGCAATTCAGAATTCATGGTAGCCAGCATGAGGCAAGCAGTTTCATTGGCATCATCGACATGCTTCTTATAAGCATCTCTTTCAGCCTTAGGAGCAGAACTAGGAGGCTCCTCCTCAGGAACAAGTGTTTCTAAGACATACATCTTTTTGTCATGTTTGAGGACAATCCTCAGATTTCGGTGCTAATCCAGAAAATTTGTCCCAGACAATTTTTCCTTATCAAGGATTGATCGTAAAATGTTGTTAGATGTCTTTGTTGTCATGGTAATCTACAAAATAGAATGGAAAAATATAAGTATCATTAAAACAACATATTCAATTAGGCCTTTAATTAAATATGCTCCCACTATTTTACTCAAACCAAATGACCCTTACCATTTGATTCGGAAAATCTCGTTGGAATATTTTCTAGTGGATCAAGATCCATATTTCACTTTGTTTTAAGTCAGTGTTAGGCTGATTACACAAAACTCAGCTATTTAGGTAGGAACTCCTTCCAATTGTATCCAATACAATTCTCGAATATTTCAGTTGGGTGAATAACTCCTTATTTTAATCCATCATATGGATTATTCCCAATTCTTGCTTCTAAACATATATAATCTTATTATATTTTGTTTAGTTAAGTTTGACCCATTGTTTTAGAAATCGGATATTACATTTATCCCATCGCATCTTATTAATATAGAACATGCACCTCACGTTAGGCAAAACCTACATTATTCGATACTAGTCTTGATGAGTTCTAAAACTTGGAAAGCATAAACTTAATATTCAATTTGAGGGAATTTTCATTTGTTTGATCTCACCGACTTAATTATCATATAAATCGTCTCTCATATGCATCAACATACATACAAAATGAAACAGTTATGGCCCCTAGCGCAATTGTTCTCCCAAGCCAATGAGAGAGCCTAAGGTAAACTTAATAACGATGTACACTTCTCCAAGAAAGATCTCCAAGGTTGTCCTCCTTTGATCTTGTAGTCTTTCTTTTTCTTCATAACATTACATTACATTAAAGAAGACTCGTTTTTACATACGAGGGAGTGAGATGAGAAAATAAGTTACATCAAGAGATTAAAAGAGAGGCACGACACGCATGTCGTATTTTAAAATCCCAAAAAAAAAAAAGGAAAACTAAGGCCATAACTGATCACCACAAGAGAAAAATAATAAACACACTTTTATTATTATTAATTTAAATCCTGTTAATTAAATTAATCAAATTAAATTTCGGCGAATGATCACACTATGCAGACGGGGTTTCCGCTGCCTGGTCAGCGGACGGGGGTCGAAGGGGCAACGCCCCTATGAAAAAAATTTAATGATCAATTCATTTGAAATCGGCGTCGTTTTTCGCATCAACACTTGATACTTTCCAAAAAATTAAAGCACAACTTTTGTGCCATCACAACCCTAATCGCAGACCTTTTAGACAACACAACCCTTGTGCCATCATGAACCCTAGTGTAACAATTCCATATCGTCGAAACACCATGATCAATAATTTAGTATGATTGATCCATATGCCACTGCTTCACCATACTAAAGTCGGATTCCGAAGCAAATGAACACAGATCGCTCAAAGGAATAATGATCATTACGTGATTTAAATGAACGAAATAGAAACAGTATATCCAATATACCATCTTTGCATCAGAGTTAATTATATCACATATAAAATTTGATCGATCATATTTGTGTAACTTAAGGATGATTGATATATCGCTGCTTCACCATTCTATTGTCGAATTTCAAAGCATAATCAATATCGATCATCCAAATCGTACACAACCTCATGCCAAAATTCAATTTCTCGATTTAATTTAATTTGTTATGTGGTTTAATCGAATTAAAACAAAAAAAACAAAAAAAAACACTTATCTGATGCATGGTTTTGTAAGTGGCTCTGATACCACTGAAGGGAAATCGCGATTTAAAACGCAACGAAAATTAAAATTTCCCTTTAGCGATCCTTACGAAAGATCATGATCAGTGATAGAATGGTTACCTCTTGTGGCGATGAAACCTTTGATTATGAATCGAAGGAATAATCACGAGCGATGTATGATGAACAATGCCTATACTCAGTCCACATGAACAGCTTCCTTCAGTCTCAGTGCTAGCTGCTACGATTGAAGGCTTTGAGTGAGAGATAGAGAGAAGGAAAATACGGCTAGGGTTTCACAACTGAATTTTCATCAAGTGTTTATGCTTCTGCACAAGGGTTATATTTATAGAACCACTTGTGTGGGATGCAAGCTAAAAAGCCCACTTAAGTGCACGCACACCATATCTTATGATGTATCATATATCACTTAAGCACGCGGTACCTTACCACAATCCGTATTCCACTTAAGTGCATCTTACCTTACGGTGTTACATATTTACTTAAGTACACTGTACCTTACGGTGTGCCTTATTTACTCTACCTCTTATTAAACTGTCCTTATGTGTGTGACCCTGTAGGATTTCGCGACATTGGTAATTATATTAAATCATGCATTTAACTTAATAACAGTGAGCGGTATCTAACAACACATCACTGCTACCCAAGTCACGAAATTGTCATGTGATCTGACAAAACCTTTTGTGATAGTGCTTGTGTGTACAATTACCCTTTTTTCCTTATGTCTATATTGAACACAAGGCATATACCGTGTCATCCTTGTTCAGTTCAATATTGGGCCTTTAGACATTTATCCTGTTATGCAGGATGGGCAAATTCCATCTAGGTCATTCATGTCCCTCAATATGCTTTATGAAGTACCCATCAACTGTCTTTATAGTCATCTAATTACGAACAATGTTTGATCAGCTATAAAATATTTGACTCTACATCTAGGGTCCATAGTGGTTTCAGGTCGAATGGTGGTATACACCACTATCACCTTGAGAGTAAATTATGACACTTTGCATAACATTCTATGTAGTACTCTCATAGTGGGTCAATCCAGTATAAATATTACTCCTAATATTCATACCTATGTTAAGACTTGATAACTCCTTATCCATGATCCATGAGATGTGATCATCAGTCTATCTACATAATAGTCTTAATGCTTTAAGGTTATCCCATTTCACATTAAAGTTCGACTACGGATACTTTAAGAATAACGTCCTTATGTTTAATGGAATCTCATGATTAAGTCACACTTAATATTTCATTAAACGAACTAGCTATTCTAGGGACTTTATCAATTTGGAAAAACAAACATAATAAAGAAATTGCTTTTATTATTAATAAATAATTCAATACAAGTACCAAAAGTATTGGTCTCTAGAGCTTACACCAACAAAGTTGGCTACCCTCGAGAGATTAGCCATTCCTTTTTGTGATCTAGAGTACTGTCGCAACATGCGACTTGTCAAGAATGTGCCAAGCGGAAAGTATAGGCTTATGATCCGGAACAGAGAAGTGAGAAGTATTAATTTACCTTGTGCATCGCGCATTAATGTGCGCGTTAGCACAAATTGGCTATTTGACACTGAGGCTCCGAACTTAGACGATGAGGCTGTAAATAGGGCCTATATTAAGACCATGGGATTTGCACCATAGCCTGGCCCCCGTTCAAATGCTAACATCCCAGGGCCGAGTCACAAAGCACACACTGCACTCACCTTCTCTGACCAATTTTCAGGTACTTACCAGCCTCGGGAGGAGTACGACTACGTCGCCATCTGGAGCAGTTTAGATGATATTTTGTCCGAACTGCGGTTTCGGAATAACAGGGAGGCAGAGCGTGACTTACTGCTCTAGAACTTGCAGCGCCAGCAAGAGGACATCAGAGTTGCTGTGGATCGCACCAACCAATAGCAGATTGACTTTGTAGAGCATATAGAGCTTGATATGGCGGATCTGACTGAGCAGATGGAGGGCATGAGGATGCAGGTTACCACTTTGAGAGAGTATGTTCAGCATGTTCATAACCTTGCACTTGGCAGAGGTTTTGGACGACTACGCGGCCGAGTCCGCAACCATTGATTATTCCAGGTTCTTTCACTCCTTTTTCACCTTGTACTAAAACATTGGGAATAATGTTCGGTTCAAGTGTGGGGGAGGAGCTTTACTTTCTTTGTTTTTTGTTTTTCCGTTATTCTCATGTTATTTTTATGCTTTTCTAGATAGTTTCTTTTATGTCGAGTCGTTTATGCGTAATTGAGTCTTATTGTATTTTACATTTTTCTTTCGTTAGAAAAATTCCCCTAAGATTGATAAAAAGCAACCCCAACGAAAAAATTTTCATCTGAATCTATTACGTGACACTTTTTCACCTTTAGGCTTTGTTATTTAGACTTGAGAAAGTATTGACATTGTCGATACCGTTTTAGCACCCTAGACTCCCTAAGTATGCGGCACCGATTTAAATAACCATTATGTTGAGACCTTGATTTCTGAGTTTCTATAGTAGTCTCTTGAGTAGTTTATGTTAGCGGACAACACCATCCCAAAAACACACGTTAAGTAATGAACCGATGCAAATATGTGGTGATCTCGAAAAATTAATAATAATTTGTATTGAGTTGTATTGTAAAAAAAGCGAATGAAAGAATTCGTTTCCTTCTAAGTTATATGGCCCTCACCTGGCCATTTAGCCCAACAGATCGGATTTTTGAAATTCGAAAAGAAAAGAAACAGAAAAGAAGAAATAATGCAAAATTTGAAAATCGAGATCATAAACACTAACAGGTTCACTTACCATGCGAGTGTGGGGATAATGGGCTTAATGTGATCGCGCGAGAATGAAAGAGAGGGAAAAAGAAACAAGGAATATAGGTCGAGTTATAATGGTATGATTTGGATTAGTATTGCATAGGGGGGTCTTTGTCCGCAAGTGCGGATATGTGACATCACGGTATCCTCGTTGTTGAAGTCTAGTACCTATCTTTTAGCATTAGCCTATTAGCCGTGTTCGGTTTTAAAGTTGTGTCGTGTTTTCATTTCGGATGTTGCACTTACTGTTTTTAATTGTGTCAGAAGTTTGCTTGAGGACAAGCAAAAGTCTTAGTGTGGGAGAGTTTGATAGCGAGAAATCGTATCATACTTTTTGGCTCGCTACGCATATGTTACATTCGTTTTTATTCGAGTCTTATTTTTATTTGATTGTGTTTTATGTGTTTTGCAATTGACAACTTCTTCTGTGGCGAAATCGGACAAAGGATCGAAAAAGAACGAAAGACGAGGAAAATCCAGCAAGAAAAAGCAGAACCTGCTATTCTACTGATATGGCGTTCGCCATCACCAGATGGCGGTCGCCATGAGCAAGAATGTCACGTATCTAAAAAGGCCTGGACCATGGCGTTCGCCATGGCCTGGTGGCGTTCACCATGACAACGCAGTTGCAGAATTCAAATTCTGCAACTGCTTTGGGCCGTTTCTTCAATCCTATTTTCCCTCCACTTCAGAGGCACAAATTGGCAGTTACATTTTGGATATTTCTCTATATATAGGACCCTCCAACCATGTTTTAGATACCCGATTTTAGACGCGGAAGCTCTGTCGAATTCCTTTTAGGCATATATTTACTTTAAATGCGACAATTACTCACATTGAGGAATTATCGCAATTTGCTTGTAATTTACATTCATTGCTGTATTTTGATTCCGAACAAACATGCCGACATCTTTTTCTCTGTAATCCTATTCTGTATTTTACTTTACAGGTTATTTACTTTTGTTTACTTTATTCTGCAATTTAATATTCTTGTCTTGTATGCTATGTAGTTTTTCCATGTTAATCACCGTAACTATGTTTAGAATTAAAATCAATATCTGTTGCTAAATTTGCTTGAGTTCGGCGTGTGAGGACCGTCATTACCGACGGAACTCCGTAGAAAGTGTAGGTGTGACTTTATTTGAATGCATGCTAGTTTTGGTCTTTGTTTCTATTTTTCATGCTTTATTATTCGGACACGAAAGTGAGGAATATACTAAGTTCGGACCAACAGCGCGAGAGTTTGAGGAAAGAACGGATAATAAAAACTAGGCACTGATCCTAAAAACATCGAGAGCGCTTTATGCATCGTTTAGGATTTCATTAACTTCCAAAATACGATTTTCAATTAAAACAGGCGAGCGAGAGCAAAATCCTGTGGTTGTTAGGTGTGGTTCTTGTCGACAGCGCGAGAGTGTGAGACAGAGTCTTTAAGTTAGTACTTCCTACGGAGCGAAGTGCAGTCGTAATTAGCACCCGATTTCTACAAGCCCCTTAGGTACGCGGAATCCTTATTTCGGATTCGATTTTATTATTATTTCCTAAAACCTTTAGAATTAGTAACTTTTCCTTTCCGTTTAATCTCCGTAAATCCTTAGCCTTAGCTTTACACTACAACTATTGATTGCATTAGTTTGATTATCCCTTCCCTGTGGGTTCGACATCCTTATTTAAAACTACGCGAACAACTGTATACTTGCAGTCTTTATTCGACGGACACGTTAGTGCCTTCGATCCGTATCACTAAAGCAGGGTGTTGTCTGAGTCCTTAATTGACTTGTTTTTCCTCCGCTCCTAGTTTTATGGAACATTTGCTTGCTGATGATTTGTTAGGGAGTTCCACCTCTAGGGATGTGTTTGTGTAATGCTTTTTGGCCCTCACCATTACCAAAAAAAAAAAAAGTGTGCAAGCTGCAACCTTAGGGTGTGTTTGTTTCAAGGATTGGAATTTAATTTCCGAGAATATGACATTGGAAATGCAACAATCTCATGTTTGTTTCAAGTTTTTAAAAATTGTTCTGAGGTACTTTTTATTTCCAGTAATGTTGTTTGCACATTATTCTTGTCATACTTATTATCATGCATAGAGGGTGGGAATCCAACATTCCCATGAAAATAAACTCAACTTCTTATAACTTTCCACTACTACTCAAATATTATTATTTTTATTTTTTTTATAATTTTTAAATTAAATAAATATGTAATCATTCCTAGGAAAAGTAATTTTTATCAAAACACATAAGTGGGAATATTATTCCTAGAAATAATAATTCAAATATATGTTTTTTTTTATAATTTGAAACAAATACACCCTAAAAGTACAAGATTGCTTTAACATCAAAACAAAAAAAACAATAATAAAAAATAAAAAAAGCTGATGTGAGATACTACATATTAAAAATATGGAAAATAAAAAATTTGTCACATCAGCATTGTTAAGGATTAAATTAAAAAAAAACTCGTTAATTTATTGGAACTACGAAACTACAGAACTATTTAAGCTTTCTCTAAATTACTTTTGTTATTTCATCTCTGCATTTGGAAGACAATGAATGATTTGTTATTCGCAGAAAGAAAGTGCAAGTCATCAAAAATATTTTCACCTTCAGTAACTTATGCATATTTAGAAAAACAATTGACATTGTATTCGACATCAAAACGTAAAGTAAACCAGAGAATAATATGTAGAGTTTAAATGTTAATAGAAATTAGAAAGTAAATTACTATAACTTCGAAATGAACAAGTTTTGAACGAGTTTCTTATACTAACGACGTGGACAACTAGTTATCTAAAAAGCTTCAATTAAATTGGAAAACATCTCATTTAATAAATCATAATCTCCTAAAATATATATGTTCTTATTGAAGTGGTAAATCACCTTATATTATTTGTCTTCTCTTCATATATATCTTAATCTAGTGGACAACAAGAGTTTAAAATATTTGAGCATTTTTTAATGCACCACCCAAGTTTCTTAGGCACCACGTGAAATTATTTTTTTGTCCCCTGATTCCGGATGTGCACATCCGGACGTATCGTATTCTTATAAAAAAAAAGTTGTTTCAGATGTGCATATCCGGTAGGCCTCTGGATCTGTATATCCTGAAGCATGACTGATATATTTGAAGCTGCATGATCACGCCCCCCTTCTCATTCTCAACATTTCTTCTACTACACTCACTCTCACCACCTCAAAAAACCCTACTTCATCAATCTCATTTCTCACTCAAAAAGTTCAAATTTTTGGTGCAACAAATCAAAGGGAGTAAGAAAAGACTGAATTTCAGGTAAATATTCAACTTCATCCACTACATTGCTCACATTATCAGTCTACATTTTTGAAAAAACTAGTTACGCTACTTCCGGATCTGCACATCCGGAACGAATTGAGCATGAACATTTCCGGATGTGCACATCCGAAAAAATGCATGAACCTAATTAATTTAAATTTTTAGCAAATTTCGAATATATTTTATTTATACATATTAATTGTTCTATTCTTGCTTATAAATAGATATGGTGCACCCCGATAACATGTCAAAAGAATTAGTTGTGCCGATTTCCCCGAAAGATAAATGCATGCTCGTAAAGTCGGTTGATGTCGGCGGTGACTTTAACAACAAGCAAGACTTTGATGATCGTGAAAGCATGATCGCATACATTTGTAGGACGGCTGTTGAGCTTGGCTTCGGTGTAAATATCGGGAGGTCGGATAATGGGTCGGATAGAAGAAAAGCTTTTGTAATTTTGGGTTGCGAAAGAAGCGGCAAATATCAAGCACCTCTACGGAAGTTAAAGAAAGACGAGACCGGTACTAGAAGATGTGAGTGCCCTTTTAAGATTGGCGGTTACATGTTAGTTTCCAAGAAATGGAGATTTACCATTCGTTGTGGTATACATAACCACGAAATATGCTCAAAGCTTCAAGGTCATCCAAGTGTATGTCGGCTCAAGGCGGAAGAGAAGACATGTATAGCCGACATGACCTTTAACATTGTCCAACCGAAGAATATACTTGCGACATTGAAACGAAAAGAACCCGAAAATGTTGCAAACATAAAGCAAGTGTATAACATTCGGTATTAAACGAACAAGGCAATTAGGGGAGATAGGAGTGAGATGCAACAACTATTGAAAGTGTTGGAGGACAACAATTACGTGTCTCGGTACAGATATCGCGATGATGGAATTACAGTCCGAGATATTTTTTGGACTCATCCGGATTCCATCAAGTTGTTCAACACGTTCTCGATAGTGCTCATTCTCGATAGCACCTACAAGACAAACAAGTATAGTCTTCCATTGTTTGATATGGTTGGCGTTACGTCTACGGATAAGACATATACCGCCGGCTTTGCCTTTTTGGAGTGTGAGAAAGAAGACAATTTCACGTGGCCGCTGGAGACGTGTCGGTCACTTTTGAAGAAACATGTTCAAATGTCAAAAGCAATTGTTACGGACCACGACAACGCCTTAATGAATGCGGTTGCAAAGGTCTTTCCTTCTTCCAATGTACTACTTTGTCGATTTCACATAACAAAGAATGTGCGAAGTCGGGTTAAGACCGCGGTGGGTGCAAAACAAGTGGAGTCGGAAGACGGAAAAGTGGTCAAGTCAGGTGTCATTGTAGAGAAAATTATGGATGCATGAACTCATATTCTAAATTCTTCCACAACAGAATTATATGTCGATTCGGTCATTAAATTCCGGAAAGTGTGTGAACGGTACCCCGCTGTTGCAGTGAGAATCGGATAACAAGCTATTAATTAACTTGCATCACAAAACTTTGAATTCACCACCGACTTTGATTTATCCAAAGGATATGTTCAAGATCGAGAAAACCTAAAGGGGGGAGATCTAAGGTTTGGGGGTTGGTTATACAAAGGGAATGTATTAGCACCCTAAGTATATGTAGTACTCTATAGGAACCTCTTGTTTATGTTTGTGTTATGTTAAGTTTGCTTGCTAAGATATCTGCTAAAGGTAAAGGTAAAGACCTAAGTGTATGTACACTAAGTTTGCTCGCCAAGACATCGCATCTTGTGCCTACATATCCGACTAAAGAATCAGAGCAACCGTATTTCACCTAACTAAGGGTTTTGGAGGAACCATTGGCTGTGGGCAAAGTTCTAAAGGGAACGAGTATGAAACTCGTATAGAGTCGAGGAACTCTCTAAGTCTACGTTATAAAGGGAAGTGAGTACTCATGATGATGAGAATCACGTAGAGTTTAAGAACTCTATCCTAGTTCTAAGTTGTGATGTAAATGGCTCTCATGAGACCAAGGGAAAAGCGAGTACTATGAGGATGATCCTTAGGAGGATTGGAAATGGCTCTTAGGAAGCCGAGGGGTAATGAGCTATCTATGACAATGAAGTCAATAGAGAGACTTTCCTTTGGAATAAAGGGAAATGAACTTCTTGTAAAACACGGGTTGAAAATGAGATTGAAATTAAATGAACAATACGATATTATTGATTAAAAAATAGTAAACGTTAACCCAACTGAAACTCCAAGTATGGACATGGCAAACATAGATAAATACATGAGTACGACCGAGATAACATTATCAAGGTTTGAAAACAAAAATATGCAAAAACTAAGAAACTCAACAACGGAAACCGAGACACACAAACAACAAAACAATATTGTTCAAGTCAAGGAATAAATCTCAAGCAACACAAAATATTAAAAAACTTAAAAGTCTTAAAAACAAGTTGATGATTCAAAAAAAAAAAAAAGAAACTCGAGAATTAAACGTAAAGTTTAAACATATTTTTGTTTTTTTTGTTGAAGCTTTTTAGAAAGGAAATGAACAAAAATAAAATGAAAAAAATAATAATTAAGTTAAGCACATTTTTTCTGTTTTAAAAATAAGGAAATGAGAATTTTATAAGAAATGGAATAGAAAAAACTAGATCCACCACTAGTGGCAGGTGCCACATAAAAATGCCACAATGTGTGGCAGGTACCACAACATTGTGGCAAGTGCCATGAGTGGGAAAGAGAGGTGACAGGCGCCACATGAATGTTCATGGGGTAGTGGCAGGCGCCACACCCTAGTGTGGCAGCTGCCACACTTTCTTCTCTTATTTTTTTATTTTTTTTCTTTTAAACAACATTAAAAAGGTAAAACACCACTACATTTTTATTTCATTTTTCTTTTATTTCATTTCATTTCTTTTGACATAAAATCTTTTTCATGAATATGAAAACAAAACATACATGATACGATACCGGTAACACTTAGTCAGATTTCAACAAAAAATAACATGTTTTGAACATTCGGCCATGATATTTCAACATGCAGTAATGAAAAATAAAAACTAAGGATGGAGCGTTACCTAGTGGAGACGGTCCACTGCCTCTTCAATACGTTCTTAAAAATAAATGAACGAACCTCCTTTTCTTCAAAATACCACGGCAAGGTTGGACGGTGAAAAACTCGAATCGAAAAACACTTGGGAAAATATTTTATCAGAGTAACGGGGAGGAAGAAATGAGAGTATTCACTATTTTTCAGTGAACCTGGTGTGAAGAATTTGCTGAAGTGTGGTGCCCTATTTATAGGAGAAATGAGAAGCTTGCGGTATAGCCGAGGATTCACTTTTTCCAAAAGATCGTGCAAGTGCAAGTTGTTTGGTTGAGAAAGTCTTTGTTATCAGAACTAGCCTCAGAAGTAGATTGTGCTGAATAGACATTAAACCATACTTTACTGAAAAGGCTCTGTTTCATATCATGATGAGTTTCATCCACTTGCAATGCTCTGTTAAAAAAACATTATTTAATCGGGATAACAAAACTGAAGTATATGGAAGAAGGGAAAAAAAGAAGAAGAGAGGTGGCCAACGCCACATTATTTTATGGCGGGTGCCACAAAATAATGTGGCAGGTGCCACACCAAAGTATGGTGGGCGCCACACCTTTGATAGGTGGAGTGTGGCAAGCGCCACACTTGAAGAGGAAGGGTGGCGGGCGCCACCTTCAAGTTCTTTTTTTTTTCTCTTTTTTTTTGTTTCTTTTCTTTCTTTCTTTTTTGTTTCTTTTCTTTCTTCTCTTTTTCTTTTCTTTCATTTCTTTTTTTTTCAAATAAAATAAAAATTACAAATGTCGATTCCTCGTGTCCTCAGTCAATGGTCGATCACAACGAAACGAGACATGGCTCAGATGCTTCTTTTTGGTCCAAAATCTTCAGAATTGGAAGCTCGATTTCTTTGGTCAAAACCTTAATTTCTTCAGCGATTCCAATGGATGACCTTTGAAGATCTTGCTTTTTCAATCTCTTCCGAGGTCCATAGATGGCTTCTAAGGATGTCCAGTATTAGGTGAAATCGTATTCCGAAGCTCGGAAACAAGTCATGATCAAAATCAAAGGCACTGGTTGACGGATGCTGATAAAACCCTAGTTTTTGAGTCACGGTAAATCCTGTGGTTCAAGGCAATTGTAACAGGAACCCAACACACTTGATTTTTGTTGAGTGATATCTCTTGAAAGTATGTGAGCTCAAATGGTTGATGAACCTTCTAAGCTACTGCCTGATCACAATAAGGCTCTTCAATGAATCTTCAGGTTAAGACCCTAGTTTCACAACTCTTGACCAGATGATATTTTCTTGATTTCTCTTGACCAAATCTCATTAAGACATGGCATGTGATTGGAGGACTTCATAATCAGCCTCCAAGATCAGATGGTTGCATTTTGGAGTCTCAGTTATCTTTCTTGAACAAATGGCTTCTTATAAGAATCTCACCCAAATTGGTGAACACTTGTGATGACTGTATGGAACAAAAGAATGTCTTTGAAACATGTGAGAGTCTGGCTTATTGATTTTGGTTCTCTTTCCTGTGTAAACATGGCTTTCACAAAAGAAACAAACTAGCAAGATGTGGTGGTTAGGTAACAATGCACAGATGATTGATCCCTACATGTCAGCGCAAGATGTTATGACATCTAAGGGGTAAATTTTGGGGTACAACAGTTGCCCCTATTTAAATAGCTTTACCGGATGGCACGGGGAAAGAAGGTCCTCGGGACATCCAGGTGAAAGGTATTTAAATATAGCAAACCGAAAATTTTGCCCTTAGATAGAATGCAAATACCAAGGACAAGCGAGAGACATGCAAGTGCTGACATGCCATGAACTTCTAGTATGATGATATGATGCCATGATGGTGCAAAGATGCAGACAGGCCAGACACCAGAACTAATGAGCAAACAACCACGATGAGCTTACTGGGGAAGGATAAGGTTAGTATCCCTAAGGCAAACTCACTGGGGATACAGGCTGACCAACAAAAGAAACTCACTAGGGAGACTTTGAGGCAACACTGGGGATGGAAAAATAAAGGGGGAAAACCCTACAGATCCTCACTGGGGATAGAAGCCAGAGAGATGTTCTCCACTGGGAAAAGGTCCAGGGGGATGGACGACTGGTTCATATGTGATCGGACGACACATGGGTAAAAAGACACAATCTTACTGGGCATGAAACCAGAAAGAAGGCATGATCTCCACTGGGGATCAATTTGAAATAAAAGTATAGACATCTGAAACAAGATTTTATGGGGATTTCTTATACTGAAGAGTTCAAACGGGATCTTCAAGAAAGACCTGAAAAGACAGAGATAAACTTTGGGTACCAGTATGAGCTGGATTTGAAGTGCCAGTATGAGCTGGACTATGAATGCCAATATGAGTTAGACTTTGGGTTTAAGTTCACATGGGTTCCAGGTTCATATCTGACCTGGGTTTTAGGTTCATATCTGACATGGGTTTTAGGTTCATATCTGACCAGATTTTAGGTTCACATTTGACCTGGTTTGAAACAATGCCAGCAACTACTGGAGTTTAGGTTCATATCTGACCTGAGTTTAGGTTCACATTTGACCTGGTTTTCAAACTTTGGGTTCACATTTGACCGGAGTTTAGGTTTACATTTGACCTGGTTTTCAAACTTAGGGTTCACATTTGACCAGAGTTTAGGTTCACATTTGACCTGGTTTTCAAACTTAGGGTTCACATTTGACCTGAGGTTTAGGTTCACATTTAACCTGGGTTTCAAACAACGGGTTCACATTTGACCTGAGGTTTAGGTTCACATTTGACCTGGGTTTCAAACAACGGGTTCACATTTGACTTGAGTTTAGGTTCACATTTGACCTGGGTTTCAAACAACGGGTTCACATTTGACCCGAGGTTTAGGTTCACATTTGACCTGGGTTTCAAATAACGGGTTCACAATTGACCTGGGGTTTAGGTTCACATTTGACATGGGTTCAAACAACGGGTTCACTTTTGACCTGAGGTTTAGGTTCACATTTGACCTGGGTTCAAACAACGGATTCACATTTGACCTGAGGTTTAGGTTCATATTTGACCTGGTTTTTAAACAACGGGTTCACATTTGACCTGAGGTTTAGGTTCATATTTGACCTGGGTTCAAACAACGGGTTCACATTTGACCTGAGGTTTAGGTTCACATTTGACCTGGGTTCAAACAACGAGTTCACATTTGACCTGAGGTTTAGGTTCACATTTGACCTGGGTTTCAAACAACGGGTTCACATTTGACCTGAGGTTTAGGTTCACATTTGACCTGGGTTGAAACAATGGGTTCACATTTGACCTGAGGCTTAGGTTCACATTTGACCTGGGTTTCAAACAACGGGTTCACATTTGACCTGAGGTTAGGTTCACATTTGAGCTGGGTTCAAACAATGGGTTCACATTTGACCTGAGGTTTAGGTTCACATTTGACCTGGGTTCAAACAATGAGTTCATATTTGACCTGAGGTTTAGGTTCATATTTGACCTGGTTTTCAAACAACGGGTTCACATTTGACCTGAGGTTTAGGTTCAAATTTGATCTGGGTTCAAACAATGGGTTCACATTTGACTTGAGGTTTAGGTTCATATTTGACCTGGGTTCAAACAACGGGTTCACATTTGACCTGAGGTTTAGGTTCACATTTGACCTGGGTTTCAAACAACGGGTTCACATTTAACCTGAGGTTTAGGTTCGCATTTGACCTGGGTTCAAACAACGGGTTCACATTTGACCTGAGGTTTAGGTTCATATTTGACCTGGTTTTCAAACAACGGGTTCACATTTGACCTGAGTTTAGGTTCATATTTGACCTGGGATAAACAATGCCAGCAACTACTGGACTTTAGGTATCCATATGAGGAGATTAAGTATCAGATGGGTTAGTACCGGGGTTGCATGAATAAAGATTAGACTTCCTGGGGAATACCAATTATGGTTGCAAAAAGGTTGGATAGTACCGGAGATGGATAAGCTTCTCATAAGAGGTTGCCACTTATCGTTATAGAAACACAAGCTTCTTCAAGAGATTGCTACTTGTTGTTGGGTATAAATTCCTAAGAGATGTTGATATCACAACACTGCTGGAGAATGAATTTTGTCTTCAACGAGAATCTATAAAAGATTTTTCCTGTGAGAAAAAGTGTAAAATAAATGCACGTTCAAACTAGGTTCAACAACCTAATCTGCTAGGGACCAAAGTTAAATCTAGGAATAAGCTAGAAAGTAACGGTCAAACAAGACTCCAACCATTGAGGAATGAGCTCAAATGGGGATTTATCTTATCCAAATATGGAAAAGACAACTGAACCAACCATCATCCACGAGGATAAAACTCCGCGGGGAATTCAGAAGGAACGACACTTTATGCCTAGGACTGACAAATCTGTTGGAGAAAAAAGACAAACCCAGTCACTTGGGGATAGAATGCCAAAGTGAATAAAGTAGGTAAACACCAGGAGAAGAGTAACAAAAAGCTAAGATGCTATTCATATGGTGCCTATGCCATGATTATGCTTATGCTGACAAAACAGACAAGAAGCGAGACTGGAGATGAAATAAACATCTCGACAAGGATACCCAGCCAAACTCATCAGATTGGATCAATACTGGGGATGAACTTGCAGGATCATTAATTCTACTTCAATGTTACAAACTTCTCTCGGGAGAACTACTCCACTTGGTATAGCGTCATGACTTCACTAGGATTGCCATCATGAGCTTGATTTCTCCACTGGAGAGAAAATATCCATCAGGAATTGTCAAGTTTAGCTGATGTAACAGCTTATTGGGGAGATAGCAAAAAAGATGCCATAAAATCTGAGTAGTTCTGCATAACTCATTTGCCCCAGAGTACATGGTCTGTCAGAATAAAATATTAAGAGGATTTTACAGAATAATTGGCATACAGGGTGTTTCAATATCTTCAAGCTCATGAATTTCGGCATAACTGCCCCAGATCAGCTGCATTTACACAACAAGGTTCTTGGCCTTGTGCTTTAGACTGGTGGTTGACAACCAGGGAATAAACTTGCCCCTGTCAGCTTGGTTGACCTGTGGAGGAGATGCCCCAGACTAGTTGACCTTTGAGAGATTAGTCGAATCTTGACCTAACTGCTTCTGATTAATTATTTTGTGAGAATAGGCCCTCAAAAGGATTTTACAGAAGAATTGGCGTATACGTTGCCGTAACATCTTCAAACTTTTGAAAGGAAATGAGCCTCGGCATAACTGCCCCTGATTAACCGTGTTCCCAATACAAAAGGCTCAGACTATGATGGAAACAAACGGGGAATGAGTTTGCCCCTGCTGATGGGTCATCAGAGTCCAAACTTGTCATAAGATGATCCCAGGAAGGCCTGCCTCAATGTTCTGAACTTTGGAGAGTTCTGCCCCTGATTTACTAGCTCGTTGGAATGGTGGATTGGAAGATCCTTCCGCCGGGTTGCCCCTGACTGGCGCTTCTTTTATCAAGTCGAATTCCCTAGCTGGCTGCATTTGTTGGGATTTCATCGACATTGAAATGTTTTGCAAACAAGTGTTGTTCATTTAAAATTGGCAATTTCAATGCAAAATTCATGCAAGCTTTTGAAATCAAAGTTTATTGATGAAACACACACGGTGGAATGATTAAATCAAAAACAAAGGTGGATCTAGCCACTTATGGCCTGGTAAATGAAGTGATCAACACACACAATTAGAAAATATCATTAGGAGTCAGGCTAATCAACCTTGTTGTAGTATGCTTTCAAAACAACCTTACCTTAATTAGGTCTTTTAAGGGTTGTAACGCGGCTTAGTGCACGGTTTATGAAACAAAAGATAAAGGCTCAAAGTTTATTTGTACCCACCCAATCTTCGTGATGAACTCCAATCTTACACTCAGTTAACTCAAGCTATACATTCAAGTTTCCATAGGCTAGGGAGTGAATTGATGATAGTTGACGACGATTCAGACACATTTGTAGTCACTGCTCCCTTGTAGCATTTGATTTTCCTTATTTGCTGAGATTTTGAGACCTCCTCTTGTCTTTGTTTGAGGTTTTGAGACCATCTTCTCGTCTTTGCTGAGGTTTTAAGACCTCCTATTGTCTTTGTTTGAGGTTTTGAGGCCTCTTCTTGTCTTCGCTGAGGTTATGAGACCTCTTCTTATCTTTGTTTGAGGTTTTGAGGCCTCTTCTTGTCTTCGCTGAGGTTATGAGACATCTTCTTTTCTTTACTGAGGTTTTGAGACCTCTTTTTGTCTTCGCTGAGGTTTTGAGACCTATTTTTTCTTCATTGAGGTTATGAGACCTCCTCTTTGCTTGATTGAGGTTATAAGACCTCTTTTTTGTCTTCGTTGAGGTTATAAGACCTCTTATTTGTCTTGATTATTGTACGAACCTTCTTGTATAAGGTAAAGTTTTTGGCTTCCTATATTTCTTGGCTTTTGCCTTGAAAGAGACTCGGCTCACTCTTCGATTAAGGATTTCTAAACGATCCTTCCTTATTTGTCGCTTCGGGAATATTTATTCACTTGATTGGAGAGATCTGACTGATGTCTTGCATGAAGCGCTTGCATTCGAATGCGTAACCAAGTTAAACTGAGAACTACCCACCCCCAAGGTTGAGATTTAAGGGTTTTTTGTGTAAGGAAAGAAAACTCCTACTTATAGGCTCAAAGGGGTTAACGAGGGATTATCTTCCTTATTTCTCCAGTGTTTGGGGTTTGAAACAATGCCTTACATCCTCGACAAGGTTTAATCGAAAGCATACTACAAAAATTATGGATAATATTTTCATCATCCTCCCTAATCTTTTCTTAACAACAAATTGATAAGTGGAAACAAGATAAAGATATATTTGTTTTTATGAACATAAAAGTAAATGAGTGAAATGAATGGACTTAACCAAAAGATGCACAAACATTTCATTAATCTTGCCAATTTGAAAGTACAACAAAGCTTATAAGCAAAAACAAATTCAGAATGCAAAGGAAATACAATTAAAAGTACTGAAATGCACAAAATACAACCAGCCTTAGTGAATTGATTTCAAAAGATTTCAGTTTTCGGGCCCAAGCGGGGGAACACCTTTGCCACTGATCATTAGTTCCTTGTGATACAGAATCTTGAGAGGCCTTGCAAATCTTTTTCCTTTTGCTTCAGAAATCAAGGTAATGGCATCTGACCCACCTTCTTGGGGTTGCAGTGTTTTCAGCAGGCTTAACAGTCTCGCCTCGAACTCTTTGCATTCTTCAATGGGATGCCCTATTGTCCCAATGTGGAATTGGCATTCAATCTCTGGGCGATCTTCTTCAAGGATCGGTTCTTTGTCATATAGATCAGCCTCCGCACAACAGATTCTAAGGCTCGACAACCATCCAAGTCATGCCCTTCGGCTCCCTTATGGAATTCACAAGTCAGTTTTGGGTTGTGCCAAGGTCCTGGCACACGGTTGAGAAGTCGAGGAGTTACCAACTTGTTTTGCACCAATAGTGGGAAGAGTTTTCTCAATGGCACCGGAATGGGCTGGTAGTTAACTTGGCCTTTTTCGACAGGGTATTTCTTCTTGTTTTGATTTTGGGAACCTCGAGGAGAAACAATCGTTGGAGGCTGAGACACCCTTTCAGTAGACACCTGATGACGATTATATTCTGGTGTAAGACCAAGACCAAAGGTTGGCTGGTATGAAGTTTCCCCAAAGGCAGATCCTTGGTATGGGAGAACCACAGGAGATGAGGAATTGATAACCTCCTTGGGCGCCATAGGGCAAATGTGCCCTTCCTTCATCTTCAAGTTTTGCAAGGTTTCTACGACCCAACTCATCTGGCTCTTGAGGATCCTGACTTCCTCTTTCAACTCTTCCTGGTTCTTCAAAATTTCATTCATTGTTGTCATTGTCTTAAATAGGTATGCTAGGTATCCTTTAGACATAAAAGAAGAGACTCAAGACTGAGAAATGCAAACGAGATGCGAATGCGCATAAGATGCAAATGCAAGCCAAGTGGTTTAAAGGAACTCAAAGGCAATGTAAATATCCTTTTTTTGAAAGCTGAAGAGTTTTGCTTTAAAAGCCATGATCTTTACTGATTTCTGCAAGGGAAAGAACATCTGAGTTCTTTGAAAAAGGGATGTCATGAATGAATGCATGCACAAACGCACATATACAAATAATCGCATATATACAGGCAAACAGAATGAGGGCCTAGGTTTGAAGATCACGAGGATGGAGCCATGGTCTACCCATCCCAACTGGTATGTACTATGGGTTTGTCATCTGTAGAACAGGGTTCTAAAAAGTTCCCAGAGTCGCAACCCATCTTCCAGATTTTATCGACTTCCCAATTACTTGGTAATCAATAAAATTTTCAAGAGAGTCTCGTCTGAGTGTAGTATCGCATAACAACTATTTAGGATTACTCCCTCATAGTCATCGCACTACATCCTAAATAGGCCAAGTGGGGTAAAAGGGTAACTAAAGGTCATCAATATCCCTGGCACCAAGGTCGAAAGTGGTAACGCATTCACGATTGCTCGTTCAACATATACCACCTCCAAGAGGGCCTCAACTGAGTGTGGAACTTCAAGTCAACTCCTTTGGGATTACTCCCTCGAAGTCTCCTTGACTATGTCCAAAATCCTAATCAAATGTACTCTCAAGTCCGGGTTAGGACTTATCTCACCACTCAATAGTAGCACCCTGCCAAACAGAAGATCCAAGCAAAATAGAATAGACAGATATACAAATATGTATAAGTAAGCAAGCAAAACATATAACAAATACAAGCAAAAACAAGGTGGGATTAACCCTCGAATTATTTCCCCAGTGAAGTCGTCATTTTTGTTGCGGTGAGAATCGAATAACAAGCTATTAATTAACTTGCATCACAAAACTTTGAATTCACCACCGACTTTGATTTATCCAAAGGAAAGGTTCAAGATCGAGAAAACCTAAAGGGGGAGATCTAAGGTTCGGGGGTTGGTTATACAAAGGGAAGGTATTAGCACCCTAAGTATCTGTAGTACTCTACAGGAACCTCTTGTTTATGTTTGTGTTATGTTACGTTTGCTTGCTAAGATATCTGCTAAAGGTAAAGGTAAAGACCTAAGTGTAAGTACACTAAGTTTGCTCGCCAAGACATCGCATCTTGTGCCTACGTATCCGACTAAAGAATCAGAGCAACCGTAGTTCACCTAACTAAGGGTTTTGGAGGAACCATTGGCTGTGGCCAAAGTTCTAAAGGGAACGAGTATGAAACTCGTATAGAGTCGAGGAACTCTCTAACTCTACGTTATAAAGGGAAGTGAGTACTCATGATGATGAGAATCACGTAGAGTTTAAGAACTCTATCCTAGTTCTAAGTTGTGATGTAAATGGCTCTCATGAGGCCAAGGGAAAAGCGAGTACTATGAGGATGATCCTTAGGAGGATTGGAAATGGCTCTTAGGAAACCGAGGGGTAATGAGATATCTAAGACAATGAAGTCAATAGAGAGACTTTCCTTTGGAATAAAGAGAAATGAACTTCTTGTAAAACACGGGTTGAAAATGAGATTGAAATTAAATGAACAATACGATATTATTGATTCAAAAACAGTAAACGTTAACCAAACTGAAACTCCAAGTATGGACATGGCAAACATAGATAAATACATGAGTACGGCCGAGATAACATTATCAAGATTTGAAAACAGAAATATGCTAAAACTAAGAAACTCAAAAATGAAAACCGAGACACACAAACAACAAAACAATATTGTTCAAGTCAAGGAATAAATCTCAAGCAACACAGAATATTAAAAAAACTTAAAGTCTTAAAAACAAGTTGATGATTCAAAAAAAAAAGAAACACGAGAATTAAACGTAAAGTTTAAACATATTTTTGTTTTTTTTATTGAAGCTTTTTAGAAAGGAAATGAACAAAAATAAAATGAAAAAAAAATAATTAAGTTAAGCACATTTTTTTTGTTTTAAAAATAAGAACATGAGATTTTTATAAGAAATGGAATAGAAAAAACTAGATCCACCACTAGTGGCAGGTGCCACATAAAAATGCCACAATGTGTGGCAGGTACCACAACATTGTGGCAAGTGCCATGAGTGGGAAAGAGAGGTGGAAGGCGCCACACTCTCTTGTGGCAGGCGCCACATGAATGTTCATGGGGTAGTGGCAGGCGCCATACCCTAGTGTGGCAGGTGCCACACTTTCATCTCTTATATTTTTTTTTCTTTTAAACAACATTAAAAAGATAAAACACCACTACATTTTTATTTCATTTTTCTTTTATTTCATTTCATTTTATTTCATTTCTTTTAACATAAAATCTTTTTCATGAATATGAAAACAAAACATACATGATACGATACCGGTAACACTTAGTCAGATTTCAACAAAAAATAATATGTTATGAACATTCGGCCATGATATTTCAACATGCAGTAATGAAAAATAAAAACTAAGGATGGAGCGTTACCTACTGGAGACGGTTCACTGCCTCTTCAATACGTTCTTAAAAAGAAACGAACGAACCTCATTTTCTTCAAAATACCACAGCAAGGTTGGACGGTGAAAAACTCAAACCGAAAAACACTTGGGAAAATATTTTATCAGAGTAACGGGGAGGAAGAAATGAGAGTATTCACTATTTTTAAGTGAACCTGGTGTGAAGAATTTTCTGAAGTGTGATGCCCTATTTATAGGAGAAATGAGAAGCTTGCAGTATGGCCGAGGATTCACTTTTTCCAAAAGATCGTGCAAGTGCAAGTTGTTTGGTTGAGAAAGTCTTTGTTATCAGAACTAGCCTCAGAAGTAGATTGTGCTGAATAGACGTTAAACCACACTTTACTGAAAAGTCTCTGTTTCATATCATGATGAGTTCCATCCACTTGCAATGCTCTGTTAAAAAAATATTATTTAATCGGGATAACAAAACTGAAGTATATGGAAGAAGGGAAAAAAAAAAGAAGAGAGGTGGCCAATGCCACATTATTTTATGGCGGGTGCCACAAAATAATGTGGCAGGTGCCACACCAAAGTGTGGTGGGTGCCACACCTTTGATAGGTGGAGTGTGGCAGGCGCCACACTTGAAGAGGAAGGGTGGCGGGCGCCACCTTCAAGTTCTTTTTTTTTTCTCTTTTTTTTGTTTCTTTTCTTTCTTTCTTTTTTGTTTCTTTTGTTTCTTCTCTTTTTCTTTTCTTTCATTTCTTTTCTTTTTTTTTTTCAAATAAAATAAAAATTACAAATGGCGATTCCTCGTGTCCTCAGTCAATGGTCGATCACAACGAAACGAGACATGGCTCAGATGTTTCTTTTTGGTCCAAAATCGTCAGAATCAGAGGCTCGATTTCTTTGGTCAAAACCTTAATTTCTTCAGGGATTCCAATGGATGACCTTTGAAGATCTTGCTTTTTCAATCTCTTCCGAGGTCCATAGATGGCCTCTAAGGATGTCCAGTAATAGGTGAAATCGTATTTCGAAGCTCAGAAACAAGTCTTGATCAAAATCAAAGGCACTGGTTGACGGATGCTGATAAAACCCTAGTTTTTGAGTCACGGTGAATCCTGTGGTTCAAGCCACTTGTAACAGGAACCCAACATACTTGATTTTTGTTGAGCGAGATCTCTTGAAAGTATGTGAGCTCAAATGGTTGATGAACCTTCTAAGCTACTGTCTGATCACAACAAGGCTCTTCAATGAATCTTCAGGTTAAGACCATAGTTTCACAACTCTTGACCAGATGATATTTTCTTGATTTCTCTTGACCAAATCTCATTAAGATCATGGCATATGATTGGAGGACTTCATAATCAGCCTCCAAGATCAGATGGTTGCATTTTGGAGTCTCAGTTATCTTTCTTGAACAAATGGCTTCTTATAAGAATCTCACCCAAACTGGTGAACACTTGTGATGACTGTATGGAGCAAAAGAATGTCTTTGAAACATGTGAGAGTATGGCTTATTGATTTTGGTTCTCTTTCCTGTGCAAACCTGGCTTTCACAAAATAAACAAAGTAGCAAGATATGGTGGTTAGGTAACAATGCACAGATGATTGATCCCTACATGTAAGCGCAAGATGTTATGACATCTAAGGGGTAAAATTTGGGGTACAACACCCGCTTTGTTGAAATATGTTGAATCCACCATTCTTGTTCAAGTGAAAGAAAAGATTATTTGTGCGTGGACCGATAACGTACGACATCTTGGAAACACTACCACCAATAGAGTTGTGTCGTCACATGCCACTTTGAAGAATTGGTTGGGGAATAGCAAGGGGGATTTATGTCGGTATTGGGACTCCGTGCATCTAATGATCAAAAACCAACACAATGAGATACAAACCACTTTCGTTCGGAGCATCATAGTTTTGGAACATCGGTTTAAAGGCAACTTCCTCTACTCTCATTTGATCGGTAACATGTCTCGGGCGGGGTTGGGCTATATTTTTCACGAGGCCAACCGAGCCGAAACGGTAGGTTCCGATAGTGCAAAGTGTGGTTGTGCCATTGCTAAAAAGTTGAAACTAGGTGAGCCAATACAAATTGACGAAGTTTGCCCTCATTGGATGAGACTTAGTTATGATGATGATGGTTGTAAGGAAGGAGATAGACTGGATATCTCTATTTTGACCGAATTGGAAGCGATTCAAAAGAGATTTTCGAAGGCTGGCGACAATATGAAGCTACACATCAAAGAAGAGTTGAGGAAGATTGCCTTCCCCAAAACAACCGCAATGATACCGCCGTCTCAACCGGTTAAGACAAAGGGTGCTCCGAAGAAGTTGAAGCCTACACCCAATGACAACTCAACAACTCGGTCTCCTTCGTATTATGAGCACGTTGACCAAATCTTTCCGGACTCTCCGACTCCTAAATCTCTACAAAGTGTCATGAAAGGAGCTCGCATTTCCAAACCGGCTCCGACACCGATTCCACGAGTTCCGACGCCGACTCCAACTACACGTATGATTTCCTTTATTGACGAGATGTCAGTTTTTATGCACAAGAATATCGACGGTATAATCGATGTTGTAGGGGATGGTAATTGCGGTTACCGAGCCGTGTCGGCACTACTCGGTAAAGGAGAGAAAGGTCATACACTTGTACATCATCAACTTATCCTAGAGTTGGAGACGCATAAAAAAACATACTTGTGTCTCTATGAAAATCAAGAAAATTACAACAAGGTTCACGAGTCACTTGTTCCGTGGTTGAGTGGTCTGGCACCAGTATCGAAATGGATGAGCTTCCCCGAGATGGGTCATCTTATAGCATGCGCCTACGATATGGTGTGTATCGACTTGACGAGATACGGATTTTCGGAAACTTTTTTTCCACTCCACATCGCACCTCCGTCGAATCCAAATGATCACATCATGTGTATCGGATGGCTTGCAAAATCAAGACATTTCGTACAAGTTATCTTGAAACCCGGATGCTCGATACCACCTAAATCACCGTAATGGGCGACGCATGTAACCGCAATTGCCGAGTCTTGGCAGGATAGTTTTGTCGAAAGGATGCTTGAATTCAAAAGATTGCACGCAATTGAAAAGGCATCAAATGCGGAAAAATCAAAAGTTCTAGCTCCAATAGATTTAGACGGAGAATTTTGTTTTAACTTTTTTGTATAATCATACGACACAATGTACATTATTGAAGTGAAATATATTGTATTTTTATCCGTATGTCTTTTTAATGCACTTATGAATTTTATTGCACTGAAAGTATTCCAAGTGGCTGCATAAGTTGTTCAATTCTGTTTTAAAATTGTATCAGTAAAACATTTTGATTTGCACATCCGGACAATTTCCGAATTTGCACATCCGAAACCAATATTTGTAGGGTTTTTCCGGATCTACACATCCGGAATGAACTTAGGCAGGAATAACTTTACCCTAACTTTTCTATAAATTAGGGGTTTTATTTGATATCATTCACACAAACACTAAATGTATCAATTGTATGATATCAAGATCCATTGGTATGTCGCAATTGTCCCCTATACCGACGGTATAACAATCGGTCGCAAGTATAAGTTAACGAGGGACATCTCAATCGGCGAGATCATTGACGACGTCGAACATCTCCTACCTTACGGAGACAAACGGAAGGTTGCGAAGCTTCAGTATCGTTCACCTTCCGTTGATAACGAATGGAACGTCGCTTACAGCCTTGTTGAGCTCAAGAATCAAGAGGATGTTAGAGCGATGTGACAAACTTTTTTCGGCTACGAAGAACGATTCCCGCTCGAGTTCGAGGCGACCGTCAAAATCCGAAGAACGGTCGATAACATCTTAGAGATGTGCAAGCGTCCACCGGGCTATTGATCTTGTAATATTTAAATTTTTATCGATGTCATGGCGATTTTCTCAATGTAATCCCGATTTTATTTTATGAATGTGAGAAACATTGTTGGATTTTTGGTGTTCTGCATCAGGTTTTATTTCAGATTTTCAAATACGAACGTTTACTGGATGTGCACATCCGGTAAAAACTGAAATTTTTTTAAAAAAACGGTGCGTTTGAATTTGCACATTCAGAACGCATGGGTATTTTCGTCAGCGCGCTAGATACCTACGAAAGTTGGGTGGTGTGTTAAGAAATTCACAAGTATTTTAAGTAGATAATCAAATAGAAACACGCAATACATAGTGGATAAGGTTCATGTTGTTTTTAAGGTTAAAAAAATGTATGCAAAATTGTTCAAAACTATAAAAAAGAACTTTTAAAATTGAAATATATGTAAATGTTCACGTACCATTCAAAAGGCGTACTTGAATGTATTTTAAATGGCAATTTCTTATCACACCACCCTTGTTTCTTAGGCACCATCTGAATTTCCGGTTTTGCCCCCTGATTCCGGATGTGCACATCCGGACGCACCAATTTTTTTAAAAACGCTAATTCTTTCCGGAAGTGCACATCCGGAAACATTCCTGATCTGCAGATCCGGAAAAAGGCAGAACATTATTTTTTTTAAAAAATCGGTTTTTTTGCTTGGTCGCATATGTTAATAAATCGTCGCAATTTAATATACATTTGACAACATCCATATATAAAATAAAATGATATATATATATATATATATATATATATATATATATATATATATATAATAAATCTCTGTCAAAACACAGTGCATACATCTAATATAAATATAATACATCAAACAAAAAACTACTGCGTATGGCGAAGGATCTCTCCTGGCTCCCCTGCTCCTCTGCCCCTACCCGCCATCCTAGATCGATGTCTGCGGTACTGAAGTGCCCCCTGAGCAATCGCAATAATCCTGTCCACGGCAAGTCTGTCCACAAACACCTGCGTGCCTAGAAAAAACAAGTAGTAGCACCTTAGGGCACGCGTCTTGTGGATCGCCACCTCAGCTGGATCACCATCTGCCCGTCCTGCCTCTGCAAGCGCCTCAGTAAATCTATCCATCAAAAATTAGAATCGGACGTGTGCGCCCCTCAACTGGTGCACCTCCGCATGTGCCTTCTCTGGTGCATCACCGCAGCATCTCAATCGTGTCCATAACCTTGCCCCCATGGTTATAGAACTTCTGTGAATCCTTATCCTGAAAATTTCCAAATAAAACAATGTTACAAATGAACATATTTTCAACGAATACAATTCTATAAATAAACCGAGAAAGGTTACCTGTCCTAGCTAGACTCGCCTGGCAGTATGCTCAGAGTACCCCGCGAGTAGGGACATATTAGACGGTCCCCCGGGGTAACCGCTCAGCTCATCAAAATCGTCATCATCGTCAACACCCTCATGTGTTGGGTGATCACCCTCTGGAACAGGAACAGCAACAGGGGAACGAGGAGGAGCAGCTGATGGAGTTGTAGTCTCCCGACGACGCCTGCGTGCGGGCTGGGACCCTGATGAACTAGCAGTAGAATCCCGACGCCTCCGAGATGTAGAATCGGCGGCTGACGAGGGAGTGGCCTGAACCTGTGATGTGGATGGCTGTGGTGTAGGATGTGGTGTAGGATGTCCCTCAGCTGTAGGGGCTACCCCAACTCCCTCTGCGTTTGAAGTTTAAAAACGACAGCCATGGCCACTGTAACAACCAAAAGGGCATTTTTATGCCCTGATCGTCCGTTTGAAGCAGTAAAAATGACCTACATTGTCTCTAACCTATGTTATTCATACAACCTAACAATTTCTACACCTAAATGTCTACTCTAAATCGATCACTCGAAAATTACTCCGAAACTCTAAAATTTGAAAACTTACCGATTAAAATGTGATACGGAGGATTTGGAGTGTGTTGATCGTTGTAGCAGTTGCTCTGCGCCGAACTCGAGTGGGAAGAATCGAGATTTGTGGTGATTGAAAATTTGAGAGTTTGAGAGAGTTTGAGAGATTTTGGAAATGGAAAGGTGAATAATGAGGGGGAAGAACGTCTGACGCGAACTAATAAGAAATACTTCCGGATGTGCACATCAGAATTCTTTCCGGATATGCATATCCGGAAAATCTCTACGATTTTAAAAATTTGGTGCGTCCGGATGTGCACATCCGAAATAGAGGGGCAAAAAAATAATTTCACGTGGTGCCTAAGAAACTTGGGTGGTGCATTAAGAATTTGCCTTTTAAATTCATATGATCTTTTACTTACTATTGTTTTTACATGCACCATTAGGATGAACACATTATAGTCTTCAGTTTCATTTATGTATGTATTTTGCTTAGATAAATTTACAAAAATTTAATTAACACAAAATATTTCTTTTGCGTCTCACAATTCAAATTTGCTCACAAGTTTATATAACTATTAGTGCCATAGAAATAATCATTTTTGTATTAGCATGTGCCATCAATTTTAAGTACCTTGAATCCTATCATCATCATATGCACAACCTTGCAACTATCTCTCTACTGCCAAACCCCATCAGCCGACAAAACACAATTTTTGTCTTTCTCAAAATCTACATTTTAACTATGATATTTTCTCGAACACCTTATGTTCAACGAAAATTGAAATAGATAGTGTATGACACCTTATGGGTCCACACAAGAATTAGATAGTGAAATAGATAGTGAATGAAAGTTCTTAGATTGGATACGTAAGGGTCCACACAAGAATTGTGTAGGATAAATAGGATCGAAAATAATAGAGGAAAAAATAGAATTTCACCATATATATATATATATATATATATATATATATATATAGGTTATGCTAATGCACACCTATGTAGGTGTGCATTAGCAACATACACCTTAGTGTATTTTTGTGTGGGACCCATTAATTTTGGGTGGGACCCACATTAAAAAGATGAAGAAAAAAATATAAAGAAAATAGATGTAGTGTATTTTTGTGTGGGGTCCACCAATTTTAGGTGTAAGTTAACATATATATTATGGCACTACGTGAAAATATAAAAATATCTTCAATTTTCGGATATGTATCTCCGAACGCATCTCGAGTAAATAGAATTGTGACTTAACGTTAAAAAAATCTGGAGATGCATCTTCATAATTTTCCAGATATAAGTCTTCGGACGATATTAACTCTATATCGCCCCAGAATCCTTCTCCTTCTTCATTTATTAAAAGACACAAAACTCTCTCAAAGGTTCTTCCATCAACCAAGTTCAAAATCAATCAACCAAGTTTAAATGTTCTTCCATCAACATCAAGTACATCAGAGACATCTTTTAACACTGAAGCAAAACTCTAAATTTGTAAGATTTTGATGTTTTGAATGTTTTTTTTTTGAGTTTTTGTATTAATGATTAGAAGTTGATGATTTAGGTAAGAAATGAGTAAAAATATCGTGAATGATTGTTCATACATACTGTAGAACATGTTTAATGGTTAAAAATAACGATCTACCCATTATTTTTGGGGTTGGTAGTCTGCATTACAACCATTGACAGGCCTGAAAAGTTGCAGAAAGTTCCGGAGATGCATCTCCGAAATTTTCAACGTTTGAATTTCCAATACCCGAAGATGCATCTCCGTAAATTATCAGTATTTTTATATATTTTTTGCTCCTAGGGTTGGTTGTACTAATTGTCTGGTTTACTTACATCCATATGGCTGATAGAGACGATAGACTGAGACATGAAAGGATTGCACAACATGCATCAGTACGGAGGGAGAAAAGTCAAGTTTCAGAGGCTCATGTTCACTCTATCCTGATTCATGCGGAGACATCTACTTCTGGGGATCATACTTCTCCATCTCCTTATTTCCGTAGGAGACGAGTTTCACCTACGGATGCATCATTGCCTCCATCCTCCCGTAGGCAATAGTTTTCACCTATTCAGGCGCCAGAGGCTGAGAGCGACTATAGTTATGTCGACAGATACATCAGGTGGTTCTTTAAGGTGTCACATTTGTATATTGTGTAGGTTGCTCTAGGAGATCTACCGATGTTAGCTCATCAGGAGATACTAGATAAGGAGAAGATAGATTTAGACAATGTTCATGATGTCTTACATAAATGTCGTCGCATTGTGGAGATTGCGTAGGCAGACATTGACAGAGGTATCTTCCCTGATGGATCTGAGGTGAGGCAGGTCATTGATGTCATTATAAAGGAGGCACGAGAGACACTGATGTACCAGAGACAACATCGGAGGACGGCGGGATAAGAGGCCAAGGATCACGAGAAGGTCGAGGAGTTGTAGTTCGGCATATACAGTAGTATATAGTAGTTGTACATTGGATTCAATATGGATTGTATTTTATTTTCACTTCATTCTACTTTATCGTGTATTTCGACTTCATTTATATATGTCATTTTTTGACCATCTAGATTTTTATATGTCATTTTTTGCATATCGATTGTATGGTTTAATGCTCATCACATAACAAGGACCTTAATATTTACAAATAATCTTGTTCATCTGAATAACAATCAAAGTAACATAACCTGCAATGTAGTGATAGGTTATGAAATTGCATCTCCGTAAATCCTAAACGGAGATGCATCTCCGAAACAATAAACATGTAAAATGAGCCTTTTAGAGAGGGATGCATGGGTGTGTGTTAAAATATTTCGGAGATACATCTCCGGATCAGGTAACATTTTGACTTAAGATAAGGTGCGTCCAGAGATGCATCTCTAGAATTTAAGGGGCAATTTGGATTTTTTTAAATGGTGTTTTTTCACCACATAGGGTGTGATAAGGAATTCCCAAACAAAAAGGAGAGTAATTGGGGAACCATTCAACCCAGGCCACTAAGAATGACAACACATTGAAAGATGTAGCAAGAACAATTGAAAGAAAAACAATAACATAAACGATAGAGGTAAAATACTTTTGGTTATTAGGTTCTTTGTTCTTGAGTTTATTATCTAGTATTTGAAAAGAATTTTCCTAAGAGAGAAAATAAGAAGTGAATATAAAAGATAAGGAACGGGAATGAAAAGAAAATGGCTCATACGATTTGGCAGAAAAGGGAAATAGAAAATAAGGAGCACGTTATTCTCATAAGGATGTCGGTTATGAAATCATCGTAGACTTGTATTAAGAGCGAGTTAAAGGGAACCATCACAAACTTCTATTAAGGGCATGTTAAAGGGAGCCATCGCAACTATGCATAGGCACACACTTTATTCAAAGAATAATAGTGGTTGAACCATCACATGTCACTTTTTAGGGAGATTAGAAAACTAATTGTCACAACTTTTCTTTAAAGTTTTTCAAAGTCGGGAAGCCAATTAGGAAAAGCAGTCGTGCAAACCGCCGCAATACGTAGAGGATAGCGATTTTAATAGAATTCTTGCAAGTTATGTGTCATAACACATATTTTTCCTTTTAGTGTCTATGTGTTGTGAAAAACGATGTCTTGAAACAAAGTATAAACGGTTTCTTTATGATCAAGAAACACACAAGGGTTAGGGTTAACAAGGGAAAACCAAGAAGAACAACAAATATTGGTTATAACTGTTATTATTTACTTTCTCTTTAAGTCAGATTACGAGTACTCAAGAATAACAAATAACCCTCTCACCCTAATTAGGATTTGTTACACTTAAGATGAGAGACTAGTATGCTATTTATAATAAACCTAACACACTAAAATAATGGGCTTTTTAACAATTACCCATTACAAGCTGACTTAGGATACAAGCTAACTTAAACAATTGGACATAACAAACATGTCCAATTCGACAACTACATACTAGAACACATTTCGACTACAGCATGTGAGCAGACTTCGACGACATGCTAAACCTCTGTCGACAATTATAGAGTTTGATCCAATATCTCATAAATCTCCACCTTGGAACAAACTCTATAACATCAAGAAATAAACTAGCTTTCTTCATGCAGCTTTATCAACTGCATATAGTGGAAAAACTTACAATTGGGCAACATCTTGGTGATCATATCAGCAACATTATGATCTGTCAAAACCTTCAACACTTGGACTTCTCCACGCTCGATTACCCCTCTGACGAAATGCAGCCTCACATCAATGTGCTTGGTTCGCTCATGATAGGCTGAATTCTTCGACAGATATATTGCACTTTGACTATCACATTTAATAGTGATAACTCGACCTTGAAGTTTCAGCTCCTTTGCAAAACCTTCAAGCTATGATGCTTCCTTCATAACTTCAGTTAGGGCAATATATTCCGCTTCAGTGGTTGATAAGGCAACAACCTTCTGAAGTGTTGCTTTCCAACTGATTGATGTGCCAAACATAGTGAACACATATCCAAAAATAGATTTTCTGGAATCCATACAACCTGCATAATCAGAGTCGACATATCCTTTGATTGTTGCTTTATTATCTTCACCCAAGGCTCCACCATAAATTAAGACTTTGTTCAGAGATCCATTTATGTACCTTGAAATCCACTTCAATGCTGGCCAGTGAGCCTTTCCAGGATTCGTCATGTACCTGCTTACAAGACTTACTGCATATGTTATGTTAGGTCCAGTACAGACCATATCATACATCAAAGAACCCATTATATTAACATATAGAATGCTATTCACATAAGCTCTTTCGACATCAGTATTGGGATATTGATCTATACTCAGCTTGAATTGAGGGTTTTTCGGAGTCACAATAGGCTTTGAATTCGACATACCATACTTTTTGAGAATCTTCCGTAGGTATGCCTCGTGAGATAAACATAATTTCGACTGCTTTTTATCTCTTCAGATGTCAATCCCAAGAATCCTGGACGCAACTCCCAGATCCTTCATGTCGAACTCCTTATTGAGTTCAACCTTCACGCTCATTACATCTTTGACATTGTTGCTTGCTATGAGAATATCATCCACAAAAAGCAACAAAATAACAAATGAATTACCCGGTCAAAATCTGAAGTAAACACAGTGATCGAATTAGCTTCTAGTGAAACCAATGTATGCCATGAACTTTTCGAATCTCGTGTTCCACTGTCGAGGATATTGTTTCAGGCCATACAAAGACCTATTCAGCTTGCACACATAATCTTTCTTATTCTTTTCTACATACCCTTCAGGTTGACGAATCAGGATTGTTTCGTCTAGATCGCCATACAGGAAAGCTGTCTTCACATCCATTTGCTCAAGTTCCAGGTCGAACTTCGCCACCATGGCGAACAACATTTGAATAGATTTATGCTTTACAACAGGTGAGAACACATCATTGAAGTCGACGCCTTCTTTCTGAGTGAACCCCCTAGCAACCAACCTTGCCTTAAAGCGCTTCGACATCACTCCTTCAATTCCTTCATTGACTTTGAAAATCCACTTACAGATGACTAACCTGGCTCCAACAGGTTTCTTGATCAGTTCCCAGGTGTTGTTATCATGAAGTGATTTCATCTCATCATCCATGGCCTTCATCCATTCCGTCTTATTTCGACTCCTCATAACTTCCTTATAATCTCTAGGTTCTTCGTTGAGAACCTCACTTGCAGAGATTAAGGCATAAGCCATAAGATCCGCATACCCAAGTCTCTGAAGTGGCTTGATGACTCTCCTCGACTTGTCTCTTACTAGCAGGTAGTCATTATCAGTCTCCTCATCTTTGACAGCAGCTTCTGCTTCTTCTTCGACTTCATCTGGGATATGCAATTCAGCATCAACATGCTCCACCTTAATAGGAATCTCTCCCTGTTCCATCTCTTCGTCAACATCATCAGTTTTCTTGAAGGTCATCTCTGCTTCATTGAAAACTACATCTCAACTGGTGATACACCTCCTGTGACCGGGCTCTAGGCACCATAGCTTATAAGCTTTAACTTCTTCAGGGTATCCCATAAACATGCATTTCAGAGCTCTAGGTTCGAACTTGTCTTGCCTAATGTAAGCAGAGGTCACACAGCCAAATACTCTCAGTCTGTCAAGACTAGGTGGATGTCCCGACCAAACTTCTTCAGGTGTATTCATATCTAACGCAATCGAATGACATATGTTTATCAGATATGTTGCTGTCGAAATAGCCTCAGTCCAAAACACCTTCTTTAATCCAACACTAGTCAAAATGCATCTAACTCTTTCCAAAATAGTTCGATTAAACCTTTTTGCTAAACCATTTTGTTGTGGAGTACCTGTAGTAGTTTTGTGCCTTGCAATACTTGAGGCAACACAAAAGATGTCGAATGCCTCATTGCAATATTCAAGGTCATTGTCGGTTTTTAAGCTCTTGACCTTTTTGCTAGTCTGATTTTTGACTAGAGTCTTCCAACCTTTGAAATTCTCAAAAGTTTCATCCTTAGTCTTCTGGATGAATACCCATAACTTCCTGGAATAATCATCGACTATGGATAGAAAATATCTTGCTCCTGAATGTGATGGACACCTTACAGGCCTTTAAAGATCAGCGTGGATGTAATCAAGGTATCCATGAGTTCTTTGTTTGCCTTTGTTGAACTTTACTCTGCAATATTTTCCAAGTACACAGGGTTCACAAAATTTCAACGATTCGACTTTGTCTCCTCCAAGCAGATTTTGTTTTCCCAATTCGGTCAGACCCCTTTCACTGACATGGCCCAATCTCATGTGCCAAATTTTTGTCTTCGACAAAGATTTCATGGATGCAACAATTGTCGAACCACTTACAACTTCAGCCTCAAAGGTATACAAGCCTTGTTTCTTCACGCCTCTCAAGACTTTCTTCGACCCCTTCATGACTCTTAGGATACTTTTCTCTCCTTGAAAAACATATCCCTTCTTGTCGAATACACCAAGAGAGATCAAATTTCTCTTCAAATCAGGTACATAGCTGACTTCAGTTAATAACCTTATTGACTCATCATGGAGCTTGAATCTCACAGATCCAATACCTGCAATTTTGCAAGCTTTATTGTTTCCCAACAGCACTGAACCACCATTTTGATCACATATCTCCTCGAACAATTCTCTGTTTGGAGTCATGTGCCAAGTGCAACCTGAATCCATAATCCACTCTTTTCTTGAGTCGCCGCTTGAAACCAAAAGAACATCAGATGATTCGAAATTATCTTGAAAAATGGTTGCGTTGCCATTATCCTTGAGTTCATGATCTTTCAGGCGTTCAGAGCACATTTTTCTTGTGTAACCCTTCTTCTTACAATGATAGCATCGAATACCAGATGCCTCGCCACTATAAGACTTCTGTTGACTTTTACCTTTCTTCTTATCGAACTTATCATCCTTTCGCAAGAATTTTCCCTTAACGGCCAAACCTTCACCAACCGTCGAAGGTTTATGCTCTTTTCATTCGTTCAAGTCCTTAGAATACAAGGCTGATTGAACTTCTTCAAAGCTCAGGGACTCCCTTTCATACAGGAGAGTTTCTTTGAAGTGAGCATGTGTTCTGGGCAAAGCACACAACAACAATAGTGCTTGATCTTCATCATCGATCTTCATGTCAATATTTTCAAGATCAAGAATCAGCTTGTTGAACATATCCAACTGCTCAGCCAACACTTTGTCTTCATTCATCTTGAATGAATACAAAGCTTGCTTCAGGTAGAGTCGATTCACCAGAGATTTGGTCATGTACAAACTTTCAAGCTTCAACCATAACCCTGATGTCGTAGTCTCCTTTGATACCTGTCGGAGAACCTTATCACCAAGGCTCAACAATATTGCGTTGTGGGTTTTCTCTATCATGGTCGTCTTTTCTTTTTTCGTTAACGCAGCATCCATGGCTACATCTCCCTTCAACGCTTCCAAACAACCCTGCTGAACCAGTAGGGATTTCATCTTCAAGCGCCACAGACCGAAATCGTTCACTCTGGTGAACTTTTCAATCTCATACTTTGTTGAAGGCATCTTCCTCCACGCTCACCGCACCAATTTGTTGTGAAAAATGATGCCTTGAAAGAAAGTATAAACGGTTTCTTTATGATCAAGAAACATACAAGGGTTAGGGTTAACAAGGGGAAAATAATAAGAACAACAAATATTAGTTATAACTGCTATTATTTACTTTCTCTTCAAGTCAGATTACAAGTACTCAAGAATAACCAATAACTCTCTCATCCTAATTAAGATTTGTTACACTTAAGATGAGAGACTAGTATGTTATTTATAATAAACCTAACATACTAAACTAATGAGTTTTTTAACAATTATTCATTATAAGCTAACTTATGGTACAAGTTGACTTAAACAATTGGACATAACAAACAGGTCCAATTCGACAACTACATACTAGAACACATTTCGACTAGAGCATGTTGGTCTTCGACAACAGCATGTGAGCAGACTTCAACGACATACTAAACCTCTGTCGAGAATACTAGAGTTTGATTCAGTATCTCACACTATGGAACCACAATCATCCTAAATCTGCATTAAAGGTTGTACCCCTCACCTAAAACTTCTACTGAATCCATAATCAAATAGAATAATACAAATTTTCTATGGTTGTAATGATAATAATAGAGAGTAGTTTTAAAATAGAAGTTGTGAAAGTCATTGTAAAATTGCATTTGCAAAAGGAAACACATGACATAGTAGGAAATTAACATAGTTGTTCCTTCAGAATTAAAGATGAACATTGAAAAATCAAGTAACAAAGTGGTGGTCTTGAAAAAGGAATTTTTTTTCAAACATAGATAAAGAAATCCTAATAAAACTGGTAAAAATATTGTGGTTGCATACACCATTAATTTATCTTCACCTGTAGTGATGGAGAAAATAGTCTTTGTGATGTTCTCAATAGCGACATCAGGTTTCAAAATCCAAAAACTCACAGTTCTCTATAACTTATAATGTGTAGTCATTGAACTTTCCTTTAATCCTACGAGAAAGACGAGATTATGTGGTGGAGGAAGATGTAATGTAAATAATAGTGGTAAATTAATTACTCAAGTTTGAGGCTCTACTACTACTAGAGCAATTTATTTTGGAGTTTCTTCCGCTATAGCGAGTTTAGTGATGATATTGGAAAATGTATTGGACTATATTTAATTATCTATAAAAGCATGTGATATTTTGATTTTGTTACACATTTTAGTGTTGAGTTTTATAGTAAGGGACAAAAATCATTGGTGAGGGGGGAGGGAATTTGGTTGAAGATTGGGATCATGGTAAAGGTAGTGATGACTCGGGGTGGTGAAATGGCAGATTGATTGTTGAGACTTGAGAGGTTAAATTTATAGAAGGCCAAACTGGTTATAGTGAAACAACTCCAAAAGTGTTGTTCTTCGCCCTAAATTCCAATTTAAAATATAAACAAAATACACAAACTTTGACTAAAATTTACAACGATTTAAAATAAAATGTGAAAAATACTTTTTATATATAAGGGTTAGATAATAGGGGTGTTCGTGGTTCAAGAACTGAACTGAATCAAACCATATTAATAGTTCAGTGCAGTTCTTACAAACTATTTTAACAAAAAATGGTTAATCTGTTAAATCAGTTACAATTCGGTTTAGAACCAGTTCAGAATCAGTTCATGGTTTAAAACCAATTTAATTTGTTTTAACTAGTTTAAAACTAGTTTTTTTTTTAAGAACTGAACTATTTTTGGACCGAATTGCAAACATGTTTTCTTATATATTTTAAAAACTAGTTTTTTTTGGTTATTTTTAATAAAATTAGATTTAAATCTGATTTTTTTTAAATAAAAAATTAGTATAAATAACAGTTTTTTGAAAGAAAAAAACCTTTTTAAAAAACCTTTTTTAAAAAAAAACATTGATTTGCTTTAAAAAAATTAAGTGATTAAAAATTGGATTTGTTTTAAAGTCTTTATTGATGATTTAAATAAAAAAAAATCAATTATCTATAAAAATGAATTATCTTTAATGAAATTGCATGAACAAGATTGAAGTAGAGAAGAAGTTACTGTTGTTACTCCTTGTGAGTAAAGAAGTTGTAGCTAACTTCGTAGTCGAAAGCAAGTTGAAATCAAAATCAAGACAGTAAAAACGAGGAAGTCTAAAGCAAGTTGAATTCAAAACCGAGTGAAATCGTTGAAAACGAAATCGAGTGAAAACGAAAGGAATGTGAAATTAAAATTGAAATCGAGTAAAATTGAAATCGAATGAAAATGAATACAAGGTGAAATTGAAATTAAAGATGAATGTAAGTTTGAGAGAATGATGATTTTTGAGATCAATTTGAAATTCTAGGATTTATGTCACATGATTTAGGGGGAAACTTTTCTTAACCGTGAGATAATGTGAAAAAGTTATAATAAGCAGTAATTAAAAGTAATTAAGAAATATTAAAACACTGTAATTTGAAATATTTATGCTTTTAATATAACGATTTATTAAATTTATCGAAATTGTTAAATAGAAGTATTTAAGTTTTTGATAAAATGATAGAAATAGTTTCTAACAATTCGAAATGGTTTTAAAATTTAATTAGATTAACTGCATTAGTTAAAATAAATAATTCAATTTAATAACCAATTAGATTAATCAAAATTTTGAACACCCCTATTAGATATGTAACATTCTACCATTTCACATAACAATTGTACAAATATGCTCATTCTAAAATATCTTAGAATTTTAATAAAAACATTTATTAAACACAAATTAAGGCTTTAACAAAATTTAGAGACAATTAATTTCCGTCTTTAAAAAAATAATGAATTAAAAATAATACTTTAAGCCAATAATAATACAAGGTATAAATCAATTAGACTCTACAAAATATTTAAAAAATCACATACGATATCACTTATTAGAGCATTGGTCATCAAATGACAATCTGAAACAACTGTAATTTTAAAAATTAGGGATGGCAGGCAGACCCAAATCCGCGGGGCCCATCCGCACCTGAATCCGACTTAACGGATGAAAATCCGAGTTGATTGGGTTCGGGTTCGGGTGTCACCCGATATTTCGGGTGCGGGTTTGAGTAGTGTAAAACTCGTGCCCGAAACACGAAACCAACTATATATTTTTGAGTTTTTGCTACGAGTTCGGGTTTGGGTGAATAAAACCGAACCCAACGGGTGTGGGCGTGGGTGTTATTTTGCCACCCGAATAGCCTTTGGGTTCGGGTTCGGGTGGTGATTTCGGGTGCGAGTTTGGGTAGTGTGAAACCCGCACCCGACCCGACCCATTGTCATCCCTATTAAAAATGTCAAGTAAAACTAACAAATGAGTTAAACATTATAGAAAAACATACAAACACATAAAAGTGACCACATAATTATTTTAACACTTATTTTACACCTAAATGACAATACTCACTGAAAGTTCCAAGAGTTTGACTAAATTTTGGTAAAACATAATGTTGCGAAAGATGTTTCAACATGAATGTTTCTGCCCCAGACCAAAGATGTCAAATGAAATGTCCCAGCATGAAGACTCGACATCCAACATGAAGGTTTCTGCCCCAGACCAAAGATGTCGAATGAAAGGTCCCAGCATGAAGACTCAACATCATGACTATCACAGCAGGTTTGTTTTTAAATCTGTTCCAAGATTCAAGGCGGGATTGACAGTGGATCAAGGAAAGAAGATTTGAAGCCCAAGACAGCAGAAGACTATAAAAGAAGACATAGTCCTGGCCAGAAAAGAGAGAAAACGACATAGATTTAGGAATCCTATTTTGTAAAGTATGGTTTAGGGTTTGAGAGTCGTAGGTTTCTTTTGTAAGTCTCCCTCTGTATCGATTTGATACATTGTGGAAGACATAGGTACTTGTATAGATTTAGAAACTCGTAGGTAATGAATCGTGTATTGTTCTTGGATGAAGCTTTTAAGCAAATCCAAGTTAACTTGTTAGTCAAGAATGCTTGACTGAACTTTGTATTGAAATTGGCGTCTTTCAAGTAGGATGATACAATTATTGTGACTATAACTATTAGAAAATCGTAGGTTGTGATTTAGGGAGTGAGATGGGTTTCTCTTATATAGGATGGAGTTCTTAGATAAAGTTTTCATTGTGTAGTGATAGGTAAACCAAAGGTTGTTTACTGTAAACCAACGATTGTTTACACAAAACTATACTACTGATAATGGATTCTTCCTGGCTTGGTATACCCCCAGATGTAGGTGATTTGCACCAAATTGGGTTATCATATTCTGTGTTGTTTATCATTCTGCAATTTACAGTTCAGTTTTGATTAACATGTTGTAACAGATGTCGAAACATCTATCTTGCTGGTGTTGCTGATATTCAAGATATTAGTTTGTGTATTTTGCCCTTGTTTAATAATTATGCAGAACAATGTCTTAACATGTGTTGGGACATCTGCTATCTGCTATGCCAGAATTTCAATTGGTAACAACTATTGTGGTTGTTCTTATTCAAGATAACAGCAACTGCAGGAGGAGTGGCTAGTTCTCTTGTGTGGTGTCTTATAAGATGATCTGAAGTCTTATTAAGGCATGTTAAAGGTGTTCCTTGGTGGTTCCGCTGCATATTTTTCTGATGGAAGAACTCTGATATTTATGGGATTCTGGAGTTGTGATAGAAGAAAGATTGTGGATGGTCTCAATTGTCGGCTCCTTCTCTTAAAGACATCAGCATCTATTCATTCCAAAGTCGGGAGCGATGGAATAGAGAGAATTGTTGGTTGATGTCTGTCATGGTGACTTGGTACTTGAAAGTTTGGTTCCATCTTGTATCTTGAAGTCAGTTTGAAGATAAGGTGAGTTGAGACTGGGTTTATCAAGTTCACGCTCTAGGAAATTGGTAAATTATTTTTCGGCTAAGTTGTCAAAGATACTTGAGATTTCTCTCAAGTCCACTCATAAAGGCATCTCAGTCGTGCATCTGGAGACTTCTAGTTACTCTTCTGACTAGAGGGTGTTTTTGTGAAACATAAATCTGAAGAGAGTTGAGGTGATTTATTTTCACCATCCAAATTTGCAAGGAAGGATTCTTCTTTCTTAATCATAAGGATGAATCCAATCTGAAATGAGATTTCAGATCTGTTGAGGTAAATAGGGTTTGTTCAGAGAAAATCTTAGATACTCGAGTTAAGGGTGGCAGCCTTGATATCTCAACACTTTGTTTGTCAAGGAAGATACTTTCAAAAATTAAATACTTGATAAGTGTTCATGAAGTGATCTGCTGGAGTATACCTTCAACAGTACAATAGGGTTACTAAACAAGGATTTAAGATCAATTGCTAATAGCGGAATTCATAAATATTTAATTGATTATTCTTGTAATTGGAGTACAAGATCACTAGTGACAAATGGTACATCAAGAAGTACAACATCTCTTGCTACATCTGCTCAAAGATCTGTTCTCTGGTGAAAGGGTACAGTCAAGATAAGGAACTGATGCTCTATCAAATGTTGAAACATCTTAATAGTGAAGTATGTGCATAAGCCTTTTGATTCAAGGAGTGGATCTCTGGAGCAAATGAGTTGTAGCTGATGATCTTGGTATCATACACGTGTGTGAGGTAGAATCAGTCTTTATTACAAGGCATGTATTCATACTATGGAGTTTCGTGGTAGGAAGCTTGACTAGAATGTAGTGTTGTTGAAAGTGAAGATAAAGACAATTTTCTTAGTTCAGTTTATTTCTGACCTAGGAGTATTGGAGTGCAACAGGTGTGTTCAAGTTGTTACTAGAAACATCTGATCTTATCTGGAAAGTTTCCTAGCGAAAAACTTGTCTAGAATATGGTGTTGGTGATAGCACTGCTTGGGTCAGTTTATTTCTGATCTAGGTGTGCAGGAGCATGTGATCTTGCTCATCTTGGAGGTGAAGGATAAGTGGCAGTTATCTCTGACTTCCTGAAGAAATCTCTACTTAAGGAAAGTGGGATTCCTTTTGTAAAGACCTTGTGTGACTAATCTCTTTTGAAGAATCAAACTTTAGCAGGTGTGGTTTCTCTGAAGGTGAGGGTGGTTGTAGTGAAGTAAAGCAGGATAGAGGATGTCTACTCTAACTTGATATCATTGATCAAGTCTATGAGAACATGGAACTCTTGTTCTGTTATAGGGAGGAGGTTCTTCTAAGTGGCAAAAGGAAGAGCTGAATTCTTCAGCTGGATGTTTGATCAGATGTTGTGACATCAAGCAGAAACTTCAGAGTCTTAGTTGATGTTGTGGCGTATCATCGTAAGATAAGTTGATCTTCTCATAAATAAATGAAATCAATGCTTCAAAAAGGTCTATCTCATGCAGTTTGCGGGAGCTGTGAGAAGGAGTAGATGTTACATGTCTGAGTCTTGGTGGATCTAAGATGGCTTGCTATGGAGTAAGTGGATTATGTAACTTGAAGATTAGGTTTCATTGGCGGATCAGAAGATTTTCTGGAACTCTGAAGAAAACTGAGATTAATCAAACAGTGGCATTTGGTTGATTTCTATAAGTGCATTCAAGCAGGGTGCTTGGAACAAATCACTCTTGTGCGGAAGGGTAGTTGGTTGAAAATCAAAGGAGGTTCTTGTTTTGTTCATATCTTGGAGCTTGTGGTAGAAGCCCTAAGTTGCTTATGGAAGATTACCTTTCTTTTGGGAGTTGAATGAGAGTTTATTTCTCTCTTTGGTTATCTGGAGTTCTTATTAATCAAGCTGGTGGCACAGTGTTATCTAGAGATCTTCAGTTGGATTACTATGTTGATAGTAAGTCCAGTGGTAATTGTATCAAGAACCATAGTGTATGGTGTCTATGATATGATCAGGATATCCTAATTGATGTTAGAACATCATCATGGTTTCTGAACTTGGAGTTCAGATTGTGGAAGCTAATATTCACTAGTTGAATTAGAATTGTTTTATCTTATCATATGGGAGAATGATAAATTAAAGACTATCTTGAATCATGGGGTGTTTATCTGGAAGACTGACTCTTGCTAAGGTCAGAATGCTTTTGGAGAGGTGGTTTCTTCTGCCACAAGTCATGCTAGAGAGAAGTGGATCAGTATGGTGCTTGTGAAGTAAGTAAGCGGAGAATCTCTGGGGCATGTGTTTGATGTCCTTCAAGTGTGAAGAACATCTGGGAGAGCTAGCAAACTAAGGGGCTTTGTATGTCTCTTTGAGGAATGTGAAGCATTCCAGATACAATTTGATTGTATCTCAAGGAACAAGGATATTTATGGCTGTAAAATTCAAGGTGAATTTGTATAGGGTATGGATGGTTTTTGGATGAGAGAGATCAATGATGATTTTGGTCTCAATCCAAGAGTTTGTTGGTTGTGGTACAAGGATCATGAAGAAGCATCTTTTGTGAAAGATAGGGGGAGGACTTCTGTCTGTTGAATGTACTAGTGTGGTACATGGATTGCTTAAGGACCAGGCATTAGGTGAATGCGTTCAGCAGGTGTGTTGAACAGAGGGTGCGCTCTTGAAGACATGAAGATGCGTCTTATGTTTTTCATTCATTTAAGGTGTTCATCTTGCAAATGAGCACTGGGTATCTATGACAGGGGGGGTTAGACTTCTGTTTTGGATATGTTGCTGCAATAGTGCAGTTGTTTATCAAGATTGTTTGTAGTTTCAAATAGTTTGTGATAGAATGCCTCTGGTGAGGATGATATGTCAGACGAGATGTCGTGACATTGCTCTACTGGTATAAGTTCTAGGTGGACTTATCAGGTTGTTCTGATTCTGTCATTGGGTGTCAATGGATTGAATCAAAGTGATACAAGTATCTTGGGAGTCTTCGTTGCTGTCTGGAAGAATTTGGTTTTCTTTGCAGATGGAAAGATCAATGGAAACATTCTGGAGTGATCAAGTTTGCTAATTCTGGATTAAGAAATTGATTTAGGATAAAGAGAAGAAGGTGAAGTCTATCTGTGTAAACTTGTGTTGTCTAAATGAAACAAGGTTGTAGGGTCTACGAATCATTCATGGGAAAACTGGCAAATTCAAATTAGGTATCAGGACTTTGCTCAGAATTTGTTTTTGAAAAAGACAATCAAAGGGACGGTGGTGTCAAGGACAAGTCAGAAAAAGTGGAATCTTTCGAAACTAACTTGACCAACAGTTATTGCATTCATTGACTAGTCTTTTGTTTCTTTCAAATGGATTGGCTCTACTTATATAGCTTCTTCAATATTTAAGGAGGATCGTGATGCTTGAGTTGTAAAACATCTTTCTTGTTAAATTGAGAGCAAATGGGTTTTGTCCGTGTTTGGGTCAGCACAATCTGGGTATGGGTTTGCATGGGTCATTTTTGCCAACTTTTGGCTAAAAAGGAGGAGAATGGCTATTTTGTTGCTAAAATCTGTATGTGTGCAGTTGAGCTGCTGATCTGCAAAAATGTCTCAAAGGATGTTCTAACGTTCTGGGTTCTAACATCTTGGGTAGATTGTGTTTTGTGATCAGAGTTAAGAAGCAAGTTGTGTTTTGTGATCTGAGTTACATTTTCTATGTAGTCAGTATCACAAGGTGAATGATGAGAGGAACTTGAAATTATCTTCTCCCTCCCTCATGAATAAGGAGAGGGTCTAGAGATTATCTTCTCCCTCTTCCTTGATACTTGCTTCAGGTTTTCCCACTGCATGCACCATCAAACTGAAGAATGTTTTAGCCAAAATTGGTCAAAAGGGGGAGATTGAAAGCTCCACGAGTTTGACTAAATTTTGGTAAAACA